>BSBK01011811.1:7500-272105 GCA_027943335.1 Chamaecyparis obtusa
ATGTTGTTCAACTATCTGGAAAAAAGCCAGCTAGAAAAAATGACCATAACAATTGACGATGATGTTGGGAATGCTAGTCCTGGAATGAGAACAAGAGGGTGCACTTAGAGGAAGACCCCTGAAAAGCCAAAGGCCTTGAAGGACCCAAAAGATGTTATCCAGAAGATGGAGGACCTGCAGATGAAGGCGGAGAAAATGATAAAGAACAATTAGTCTGTTCTGGTTGCTGGGTGTTGTTGGTAGTTTTGCTAGTAACTATTTTCCTTTGTTTTTGTTGTCGTTTCTAGGATTGTTTCAGGTCCTGCTTTTGTCTTTCCAACAGGCGTCTCTTTTTGTAAGACTTTAATGCTATATCTTTATGCTTTATTGTAAATGGTTTTGGGTTCCATTCAAAACCTATTTTTACCTTAATAAAAAAATAAAATAATAAATAATAAATAAATACTATAAAATGACATTAGTAGATATTTGATAAATAGAAATATGAAAATAGGTGTTTATTTAATTAAAATATTTCCTTTGGAGTACTTTGTAATTTTGCATCTTAATATTTGATAAATAAATAAATTATTAGTTAATATATTTTATTAAATAATAATTAAGGGGACTTATTTTATTTTCTAAATTGAGAATTTTTATGAAATTATATTGTTTTAGTAATTATTAAATTTAAAATCAATTTATTTTTTATTAACATTATAAATTTATTTGCTTACTATTGGAATTTAATTCGATAATGTAATTATAGTTTTCTTAGTCATTATTTAATAAATTAATTTGTGTTATGGTACTTTACAAATTAGTTTATTATAATTAAATTCTTATGTATATTTGTTTTCCTTCTGCATTTATGGGTTAGGAGGGAAATTTTTTTATGTCATCCTTTTAGGATTGTTACCAGAGGCAGGGTTAGGGTTAATGTGTTATGTTTGTTTGCCTTGCATACTTCTGTGGCATTCGATTTTGTTATAACCCAACCTTATGGAAGCTTGTTTTTTTTATCATGATAATAAATGGAGTATGTATGTTCCTATTGTGCTTTGGAAGCAAATTTTGATGTTGAGATTCATAATGATCTTTGAGATATGTTTTGAGATTTATGAACCTAGGGTAGGTTATCTAGGTGTTCAAGGGGAAGTGGCTTGCTTTGGAGACGTTGAGGCCCATAAGTGGCTACCTAGGTTTCCTTAGTAGGTTACTTAAATAAGTGATAATATAATTAAATGAGGTTTTAAAATGAATTAATAAGATAATGGATTCCTCGCCCATGCCTTGATTGCTACTATAGGCTAAGAATGGGAGTAGGAGAAGATGATTGCCTGTCTAGTAGTGACGGTGAGTTCTGGTATGATCGATTATCCTTGTCTACATGAGAGGATTTCAGGGTCCACATATGGTCACACTTGGAGGTTGGAGTCTAATGAGATCATTCCAAGGGGTTGACATATGTGATGACACTTCCCTGATTTCACCTTAGGTTTCCTATGTGTGTTGGTTGCCTCTGGATTAGTTTGTGTAACTTTGAGTTATTGAGTTATACCCTTAAGATATGAACTTCTAGGACACTTTCTTTGTATTAATTGACGATTGATTTTGGTATTGTTATCTGAGTGGGGTCTAATGTTATCTCCTCAGCATGGTGGGAGTGGAACCACATGTTTCCATGAGGTTGGTAGGTAGTGGTTCTTTTACCATTTGAGACTCTGACATTCCTATACCTGCTGGATGATCCTTGTTGTGGTTCCTTCTTATCCTATCTTTTGGAGACATATTTCTATTCTTTCTTCTATAGTATTTTGTACTCAGTTGTATTTACATACCCTATGACTTGTGTAAAGGATGTGGGTAATTGTGTATACTTTATAATTCAGATGTATTTATTTATTCTTGAGGTGATGTACTATGTAGAAGATTTAGATGGTTATAATACTTAATAGATTAAAATGTATTTACATAATTCTACATCAAGGAACCCTTGAGATTTGTAATTTGTAAATGAGATTGTGTCTATAAGTATTTAAGAACTTTATATTTTTTTTCTACTTGGTTATTCAATACTATTTGTAAACTCTTAAGAAAAAAATTATTTTGTAAACTTAGTAACATGTTTTAGGTTAATATCTCTTGGGTTCCCTTGCGGGGAATTATAGTTTATGTACCATTGACTACCATTTTCCACCTTAAACTACCAAAACAAGAAGTTTTCAAGGTGAGAGATACTTTATACTTTTCATTAATGACTATTCAAGATTGACTGAGTTGCATTTCTTAGGGAAAAATTAGATTCATTTGAGATGTTTAAAATATGCAAAGCTAGAGTTGAAAATGAATGTGGTAGAAGGATTAAATGCTTAAGATCTAACAAAGGAAGAGAGTTTACTTCTAATGTGTTTGAAATTTATTATGAGAAACATGGTATTAAGAGACAATTTTCAACAACTAGAACACCACAAAAAAATGGTGCAGTGGAAAGGATGAAATGGGCAATTCAAGAGGCAACATGAATAATGTTGAAGGAAGCAAGTCTATATAAAATCTACTGGAGAGAAGTATTAAATTATACTGTATATAAATTGAATAATGTTTTGTACTAGAATAAATATGGAAAGACATCATATGAGTTATGGCATGGGAGATAACCTACAGTTAAGTATTTTAAAATCTTTGGAAGTAAATGTTATATTTGAAAAGATGAAGATAATCTTGGAAAATTTGACAACAAAGTTGATGAATGTGTTTTTTGGCATACTCTTCAAGAAGCAAGGCTTATCGATGTTACAAGAAAAGACTGAATCAAATTGTTGAAAGTGTGAATGTGGAGGTTAATGAATATTTTTAGAAGACTCCTGAGAGACATATTTATTATAAATCCGATACAGGGGATAGAGGATAAGAGAGAAAGAAAGAAGAAGAGGAGACTCAATCGACACCAACATCCACAACTAAGAAACCAAAGTATGTACAAAGAAATTATTTTGAGAATCAAATTATTAGTAACAAGAATAGAGGATTCGTTACTAGAAGTAGGGAAACACAATATCATGCTTTGTTGTGTCTACTTTTAGAGGTTCAACCTAAATTTGTAGAAGAAGCATGCAATTATTAGAATTGGATAATTGCAATGAAGAAATAACTTGATCAAATTGAGAAGAATCAGACCTAGGAACTTGTGTCTAGACCTATTGATAAGAATATGATTGGAAATAAATGGGTGTATAAAAATAAGTTGGATGAAATGGTAAGGTAATAAGGAACAAGGCAAGGCTAGTATGCAAGGGTTATTCTCAGATTGAACGAATAGACTTTGAGGAGACTTATTCTCATGTTACTCGGAGGAAATTCAAATATTTTTTGCCTTTTGCAACTCATAAGGATTTTAAATTTTATCAAATTGATGTGAAGACAACACTTTTGAATAGAGAGATGAAGGAAGAGGTTTATATTGAATAGCTAGAAGGTTTTAGATCAGAAGAACAACCAAAAGTAGTATGCAGATTGAAGAAGGAAATGTATGGTTTGAAGTAGGCATCAAGAGCCTAGTACAACAAACTAAATTGATATTTAATTGGATAGAAGTTTCAAAAAGTTTATACATATAGTAATTTGTATTTCAAGATAGATTCAAATAAGCTATTGATTATTGCTTTGTATTTTGATGATAATATTTTTAGAGGCAAGGATGATTCATACAAGATATTTACAGAGGAGATGCATAAATTATTTGAGATGTCTATAATAGGTGAGTTGAATTTATTTCTTGGATTGCAAATAAATTAGAATAGTAAAGGCATTTTTATTTCTTAGTCCAAGTATGTCAAGGAATTATTGAAGAAATTTGGATTGGAAATTTCCAAATCGGTATGTAAACTAATTGTTATTAGTTGTAAGTTAACTAAGGAAGATGAGTCACTGAAATAAAATGCAAGTATAGATCAATTATCGGTGGATTATATGCAATATGTCTGGATGCCATATTTCAGCAAGAACCAAAAGAATCACATGTTATGTCGGTGAAAAGAGTATTTGGATATTTGAAAGGAATATAAGAGTTTTGTTTGTGATATCTAAAAGGATCAGATTTCAAACTGGTAGCTTATACCTATGTAGATTGTCTAGGATGTTTGGATAACCAAAGAATTACCAGTGGTGGAGCTTACTTTCTTGGCTCTTGGTTAGTTGCTTGGTCAAGCAAGAAGCATGATTCTATAACTCTATCAACTATTGAATTAGAAAATATTGCAGTATCTTGATGGTGTACTCAGGTATTATGGATGAAATAGACTTTGGAGGATATAGTTGTTACTTTTGATGAGCCAATTTTGATCACGTGTGATTATACCAGTGCTATATGTATGTCTAAGAATCCAGTACAACATTACATAATAAATCATATATCTAACAGGTATCATTTATCAGAGAGAAGGTATTGGATGGTGAAGTGAAGCTTGAGTATGTGCCTACAAAGGAGTAGATAAAAAATATATTCACAAAATCTTTGTGTAAGGTTACTTTTGAGTATCTGAGGGGGAAGTTGGGAATTCTGCCCCTTTCTAGTGTTCACTCATTTTATTGGTGTGTGCATTGGTCGAGTAATTTTCCTAGCGGTTTCCTCTTAGGGGAGCAGAGTGAGTTTCTAAGGGGGGGTTTCTTGGCCCTTTTTCATTCAATTCAAAGGGGGATAAAGTTTGAGAGTAGTGACCTTTAATGTTAATATTATTTGGAGATGTTTTCTTTATTATTGATGAATTTTTCCTTTAATGACAGAGGGGGAGATTGTTAGAATGTGAAGATGATGCTATTCATGTTGTTGTCATTAATGATTATCATTTGTGTCAACATATCCTATGTATTTTTATGTTTTGGATGTATCAGTTGATGTGTACTGATAGTCTTGGTGGTGTTGGTAGTTTTATTGATAGTATGTTTGTTTCGGTGGAAGTATTCATCAAAAGATGTGCTTCAGATATTTATCCTTATCCTTTTTTCGGTGGTGGTTCCACTTTGTGTGCAACATATGGAGGATCATTTGTTTGGGGCCGATCCTATTTGGATCGCATTATTTTGTGTTTCAATTCTAATAGTTATTATGTAACATGTTCATTATGTCTGTTGGAACCGTTGGCTTTGGAGATGGTGTTGTGTGTTGGCATGCACAAGACAAGTTGTTTTGATTGATGTGGTCCACATTTCATTCTTTACCACAACATGAATGTCTTGGTGTGACCTATTTCAAATTTTTTTGGCTGACATGGTTGATGGTATCAAGTAGTATAAGAAGAGAAAGAATTTCATTTATTTGTGTGGTTGATGTGGTGCTTGTATGTGAAGTGATTGTGAATCTATTTTTAGGATATCTTTGTGTTGATGATCATGTGTGTGGATACAATCAATAGTAGACTGATATATCATTCATGTATTATAGAGTGTTGGTGATAGTAATCTCAGTGTTGGATTCAATCTCTTTTCATATATTCTAGTAGTGAGCCTATTTGTACTAGTATTAAGCCTTTTCATATTTAAGGGTAGTTAGCTCGACCGAAAGTGAGCCTTTTTAAAAATAACCTTAACTAGTGTCACCCTAACATGTGTTTCATTTCATGAGAATTAGATTCTCTGTAGTTTTTCCCAATTTGATTTTCCACATGAATCTTGGTGTTCTTTATGTTAGTGTTTATGTTCTTTCATGTTTACATTTTCAATGAATGTTTAACGTGCTTAACCGATAGATCTAAATTTGTTATTGTTGTTTTTCAATAGTTTACTGACAAAGAAAACATTTTATAAAGTGTGCGGGAGTAAGTAATTCACCCCTCTAGTCTTAGTTATCTGGTGTGTTTAATAGCACTATGATTATGCAATACTAACAAATGAGGCTAATGACACACTGAATTACACCTTTGGCACATTTACTCTAAAAAAAATCATAGTATAAACTAGTTACACATGGTTGGCTCAACTTTGCTATTTTGGCAGTTTACAACAGATTGGGAGTGAAGACTACACTCCAAAAAACTATATAACATAAAGTAAAATGGTTTGGGCTATTTTTATTGTTACCAAGAACATATGTGGCCATACATAGACCAGTTCCCACTCTAGGCTATGGAGTTAAATGCTATGTTGTAAAAGAATCCTCGTAAAAAAACAAGGAAAAAAAAAATGACCTAGAACATGATAATTCTTGAGATTAACATGTCTAATTCATGTCAGCATGAAACTCTACTTATAAATCCTTATCACATACTTAAATCACCACTGTTTGCATAGAGTATCCAAGTACATCCTTGAAAGATAGTTGTATTATAATAAACAATACAAATTACAAATAAATTTTACAAAGATGAATATGAAAATCCTCAGTTTATTAAACTCGTATAATCAAAATATATTATATGGAGATAGTTACATGATGATTAAAACATTAAAAACATAAAATGTGACATCCCTCTTTATAAAATCAAATTATACTATCGTGTTTGTGGTCTATAATATCCTAGAACGTAAGATTTCTTACATGCCATTTTTCCATATTTTCAGTTCCTTATAATCGACCCTAGAATCCCTTTTATAACATAAGGGATGCACAAGCTATAGGTTGAAAATACATGAAAACCATGTTGAATCACTACCATCGGTCATATAAAATTATTCTCCACCTAGAATGAATATCTTAAGGTTTTGTCTTCTAGTACAGTTGTTGGGTTAGTTTGTTGGTGGTCCCAAGGTCATAGTCCTCCAACAAGCCTGCAAAAATTGTGATCCAAAGCCATTATCACACTTGGATAGTCAATGTTATAGAGGAGGTAACCAAAGTGTATTCCTCTCACTTTCTACTCTCACAGGGGAGAACTATGAAAATGCTCCTCAAGGGGTGCAAAATACCTCTAACACCCCATCTTTTGGTCTCACACCCAAACCTTCCTTTGTAATCTCCCCTTGAAGGGGGACCTAAGTGATAACTATAGAGATAAGATCTATTTGAAAGCTATGAAAACAATGTTCCCTTGCATTTGATGGTGTTGACATCTTTGTGACTACAACAAGACATTTTGACACCTCTGTGGTTACAAAATTAACCTTCCTCATGTTCATGGCCTCGATCTTTGTATATCCCTTGTAACAAGACCTTCAACAAATGCACTTATTTGCATCCAAAAATCCTCATACTAATGGAAAAATAAAATAAACCTTGAAACAAAGGACAACACTTTTTGAATGCAAAAGCACACTCTTAGGGAGGTATTTATCATTTTCTTCCTTGAAAATGGCTTTTGATTTATAAACTAAAAATGATGGTGGTAAAAGGTCTACAAATCATGGAAACTCTACAATGAACATACCTTGCAAAAGCTTTCAAACTTGTTGAATCTTGGTTGAAACAAACCCAGATGGACACTCAAAAGATTTTGAGTGAAAGGTTAATCATCCCAGAGCCAGATTAATGAGAAAGCATTTGCAAATCTATCATCAAATGTCACTTCTTCCTTGGGGTTATCAGACTTCAATTATGCCTTCAAATTCAATGTCAAAATTCCTTGACCACAATATCCTTGCGTATTTTTCTTACATGGTGCCACATGTCAACATAAAATTGGTTTGACAATCCATGGACTAAACGTGAGAGCCATCGTTATGCACACTTCTCATCCTCTGCAAAATCTGGCAACCTGGGTTAACTTTCATTAAAACACGAAGCATCACATATCGTTGTTGAAATAGTCTCCACATGCATCCATAACATGTTTGCACGATTTCATTTCCTTTCATGTTCATTTGACGCACAGGAAACCCATGTACCCGTGCTTGACTTTGTAATATTCATAAAATAAACATGGAAGATAAGTGCCAAAAACTCCATCCTTGGATTCCAACATCCATCTATGTCACCCCACGGGTACACACCACTTTTCTAGAACCTATTTTGGTCATCGCATAGATGCGGAGTCTACCTTTACCCCATGTACACACATCATTTGGCCCTCTTTGAATAACTTTAAGAAAATATTTGAGGTGCATCTTCCTCTCATATCTGCCATTCTTTAAGTATACCCCATGGTTTTGTACCTAGATTTTATCCTCTAAAACACCACCATGGGAATATGGGGGAAAATTACATATAAAGTGTAACCCCACCTACCCGCACTTTGATCTCAACCTCTAGGAGGATCACCATGGGAACAAAGGGAGGGAAATATCATTGTAGAAGTGTGACCCCACCTATCCAAATCTAATCTATTACCATTGATAGGGACCTTGCAAAAATGTGGTGAAGACATAATAGCTAAGGGGAAGCAAAAGGATCTGCAAACCTAATAGAAACCAAAGGGATACAAGGATACAAAGACATAAATGAATTATTTAACCTATCCTAATTAGTCCAAAGGGTTAGAAACCAACTCAATACATTCTTCCTTTAAAAAAAATTGTACCCTCTTACTAGGGAATGACTAGAAATTGTCAATCCTAATAGGGTGTATTTACATGAAATAAATGTACATTTGCAAGAAAACCTATTAAATCATCCTAACCATTTCAACCTTTTGTTTGATTATGTTATGATTTAGATAGGGTTTTGGTAAATGAATAAAAAAAGTAAGAAAGAACTCTATGAAAAATAAAGGGGACATTGTATGAGAACCACTAATTCATAAAAATCATGTGTATCCAATATCACATGCATTCAAATGAACTCTCTAAAGAAGTGTGAGTTTATGAAACAACCCCGCTGGTATAACCTTGTATATATTATTCTTTCTATGAAATATGCTTTTATTTTCATCTTTACCATTGTTCTAACTAATGTTCTTAATTTTTTGTTCTTCTCATGAGTTTTTGGAATCAACTCTTTAGAAACTATTATTCCTCATTGATATCTATTATTTTTCAAGAAAACCCATTGTTATTTCGTTATAGACTATTGTTCCTTGAGAGAGATCTACTATGGAATCCTTCAAAGCATAAGGAGAAGCTTACAAGAGTAATATTAGGAATGCTTAGGATTGATAATGATTAAAAATGACATGCAAAACTATGAACCCTAATCAAGCATGACAATAAGAAAGGAATCCATAAAGCATTCAATTATCACATGAAGGGAACATTATTTCATAAAAGAACAAGACATGTCTTAGATAAACATTAAAAAAAATAAAAAAAAATTCCTTCATCAAATGATTGATTACCTTGTCCTCCTAACTTCCAAGATCTTGTGTGGATGGAATGTGGGCGCTCTTAGTTTTGTAGCGCAAATCACAAGAGACTATGGAGAATGGAGATGGTTGATTGATATAATAAGGTTATGGAAATATGATGATAATTCACACTCAAAGATAAAAATGGCACAAGTATGAAATGGTATCTAAAGATCACAATAGGATAATTTCTCTAAGTTGAGCACTTGAATCTAAGGAGCATGTGCTATTCTATCTTCATTATCATCATCTTCATTTTGTTATCTTCTATCATCTTTCTATATTCATCATCATCAAATCCATATCATCATTTTCATACTATAATTTTCATATTATTTTTCTCAATAAACCAATATCCAGTCTCCCATAGCCTCTTGTATTGGCAAGTTATATGTGTTGTCATTCATGTCAACACATAAGTTGGATAGTTTGGCCAGTAGTACAATATGCTCAGAGGTTTGGTGAGGTTTGGTTATTGAAGATAAGTAGTCATGGACACCATGAGACATTATAGATAGTCTATACCTAGTTTATGTCAAGTTACAAAGGTGTGCATGATGATTTGGATATGATATGAGGTTGAGTTCAGAGACTAGTTCCTATATTGTCTGCCAATATTGATAGTGTGACTAAAATTGGTTCAATGTGCACTTCCAAGTTGATATTTTTCTCTGCGCACCTGGGTGTATGCTTCAAACATTTTTATGTATCCTTAATTCAAAAGGTTCATAGTCCAGAGATCTACAAGGCATTTTTAAGGTGTATTAGTGGATTCTTACAGTGTTCTTGAGGTTTGGCATGATAGGTGCTAGTGAATCTGATGTTTGGGGTGGCTTCAGTTGTTTGTGGGTTCTTCATGATGTATATGGATGATCTTGGGTTCTGTGCCTACTGATTTGGAAATCCACATTGATTTTGGTGATCAAGATTAGAGGATTTTTTAGTCGGCGATGGTTTTTGTTATATTTTGGCCGACTTGATCTATAGATAATTTTATAGATGTTTGAGGTGTGATTTATGGCAGTGTTACGTGCTTGAGATTGATGATATGGGTCCTTTCTATGATTTGGCACTAAAAAATGGATTTGAATTATAATTTTTAGGATGTGGATTTCCAATTTGAAATTGGGGTTTTTCCAACCTTGTTTATCCTTCAAGGTTGATCATTTATATAAGATTCTAGGGCAAAATCATGAGGAGTGAAGGTGTGGAATTACTTGCAAAGAAAGTGTGCAGATTTGTTGAGGGTTGAATCACTCATTTGAAGGTGGCAGCGAGTATTTGAATAAAGATTTGATTGTGCTTCATTGAGACTTACCTATGCATAGGATAGATGCCATTATATAATTCACAAAATTTTAGATTATAGTATGATTGATTATTTTAGTGATCTTGTAAGGCAATGATCCTTTCTTTGGGTTCTAGCCCTTTGTATTTGAGTAGTGAGCTCTAGGCAGTGTGCCCAAATGTATGTTCATTCCCCATTTGTAATTATGTATACTTATAATAAGGTATAGTCATATTTTGGGTCCCATCTCCACTTTGTTTTTTCCCCTTTCAGAGTTTCCACAATAAAAATCATTGTGATATGTGTTGTGGTTGTGTTTATGATTCATGCATGCAATTTTAATTCATTAAGATTATAAATAAGGGTTTTAAGGTTTTGTTGAAGTTATTAAAGTTTTGAGACAACCAATTCACCCCCTCCCCCCTCTTAGTTGCATGTTGCCTTAGTTCTAACAATTGGTATTAGATCCAAGTCCCTTGGAGGAAGCCTAATCGCTTGAGGGTGATCCAAGATAACAACCTATAATAAAGATATTCAAAGTTTTGATGGATATAACTACACCTTATGGAAGAGTTTCCTAATTTTCCATCTCATATGCATTGATAAAGATTGTTGGAAGATTAGCAAGTCAACCTATTCTAATCCTGCAAACCCTACTACACCAGATGAGATCAAGGGTTCCAAATCAAATATCATGGCAAAGGAATCTTTTTTGAGTGCCTTGAATGATATCAAAATGACCAATGTCATGGAATTGGAGATGGCCAATGAGATTTGGGAGAATTTATAGACCTTGTACGAAGGAGAAAGGGAAGTGAAAGATTTCAGGTTGTAGAGTTTGAAGGGAAAGTATGAAGTCTTGAAGATGAGAATATTGCCTCTTACATGCTTAGGGTGAATGAGGTGGTGTGTGTTATTAGATATAATAGAGGTACTTTGGAAGAGGAGGATATTGTTGCAAAATCGTTGAGATCATTGACCCTTGCGTATAGACACAAAGTTGTAGCCATTGAGGAGATTCAAATAGTGATAGATGTGACAAGAGATTGGTCGATAAGATTATTGCTTTTGAGCTTAGTAAATTTTATGGTTCATTGCCTAAAGTGGAAACAACATTCAAAGACTAGATCCGAAAGGGAAAAAAAAAATGTGATTTAGGAGAAGGTTCCATAGAGAGAATGTTAAGATATGAAAAGGAGATGAAAGAGCTTGAATAAGAAGAGAAAGAACTTTAAGAGTTGGATGCATTGATTGCTAGAAGACTACCAAAATGTTTTTATAAGTACAAAGGAAAGATGCCTCTCAAATTTTTTTCATGCAATAAGATAGGACATTTTGCATCTAGATGTCCAAAAAGGGCTCCTAAGTTTAAGCCTAATACACCTAGAGTTCAAAGGAAATGATACTATTTTGTTAATGTAGGGGTTACAGATGATGAATTTGATGATGCTAATAAGAGTGATGATGATTATACATTTTTATTCACTTCTATCAAGGAAGAAGATCCTAAATTTGAAGATCTTATGCCTACTACTTCTGCTAACCATGTTCTTGAAAAGAAAGCCCTAGTTGGTCAAGTTGTTAAAAAGGATGGATGGGTAATAGACAATGGATGCTCTCATCATATGAATGGTGATGAGATAAAAAATTTGAGATATAAAAATAATGATGGTGGTATTATAAGATGGGGAGACAATACTAGTGGTATGATCCAAAGTAGAGGTTCTATTTCTCTAAATGGAAAGAATAATATAGATAATATATCATATGTGGAAGGTTCAAAGCATAATATTCTCAATGTTGGATAATTAGTGGACAAATAATATGCCTTGCACTTCAAGGATGACATATGCAAGATCTTGAATGACTCTCGATAGAGATTGCAAAAGGATAGAAAATAAAAGGTAATATATTTCATTTGAATAGTGGTTAGAAAAGTTGTTTGATTACTCGAATAGATGAAAGCTAGTTATGGTATAAAAGGTTGTATCATAAGAACTTTGAAAAAAGTGTGGCATTAAGTTCTACTCATGTTGTTAGAGATCTTCCTAGAGTGAAGAAGCCTACTAACACTATTTGCAAAGAATGTTAGTTGGGAGGAAAACATGAGTTACTTTCCATTCCAAAGTTGAGAATTCAAATGGATTATTAGATCATGTTCATACTAATCTATGTGGTCCTACTAGGATAAGAATTTTACAAGGTGATAGGTATTCCATGTTTCTCATTAATGACTATTCTATAATGGTATGGGTGACTTTCTTGAAAGTGAAATTTGAAGATTTTGAGAAGTTTAAGATCTTTAAGAACATGGTTGAGACTAAGACAAGATTGAAGCTGAAGTGTCTAAGATCAGATAGAGGTGGTGAATTCACATCTAGTGAGTTTTAATCCTTCTATGAGAAGCATGGGATAAAGATATAATTATCTACTCCAAGAACTCTACAATATAATGAAGTAGTGGAGAGAAAGAACATGTATATTCTAGACACTTCTAGGACCATGCTTCTTGAAAGAAATGTCTTGCAGACATTTTGGAGAGAGGCAGTTAGCACTACAGTATATACTCTCAATCGAGTGCAAATCAAAGGAGATATGAGTAAGAAACCTTATGAGCTATGGTATGGAAATGTGCCTATAGTCAAGTATTTCAAAAAATTTGGTAGCAAGTTCTATATCAAAAGAGATGAGTATATAGGGAAATTTGATGTAAGAAGTGATGAAAGTATATTCCTTGGCTATTATACCAAAATCAAGGCCTATAGGTGCTATAAAAAGAGGTTGAAGACTATAGTGGAGAGCACTAATGTCAAAGTGGATGATAGATTTGAGAGTCTATCCAGATCTTGTAGATATGCTTTTGATGATCAGAATGCCAGTAACAATTAGATATAACAACATCAAGTTCAGAACCAATTCTAAAGTGTTTCGGTGATTGCAAATGATGAAGCTCATACAAGTGAAGAATAAGAAGCACAAAAGATAAAGGTAACAAAAAATACTCTGAGGTATGTAAGAAAATCATTTTTAAGATTATATTATTCGTGATAGGAACATAGGTATTCATACTAGGAGAAGGATTGTTCAAGATCAGATTTACTTAATCTCTAAGATTGAACCTAAAGATGTGAGTTAAGCTTGCAAGTATGATTATTGGGTTGATGCCATGGAAGATGAGTTGTCATGAATTGAGAAGAAAAACACATGGATTCTTGTTCACAAGTCTAAGGACAAGAATGTTATTGGCACTAAATGGGTTTTAAGAAATAAATTGAATGAAAAAGGAGTTGTTGAGAACAGAGTAAGATTGGTGTATAAAGGATATTCTCAAATGGAGGGAATTGACTATGATGAAACCATTTCTCTAGTAATGAGATTGGAAGAAGTGAGATTATTTCTTTCTTATGTTACTTGTAAGGACTTCAAAGTATACCAAAAGGATGTCAAGTTTGTATTTCTAAATGGAGAGATAGAAGAAGAAGTATACATAGAGAAACTTGATGGTTTTAAGTTGACTAATCAACCATACATGGTCTACAAATTAAACAAGGTAATATATGGGTTTAAGAAAGCTCCTAGAGTTTGGTATTCCAGACTAGACAAATATTTGCTTAAGCTTGGTTTCAATAAAGGTAGTGTAGATAGTAATTTGTATTTCAAGGTAGATCATGAGGATATTTTGATTGTAGAAGTGTTTTTGATGACATCATCTTTGGTGGTAATGACAAGTTGAGAAAAGATTTTTTAATGGAAATACAAAGTGAGTTTGAGATGTCCATGATATGTGAAATGAAATTATTTTTGGGATTGCAAATTACGTAATTTGAGGATGAGATTTTTATATCTCAAGCTAAGTGTGTGAAGGAAATATCGAAGAAGTTTGGGTTGGATGAATCTAAACTAGTGGGTACTCTTATGGTGACAAGATGCAAGTTGTCAAGAGATGATGAGTCCCCTAAAATTAATTAGTCTAGATATAGGTCAATGGTTGGTGGCCTACTCTATTTAACTCATACAAGACCAGATATCATGAATGTTGTGTGTCTTGTGTCAAGATTTCAAGTAGATATGAGGCAAAACCATGAGGTAGTTGTGAAGAAGATATTCAAATATCTAAAAGGGATAGAGGAATTTGAGATGTGGTATATGTACCATCTTAAAATGGATGTAGTCCTCATTTAAGACCTTTTAGCTCCCATCTTTTATCAAATTTTTGGACCATGGATGGATTCGTGCTCAGTTCCCTTTTTCTCTTGTTCAACCCTATTTTTCCTAATTTCATCTGTGCAGTTTCTCAGACCTTGGAGTTGGCTCTCTATGGGACACCCTAGGAATAGTCAACCTATTCCCTTAGGGTTGTGAGCCTCAGGCTAGATGTTGTCTCAGGGATTTAATTTTGAAAATAGGGTGACCATGTCGGCTTGCTTTATTTTCCTGTCTGAAAACTATTTTAAAAGGAAACCTAAGCACCTCATTTTGTAATAAGAGAAGGAAAATTCATGATATCAATCTCATATTCAAGCTTTAAATATTATAAACATTCAATAATTCAAGCATCCAAGCATTCAAGCATTCAATTCTTCAAAGATTCAAGGATCCTTTGTGGGCATCTTTCCTCTTCAAGGTCTAGCATATTTTTGGCCATCAAGGGAGGAGATCTATTTTGAGGCATTCATCATCTTCTTCATTTGATTCTTACTTAAATCCATGGATCCATGAGGTTATTTTGGTAGATCCATGGCATTTGTGGATATTTTCTACATTGCAAGTTCAAGATCCACATACAAACACAACAAAATCCTTATTGACAATGGTTTCTTCAAGAAAGGTGAATATTTACATTTGTCTTGCTTCATTTACACATTTAAGTTTCAATTCAAGGTTGATTCCTCAATCTAGGGATTGACCAAGGCAAACCCTTATCCACCCCAACCCCAAAACCTAGTTTTTTGTGTGTAGGAGTAGGATCTCAGAATTACAGGTACAGATCTGGAAGTTGTAGATAAAGATCTACTAAGAAAGTCTAGGTCAACTTCAATAAAGTTCCCCAGGAACATGATGACTTGTTTGATCTATTCCAAAACATGGTGGCATGGTTGACCTGTTCCCTACAGTTTGAGATTTTCAACATTTTTTGGGTTTTCAGCCATGATCACAAATTCACAGTCAAAAATTTAGTTACAAGTCCAGAACCACAATTTTCAAAGTAGAAAATTATATTCCTCTTCATGCTTCAAGGTGAGTACCTCATTATCTATTTCATATCTTAGTTTAGATCAATTTTCAAATATTAATTGGGCTGATTGCTTATGTTTAGCACCTAGATCTCTATTGTTAATCTTGCTAAATCAATTAGTTCAATTTTACAAGTGCATTTATACAACCTTAATCAAATCTTACATTGCATGAAAGAGGAATTTCTTGTGTGCTTCCTTAGTATAATTTGGGTTTAGCATTAGCATCCCCTCATCTTCTTGGGTTTTGCTAGTCTAACTTAGGTTATATTGAGAGTTACGCTTAGAAGCTCCTCTTTCTCTTGTATTTCTAATGGTAACTTGTGAAAATGGTTAAATAAAAAACACATATCAAATAGTTTACATTAGTAAATTCATTGACACCATTTTCCCCCTGAACATTTTGGTGAACCTAACGTGAACAACTACCTTTTGAATTTGGAGTTCGATCCCTTGATCTCCTTTTCTTTTTATTTCCTATTGGTGAACCCTATTTTAGAGTTATATTTAGATATATGTTTGTGGTTAGATATTTCTTTGTTATTTATTATATTGATAATTGTGTGGTTAGATCTCATTAGAGTTTCCTTTTATGATCTCCTCTTTTATGAGCTTTATTACACTAAGTCCAACTTGTAGCATTCCCGTTAGGAGAAGTCATAGACTCATGGGAACTTTTAACCATGATTCCTCTTTCCTTCCTAGGACCCATGATGATACTAAAATTTTATCTCGAGTTCTCAAACCCATAATGGAGCATAATTCTTCTCATTACCCCCATAATGAAGATGAAGCCTTAAAAATTCCTCCATCCCAAGTTGATAAGCTCTCTCATGAGTTTGATAAATTGGAAAATTTTATTATGCAAGAGAACCCAAATCATGATAGTGTTGTCGCTATTGAGGCTATTAAGAAGCTTATTACTCATGATGACAATAACATATCTATTTTGTGTGGTATATCGTACATTAATACTTATGCTAAGCCTTTAACAAAATGTTGTCAAGAGTTAGGATACACCTCTCCTTCCACAATTGTTGAACCTTCTATCCCAATTTCTACTACCATTCCTAGTATTCCTACTTATGCACCACCTCTCATGACAACTTCTACAGAAGTTTCCACTCCTTCAAGTGTTCATCTTCCTAATCCTTCACTTCCTTTGAGTGTTCCTCCTACCTCCATACCTTTTTCATTACTCTCATACAATGTTGTCCCTTTCACATATTCCAGTCCTCTTCCCTTTCCCTCTAATCCTCCACCAGAATCCTTACATTTTCCTTCGGCTTCCTACAACTTTCCTATTACATCCAATATGTCTATCCCTACTATTGGGTCTTCTAATCCTACCATTAGTAGCTTAGTTCAAAATATCATTTCTTTACAACAAAAAGTAGCTAAATTCACTCAATCTAAGTATAACATCCCTACATGTGATATTGCCAATCCCCTTTCCTTAGATATCCTTTGTGTTGTTATCCCACAACATATGGAGATACCTCATCTTGAGACTTATAATGGTAAGGGTGATCATGTGATTCATGTTAGGACTTTCCAAACTATATGTAGTGATTTTTCTCATGACTTTAGGCTCATGGCTAAGTTGTTGACATGTACTTTTAGGGATAAATCTTTGCAATGGTATTTCTCTTTACCTCCTTACTCTATTAATTCCTTTCAAATTCTCGCTAATGCCTTCATTTAGCAATTTCAAAATAATATTGTCCTCAAATTTCTTTGATTGATTTAATGCATTGTAAGAAAAATGTTAAAGAAAAATTTGGTGACTTTATTGGTAGATTTAAACATTTGTATGCTCAAATTTCTTATCATGTGCCTGATCATGATATTCAATGTAATTTTTTTTCTAATTTGCAAAAGGACATTAGATATAAGATTCTCCTTGCTGAGTACACTTCCTTTTCACATCTTTGCGTAGTGCTTCACCACTATCAATTACAAGTGAGCTAGCTTGAGAGCTCTACTCCAATAGCTCCTATTACTATGGATAAGAGTGATGTCATTGTTAATCAAAATAAGTTCTCTAAGCCTAACAACTACATAAAGATTCATAAGTCAATAAATACAGTTGATGATTAAGTGGCTACTACATCCAAAGGTATGACTTCTTTTTCCTCTCTATATCATTTTAATCATAAGTATACTATTTTATCTGAACCTTTGTATGTAGTGATGGTGAAGTTGATTAATGATAACATTCTTAAACTTCCTCCTATCTGTCGTATTGACACCACCAAACCAATGCCTAAGTCATTTGATCAAAATGCTTTTTGTCAATACCATCATCAACCCATTCATGATACTCAAAGGTGTTATGCTTTGAAGAATGTTATTTAAGACCTTATTGATTCCAATGTTATATTTATTAATGTCGAGGTTAATAGTATGAATAGGTCAGTAGAACCTCCTAACCATAATTTGTAGATTTACACCAACCCTTTACCTTCACATTCAACAAATGTCATTAATCAACCTTCTTCTCTAGTTACCAACATCAGTTATGATGATAAGGTAGAAGAAGATAATCATGTGGTTAGTCATGTTGAGTCTCAACCTCAACCTTCACCTAAACCTTCATCTCCTATCACCTTTGATGACTTTGATATGTTTAAAGCACCTAATGGTCCTCTTTACATTACTGCTAGGGTTTCTCATATCCCTTCTCATGGTATTTTGATTGATACCTCTTCCACCATGAATGTTATCACTAAAGAACATATTTTTAGTAAAGGATTACATAAGGATACCTATGATACATCTAGTGTTTGGATTCAAACTTGTATGATTTTCTTTATCACCCTCGAGGTTCTATTAATCTTCATATGACTATTGTTGGTAAGGTTGTGTACACTACCTTTGTTGTCATTCCTACTTTAAATCAATTTTAGGTTAATATTGGAATTTTGTGGCTTTCTTCCATGCAAGCTATAGCCTCTCCTATTCATAAGTGTATACAGTTTCCCCACAAAGGATAATTTATCACCATTAATCATTCCATTTACAAACCTTCACATCCTCGAGATTATGCTAATGTAGATTTATTTTGGCCATCTCTTCCTCAAAAAATGCCTAGCTATCATGATCATCTCTTTCGATCCTGTCAACATTACAAGGTAGAAAATATTCTTGAGCCTAGCCTTCCTAAGGATGCTACTCCTGCAGCTATCTTACCTACCCCACCTATTCCTCTTCCTATTATTCCTCAATCCATAGACATTCCCTCCCTAGAACCTATGATTGTGGAAGCTAATCCTTCAATTTTATCTCATAAAACCATTCATAACCAACATACTCATCAGGGTCACAAGAACCGTCAAACTAATCCTAAGGCTCATGCCCTTGCTTCTCACTTTGCCTATTCCTCTCAACCTTTTCCTTCCTTTGATCAACCCATGCTTTAGCCTTTAAAGGAAGTTAATCAAAATAACAATATGAAAAAGGATAAACATGATGATTCTATTCATATTTTATATTCTATTAATCTTGATATGGAAGATAATCTTGATGATGATTATAATGCACATGTTAGTGATGATGAATATGCAAATATTGATATGGATTATGATTTTCCTAACATGCTTTCTACACAGCTTATAATCACTCCTAGTGAAGTGCACATTGACTCCCACTAGATTCCTTTCTTGGATCTGGCAGTGGTTCCTACTGTTTTGGATGTTGTTCCTCTTGAGAGTTTCTCACCCTTCCCTAATATTTCAAACCAAGATGGGGAGTTCATGAAACATGCTTGATATGAACTTCTCTAGCATAGTAGTCTTTATGTGTTTGTGTTGTGTTTCCCTCGTGTTGTGCTTTTTGTTATATGTTTTGTCTAGATTGCTTTAGGTGATTCTTGACTGCTCTATTGGCACAAGATGATAAATTAGTTGAACATATTGTGAGATTATTATATTTGTATCTCTCCCCTTTTATTTTGTTCTTACATGTTGTGTTGTGTATGTGCTATTATTCGTAAATGTACCGGTGTAGTCTACTTGGTTGCTTGTGACATAGTAGCACAGATTCTTTTTGGTCTCTGTGTTGCCAGCCCAAAAAGACTCTTCTTCATATATATTATTTGTTTTTCCTCCATTGTGTTGTAGTTCTACTTCCTTTGTGGAATTATGACATTCCATACTTGATATATTATTACATATATGATCATAGTGACCCCAAAGTTAGTAGATCCTTTTGTGTTCTCTCTTTTGTTAGGTGTTCATTTCCCTTGGAATGTTCTCTCCTAGGGGAATTTCACAGTGGAAATGTTCTTCATGGATGCATACAAACTTTTTTTAAAGCCATTTCTCATGTTGAGGCATTTTCAATCACTTTAACATGGGGGCATACACTCCACTCACTTTTTGCACACATGCACATTGGTAGTTTTGTCTCCTCTATCAAACTATTGACAGTTCATGGGGGCTCTTTGCTCTTTTGGATCTCTCTTTCGATGACTTATAGTCTGGGAGGCTTGATCCTTGGTTTTTATCATCCTTGGGACTAGTGATAGTCTTGGAAGCATGATCACCTTTTGATCCCTTAAGGACACACACACATCCTTATGCCTGGGTCATCTTTCAATTTTTCTTTTTGGGACATGGAGTTCCCTTGAAGTTGAATCCTTTGATGATTTGACTAGCATGCCACACACACTTGATAGACCATTCAATTCATCTTTTATGGTTTAACTAGCATGCCACACACACTTGCTAGACCATTCAATGCCATCTTTTTTTGCACCCCCTTTTCCTTTTTCATTTGTTTCATGTAGTTCACAATAAGGAACACAAACCTTATTGGGCAAGTTGGCTACACTTTCTTGTTAGTGACATATCTCTTATTTCTTGGCTTTGGATGTGACGAAGACTCAATTCTCTTGGGGTCTTGATGATTTCTTCATCTCCTTAGCCATGATAAGATCAACTCATGCTTTTCAATCTACTTTACCATGAGTTTGAGGCAACTCATACTCCCGCTAAAGTGGGGACTAAATATATTATCTTAAAATGGACACACTCCTCATTTAAGACCTTTTAGATCTTGATGCAATGCAAGGCCGAGAGAATCCCCAATGGAGATGTCCAAGCCCCTAGTTAAACAACCAAACAAAGGATTCCAACAACAAAACAAGATCCGCAACAATCTGAATTCTTTATTCATAATATAACTGATTACGTGCAATGTGTAAGGCTGTAAGGCCTTCTCGATTATGACCAATTATAAAGAAAATAATAGTTCTACAAGATCCCTCAAGATCCAATCAAATCTAACCCTAGCTAGTCAGATATGTAACAATAGGCTACAACAATCTGGTAGAAACACCTAGCAAGATCTAAACTTGTGCTCGCAAGCCACTAGGGAATCTTCTTGTTCCTAAGCCTCAACCATTAGCTCTGCTCACAATGTTGCAACTTCAAATTCCTAACTTGAATCTCTTCTCATTTTTCCACTCCCGCTCTTCTAAAAAACTACCCAAACCCATGCTTAAATACTACTTCTTCAGCCACAAGTTGGTTGGAAGAAAGAAATAACTCCTAAAACCCAGTCGACTTTAAAAAAAAACAAATATTAAATGCAATACAAGTCATCTCTCAAATGGCCTTACAAATAATTAATTCTCCATGTTGGTCTCCAGATCTACCTAGGAGAATGTAACACATGCTACACACATTAAATACATCAAGTCGGCCCATGAAATCCACAAGAACTCCAATCGGTAAACCAAACTACTGAGCATTAGCAAAACTACTGAGCAAGCCAGGCATCATCGAGAAACCGTGTCAACCGAGCTCCACAAGCATTGTCGAGTATAGGTTTTTTTGAGCACTTGAAGTTTTATCGAGTTCCTTCAGTGTCTGAGCCCTTCAATGACCGAGCCCCTAGAGTGACCGATTCCCTTTGTCAATACTGCAACTGAGTAACACAAAAACACTCTAACATACAAGATTTCTATCTTCCCCAAGATGCTCCTGCATCAGAAACCCTAGGTGAAAAAAGATGTTCTTAAAGAGTGGAAGAACATCTTACGAGATTCAACACATAAACCCTAAACTGGTTCTTCACATACATGTCCTCCAAGTCTTCAACACTCTTACCTTAGATCCACTTCTCTTTATGTTCCTTCTCAATTCCTTCCTCGACAATCCATAGGTCTGTTCTCCATACTGATCTACAAACCTTCTAGGATCCTTCAACTTAACTCAGCTCCCAAAGGTCAGGTTCCTCCTACCTGTGTGTCTGAATTTTGTACCTAGTTGTAGACACAACACTTCAGTAAAACATTAGAGGTTAGCCAAAATCAAAATCTTGCAAATAATTGAAACTAAGCTAACCAGGTGATTTACTACCTTCTAGTAGGTGTGAGTATGATGTTCTCAGATTGGAATCAAGATCAGTGACAATGCAACACCTAAATGAAGGATTTGAATGCAAAAGAATGAAAGACTATATGAATGCAGATTATTCTATATTTTTGTATTTTCTATGCAATAAGAATGAAAACTGTATGAATCTAAGCTATATGGATGAAATTGAGATTGAATGCAAATTTAATCTAAGAATGATATGAATGATATGAAAATCTATGATATGAAACTATGCAAAAACTATGATCAACTATGAAAGATCTCACAAATTGCCAGTCGCAAGTGCTTAATCCTTCAATCGCTAATTCACTAGAGTAATTGTGCAAATTTGAGTGTTGATGATTATGAAGAGCTGAGCCTTGATTTTATAGAAATCTAGGGCTTTGAGGATGCAGGAGAAAAACCATAAATCACTCTTGATAAAGTCAGGTTGATTTTTGAGTTAACAAGAAATCAGAGATATTTAACTCACAAAAAAATCATGCAAAAGCAGTTTTTATCTCAAAATAGAGTTTTAGATCAAATTTCAACTCATCATCAGATGTTGAGTTTCAATTTTAAAATTGATTGTTAATTTCTAGTTGCCTGCTTTTCTGATTGTGCATGATTTAATTATAAATTAATTTTAAAATAAAGTGATTTATTCTCAACTTAACTATTTTTTTTGAATTAAAACAATTGATTTATGGGTTAATCAATTATTAAATCAAACTTTAAACAAAAACTATATTATTAAAAATTGAAAACTGACTTGAATTAATTAAATAAGAATTTAATCAATTAGTCATGAGATTTTTGATTTATTGTCAAAATTAAATAATAAAATTTAGGAATAATTTAATTAAATTCAATTAAATAATTAAGTGGCAGTATTAAATCTAATTAATTAAATATTCAAAATATTCAATTAATCAAACTTGGGGATAAATAAGATTTATCACCAAATAATTATTAAATTAAAGATAATTAGGATAAATAGGAATATTGCTAGGAATATTCCACAATGCAGAATTTAGGATAAAATCAATTAGGATTCGATAACGTGCAGATGTGCCTTAGGTTAGGACTTCGATGTTGATTTCATTCGATTTGAAGATGTAGGAGGTTAATGAACCTATAGCCCATTTTTGGGGTATTACATTTTGCCCCTCTTTGAATCACTATGCAAAGCGTAGTGGTTCAAAGAATAGTCTGTGTTTGATATATGTATGAAACTGATTTGAAAGATTAACCGATTCTGAGACAGAAACTGATTTAAAGATTTAAGATTTTAGTTCCTGAATGACCAAAGATAATGTTAACTATAGCAACAATGAACCAGTGATTATGAAAAAGTGTCAAAATGCCTGATTCTAAACCTTATGATTGCAAAGAAGTGAGTGACCGATTCCAGACCTGATTGTCCTAAGAAGAATCATATTGGTATCACATCCTGAACCCATCAGTTATGAAGAAACAAGGAAATGACGCTAATGAACCAATGGTTATGAAAAGTTGATACAGTTTACAAGATAGATTTAGGATACCAGATTGATATGGATCTTTGTGAATCTGATATGCCCCAAGCGATGTGCCCCAAGAGATGAGGTCTTTTGATCAATCAGTAACTAGATGTGGTTGTTCTCTTGGTCACTGAGAGAAGATTTGATTTATAGACTTAGATTGACAGAATTTGAATGATGTGCAATACCATGCCCCCTTCGGGATGAAAATCAAAATTTGATAAGAAAAATCATCGTTGAGTGGTTTAGAAGCATGCTAATTGATTTGAGAAGTGGTTGGACACGTCTGAGAATGTGTTATGTGTCGTTTAGAGGTCCTGGAGACCAAGTTTGACTAGGTTTGACCATGAGTTGGCCGTGGTTGACCAAGTTGAAATTTTGATAGTTTGATGTAAGATAATCAGCTAAGTTGAATTTTGGATTTCATTGATAATTGAAGGTTGATTATGCAAGTAGTCGGCAATATAAATGATCTCAGATTTTGATTTTGATCCCGAAAATGAGTTCTACTTGATTGTTTGTTGGAGGGACCTTCATATAATGTGTCATGTTTAGTATTTTTGTTTTTGAAGAATTGTTTAAGTGTTCAAGCAATTTGTGAGACCATGCAATTATGCAAAGTGAAATGCAAACCTAAGACCTAGGACCTAGTCATTGATCATGTGTCGATCAATTTCATCATTGAACTTTTATTAGGTAACTGGATAAATCAATACAATGCCCACTAGTTAGGAAACTATAGACATATGAATATTGATTTTGTATGCGCAAGAATCAATACAACACCCACTGGTTAAACAACCATGGAAATATGAATATTGATTTTGTTTTTCAGAATGTCGGATTAGATATAAGCACCAAGGCACCAATGCCAGGATGACCTAAATATCATGTCCATTTTGATATAGCAATTTGTATAAGCATCAAAACATAGACGTCGTGATGACCTGAATATGCCTTGTGGTACAAACACATCAAGCAGTCAAGAGATCATTCTAAATCCAGTGTGAATTACCTGTAGTGACCCTTTATCGTTCACCTCCTTAGGCAAGATCATGTTTCACAGTAGGAGTAAGAACTCACTCAAAAAGATAATAGTTAGATCAAACTTCCTTGAATTTTCTAGGTATCAATGGTCGAGGTACTCATGGCCATCTAATTTGAGATAGAGGCTCTCACAGACGGACACCGTTTCAATCCAAAATTTCCAAAGTTGTTAGATTATACAAGAAGAAGACAAAGAAAAGATTATGCCCCCAATCATCACTCTATAAATCTTGTAAAGGAAATCATCAAAGAGCTCGAAGGGACACAATATGCAAATTTCTCAATGTGAATCAGTAAGCATACAAGGAGATAAAAGCACATAAAAAGCATAGATTGTTTTCATTTTGTGTTGCTGTTTGATTGCGTTGTTGTAGATGCAAAATCCTTTCTAGAGAGCAGACTGACTAACTAACTCGGATGAAGCTTCAAAGGACCTTGACTGGATATGTTACATCTAAAGTATACTGGAGGCCATGGGATATGACTTTGATTGCCCCCAAGTTTGAACATCGATAGGGTACAAATGCTTGAGCCGATTGGTATACAGATTGACTTATTGAAAAGAGGAATACATAAACAAACTGGGAAATATGTACAAACTAAAGCAAGACTGAAAGCTAGGAAAGACCAAGATTAAGCTGATAGATGGAGCATTTGGAACAAGTGGCACCTGTTTGGCAAGTTTTAACCATCTTGGCAAAGATTCTATTTTTGCTACCAAGGCGCCTGTTTCTAGGTTTTCACCAAGGCACTTTTTCTTTTTCTCATTTTTTTGTATTTTTCATTTTTTCAATTTTTTTGTACTTTTGATATTTTTTACTTTTTTTGTGAATCATCAAGGCACCTACTGCTAGGTTTTCACTAGGATGATCATTTTTTTCGGGACTTTTTCCAATTTTTATAATTTTTTTAGGACATTTTGTGAAGATTGAATACTTTAGGCATATAATTTCTTTAGATGGAGAACATTGATTGGTTCTCAAAGCTGTTCTCCTTCAGTCGTTGAGAGTTGATAGGCACCAGAGCCAAAAGTAGTAGTGATTACAAAGGGACCCAACCAGTTGGGTTCAAACTTCCCCTTGCATTTTCTATGTGATTGATTTTTATGATTCTCTCTCAAGACTAGATCACCAACCTAAAATTCTCTATGTCTGACTTTCTTGTTGTAACCTCTAGAAATTCTCTTCTGATATACTCTAAGATGATCATATGTTGCTTGTTTGTGCTCATCTAGTGGTTCAAGTTCTTGCAACCTAGACACTTTGTAGTCATCATCAGTTACTAGACCATGCATTCTAATTCTTAGTGATGGGATTTCAACCTCAATAGGTAGTATCGCTTTGGACCCATAAACTAAAGTGAATGGTGTAGCCCCAGTGGGTGTTCTGATACTTGTCCTGTAGGCCCAGAGAGATGGATTGATCATGAGATGCTAGTCTCTTCTTGTTTTATTAACTGTACAGTGCAAGATTTTCAATAGATTCTTATTTGAAGCTTCTGCTTGTCCATTCCCTTGAGGATAGTAGATAGATGACCAATGTTGTGTAATCTTGAATTTGGCACATAGATCATCTAAGTCTTTATTCTTGAATTGTCCACCATTATCTGTGACTATAGAATGTGGAATACCATACCAGCATATGATGTAGTTCAAGATGAACATAGAGATTTGTTTTCCAGTCGCTTGAGTTAAAGGAACTGCTTCTACCCATTTCATGAAATAATCTGTAGCTGTGATAATATGAGTATGACCATTAGAAGAATGAGGATGTATGGCTCCTATAAGATCAAATGCCCATTGATGAAAAGGCCATTGTGTAGTGAAAGGAATTAGATCTCTCCCTAAAACATGAATTAAGTTGTCATGCACTTGGCACTTTTGACAGTTCTTAGCAAACTTGATAGCCTCTTTCTCCATTTTCGGCCAATAGTACCCAGCCCTAATAAGTTTTCGGGCTAGTGTTAAACCATTCAAGTGTGACCCAAAAATACCATCATGGACTTCCTCTAACACACATTGAGACTCTTCCCGTTCTAAACATCTAAGTAGCCTACCATCTAGACCTCGTTTGTATAGATCGTGACCAATGATAACATATCAGGAGGCATTGCAGATAAGGTATCTCTTTTCATGGCGGTTAAAGGTATCGGGAATGATTTGATCTTTGAGATAGGAGAATAGGTTTTTATAGTAGGATGAATCATGACCAACAATAGTGTAGATCATACGGGTTTTGGGAGAATCAGATAGTGCTTCCACCAAGAACTCATAGTGTAGCTCATGTTCGGGCTACTGTAATAAAGTAGATAATGTTGCCATTACATTGGCAACCTTATTCTCTGTTCTAGATATTTTCTCAAAGGTGATAGATAGGAAGTATTTCTTTAGATCATCTACCATTCTTTTGTATGGAATGAGCTCTTCATCTTTCGTTTGATACACATCATTGACTTGGTGTATTACAAGTTGTGAATCTCCATGAATATGTAATTCTGTTACTCTCCACTCAATTGCTATTTTCATACCATTAAGAAGGGCTTCATATTCAACAATATTGTTTGTATAAGGAAATTTGATTCTGAATGCCTTAGGAATGGAGTATCCCTAAGGAGTGATAAACAATATGCCTGCTCCAAATCCATTTTGTGTATAGGAGCCATCAAAGAACAATTGCCATTCTCTAGAAGAAAGATTCATGATAGAGGAATCTGGAAATTCCATTTACATTAGTGTATCATCAAACAAAGGTGCATCTACCAATTGATCAGCAATAACTTGGCCTTTAATAGCTTTTCTTTCAACATATTCAATGTCAAATTCACGTAAGAGCATGACCCATTTGGCTAGTCTACCTGTGAGGGAAGCTTTGCTTAGTAGGTACTTTAGTGGATTAATCTTAGCTACTAAATGCGTAATATGAGCTAACATATAATGTCTCAGTTTCTATGATGCAAAGATCATAGCTAGACAAGCTTTCTCAATCATTGAATAGTTCTTCGCATATGCAACCAAAGTTCTACTAATATAATATATAGCCCTTTCCTTTTTATTCTCATCATGTTGTGCCAGTAATGCCCCCAATGATGTATCTGTAGCAGAGACATATAAGATCAAAGGCTTCCCTTGAATAGGAGGCATCAAAATAGGAGGATTTGATAGATATTTCTTGATATGAGTAAAATTATTTTCACATTCCTTGTTCCATGGAAAGGTCACACCTTTATGTAATGTCTTTGTGAAAGGCTGTGATATGTCTGCTAGCTGAGATATGAAGCGTCTAATAGATTGTACTCTCCATTGTAATGTTCTCATTTGATTGATATTCTTGGGAGGTTGCATCTCCATGATAGCTTTAACCTTTGTTGGATCTACTTCAATGCCCTTCTTTGAAACAATGTAGCCTAAGAGCTTTTTGGAGGTGATACCAAAAGCACACTTCTTAGGGTTCAGTCTAAGACTAAACTTCTCCATTCTATCTAGTATTTTGGTCAAGTCATTTAGATGTTCAGATCTCATCATAGATTTTGCTAAAGTATCATCAACATAATCCTCCATAGTTTGATGCATCATGTCATGAAAAATAGATGTCATAGCTCTCTGATATGTAGCACCAGCATTCTTAAGCCCAAATGGCATGACATTCCAACAAAAGGTGCCCCATGCACATGTGAAAGTAGTTTTCTCTTGATCTTTTGGAGCAATTTGTATTTGATTATATCCAAAAAAACCATCCATTCAAGAATACATCTCAAAACCCGTAGTCATGTCCACTATCATATCAATGTTAGGTAGTGGAAAATCATCCTTAGGGCATGCTTTATTTACATCTCTAAAATCTATGCATACTCTTATAGATTTGTCTGGTTTAGAAACAAGTACAATATTAGAGATCCATTCAGCATAGTCAATAACACGGATGAATCCGGGTTTTAGTATTTTGTCTAATTTAGCTTTGACCAAGAGTGCAACATGAGGATGCATCTTTCTCAATTTTTGCTTAATATCTAAATATTTCCATGCAAAGTTGATCTTCTTTTTTGTTAGGAATGTTGTAAATTTTTTCTTTTCTTCTTCTAATAAGGATTGTGCTACATGAATCAACTATGGTTCTTCTGTTGTTCCCAAGTTGATAGATTGAGTGGGCTCAATTAGAATTGGAGATCTATCCTGTAAATGACTCGGAAGGACATCAAATATCTCATCCTTAGGTGCCTCAGAGAGGTTTTCACCTTCGGATACATCTTTTATTTTTACTTTTGTAGGTTCTAAGACTGCCACAAAGTGGTTTTCACCCTCAAAACTCCTTTTCTTTTTATTTTTATTCTTATTTTTTTTACTAAGATACTTGATGTCTGACTCCATCATGCTAACACTTGGTTCACTAATGGAAGTCCTCATAGGTTCAACTGCATTGAGGTAGCAAGCAAGGGCATAGTCATTTGGAAAGGTATAAATACCTTGGCTCAGATTCGTAGAGGTTTGGTCAAGAAGGTCAGGATGTTGGATAGTCAAAGTGGTGAAATATTGGGAAATAGTGTTTACAAATATGGATTGGTCCTAACCTGACTCTCGAGTTCAAAGGTGATATTACAACTTAAGATGTTCAATTCATGAATAGGCTCAATGTCATTTTGGGAGTCCACTTCAGCCATAGGTGGATCAGACTCGTTAAGTTCATCATTTCACTCTAGACTTACATTGGGTTTAGGTACATATTGGTGAATAACATCAACATGTTTTTCTGTAATAAGATCATCTTCTTTTGGAATGGCTCCCCATTCATAGTCATTTGATTCCTCATCTATGCCTCTAGGAAATCTAAGAACATGAGTAAAGTCAGGATGAATACCCCAAGAAGGGTTACCCTCAAATTTTGATTTGAATTCATACTCATGGGAATCTGTCTCAGAATAACTACCACCTTCCTCTTTGTCTATTTGATTACTTTCGAGATTAGCTAGTTCTTCTGGTGCAACTATATCTTGCTCTATAGTAGGTTCTTGTGTTTGTACTACATTGATTCTTTTTACTAGATCATCTTCAGCTTCAAGGAGGTCTTTTATTTATTTAGGTAAACACTCATAAGGAATAAGATCTTCAGTGGTGTCTGAATCATCACTATCAGATTGTTTTGTTGTTTCTCGCTTTAGTTGATTTGTCAGGGATGGCTCAATTTGTTTTAAGATGTGTGGGGAGTTCTTGCTAAGATAGAAAGGCTTCTTCTTATATCCTAGACCTATTGTATTCTTTTTTTCTTGGCCACGATGATCAAGAGGTGATAGAAGACCTTTACCCTATATTCCTAGAGGTCCTTTTCCTTTATATCCCATTTTTGTGATCAATTTGTCCCCTGGGCCATATGACTTAGAAGGGATCTTTGGTGTTTTAGCATCACATTTTTGAACTTGAGATTCAAATTCATCTTTGTATAGCCATGCAAGAATAGCTCCATCCTCTTCAAACTCTTGTTTAGATACTTGTTCTGCAACAAAATTTCCTTTATATGCCTCAAGAGGTTCTTTAGACTCAATTTTAGACTGTTTTAGAGTTTTCCCATAGGACTTAGGTGAGATAGGGAGAGATGTCAAAGATAAGACTGGCTCTATAGTATATTCTCCCATACCATTTTCTTTGATTTTAACCTCTTTAGCAATGTCTTCCATCTTGGATGTTGAAGCGACATCTAGCTACTTAGTGGAAGATTCTCTGTTATTAGGAACAAGTTTATTTGCACTTTCTTTCAATGCATTGCAAGTTGTATATAGATCAGCTAGAATCATCACTTCTACTCCATAAGGAAATTTCAAACATTGATGGTACATGGAAGGAATAGCTTTCATTTCATGTATCCAGAGTCTCCCTAGAAGGATATTGTAAGCCAAAGGTAGATCAAGAACTTGACATATAGTATCTCTGATGACAGGACTTGTTCTGATAGGTAAGACAATTGTTCCTTTGGAAGATCTTTCTTGCTCATCATATGCTTTGATAGTTATCTTCTTTCTAGGATCAATGGCCATTTCTGAAAATCCCAGTTGTGTAATCAAGCTGAAAGAACAAATGTTTAGACCAACACCCCCATCTATCAACACATATTTGACATGATGGCTTTGGATCAAGACTTCAATATGCAAGGGCTAGTTATGCGGATGACTCAAGGAGTTATCATCTTCCTCTAAAAAGGAAATATATTGTGGAGACATAAGATGACCAACCATAGTCTAGAATCTATCTAAATCAAGGTTATGAAGAACATTGGACCCGAGCAGAGCTTTGTCTAGAATGGCTCTATGAGTTGGAGATATCTGAAGCAACTCAAACATGGATATTTTTGCATTTGTATGCTGGAGTTGTTGGAAAATACTGTATGATGTAGGCCTCATGTCTTTAGGATTTGAAGATTTAGATGTAGCCTTTTGTTTAGAAGTAGATGAAAGATTGAAAGGCATCTTAGGGACATTGGATGAATCTGGTATTTGTCCTTGTAGATGTGCTTGAGCTTGTGATCAAGTAACTGCATTAGCTGATTGATTATCTCTATCTTTTCTCATAATTGTGATGACATTGCAACACTCAGATAGACATGGTTCAACCATATTGATGACAACATTGTTTCCAAAGTAGGCATAATTGACTTTAGCACCCATATTAGGCTGAGAAGAAGAATCTTCTTTGCCATTTTTAGGAAATGGTTATGTGAATGTTGTATGATCATTATTGGTCTTATGATTGTCAATCGTGATTTCTCCATTATCAATTTTGTCTTGTATAATGTGTTTCAAGCGAATGCAGTTATTAGTCTTATGACCCTTATTGTGATGGAAGTCACAGAAATCATTCTCTCTCCACCACTTCAGTTTAGGTTCAGGATCAAAGACTTTTATCTTAGGCAAGTAGATGATTTTATTTTCCAATAGAGTTTTCATGGCAGATTCCAAGGACTCTCCAAGAGGAGTGAATTTGCGGTTAGGATCTGTAACCCAAGGTTTATAATCGGATGACTTTTTGTTGGGCTCTGTTGCTTTAGCTTCGGAAGCTTTGATGGCTTGGGTGCCAACAGTGAGATTGAAAGTGGGTGCCTTGGATGGGGCATGGATAGTATCAACAATGCCATTTATGACAATGCCTTTATTCTTGTTCTAGTTTTTGTTCTTGTCCTTAGAACTAGATCCAGATTCATACTTGTCCTTTTGAAGTGTGATATCTCCTTTTTTCACAAGTACTTTCTCAATTTTGATCGCATTATCTACCATCTTATCAAAGGATGTATGATTTTGCATTTGTAAAGGGTAGTTGATTTTTGGAACAAGATTATTGATGAAGATTTCCAGCTTCTCAGTTTCTGGAATGGGTCTAGCATATAGAGAAAATTTCTTCCTCCATATTTTGAGAAATGTCAGGAATGGTTCTCTAGGATATTGTTTCAGATTGTAGATGTCAATCATGGTGATCGGATGTTGAATATTGTAGGAGTATTGCTGATAGAATAGTTTGATTAACTCCTCAAAATTTTTGATAGTTGGAGGCATCCTAGAGAACCAATGAATGGTTTCTCCTCCCAGAGATTGAGGGAAAAGATGCATTAAGTAGGTTGGTTCATGCATGAACTCCATAGATTGAGTAAAAAAAATTTTGACGTGATCGTGAGGATCAGAGTTTCCATCATACTTATCATATTTGGGCATTTCCACTCTTTTAGGGAATGGTGGCATGTACAAGTCTTTATCAAATGGAAAAGGGCATAGGGCCTCAATGGAGAAGTCCTTAGGTTCCTTTTCTTTTTTGAGTTTGTTAAGTTTGACTTGCATGACATGCATCTATTTCATCATAACCATGATAGGAGTTTCTTCCTCATGTGTAATGATATTTTCAACATTAAAGTTTGGAGGAAGTTTAGCTCCTTGATGAGATAACTCTAGATAGTATGCCTCTCTATCTTCTTTCAAGAAATGCCTCATCATTTTCTTGAAGTCATCATCATTTTGATATCGAGCAATTTCAGAAGGTGTAGGTTCTTGATCCATACCATGTTGAGACTAGGATCCTTGAGACCCATGTTGTGTCCCTCTGTGAGACATGTTAGGAGTTTTAGGACTCCCTGGGATAGATTGAGGAGGAGTTTGTTGATTACCTCCATGAGTTGATGGAGGGGGTATGTAACCAGTTTTCAATCAAAAATTGCCAAGACCGTCGTCTTCGTAAAGACCAAAATTGTAGAGTTGCTCAAGAGTTGGACCCTTGTGAGTAGTCAAAGGTATAGTGTTGAGTGCTTCTCTAGATTTCTTGTGTAAGGAAGCTCCAGTTTCCACCATTAACCTTGGGTGAAGCAAGAAAGCAAGATGAAGACAACTGAAGAATGACTTGATTCAAGAAGATAGAATGACGCAACCTTGTCAAGATTGATTTGATTGAATATTAGATCGAACGTAAATGAAGGATACTATGCCATAGTAGTATGGGTAGATGCCCAAAAGATGGCGGGCATGAGCTCACAACACTTAGCCATTTTAGTAAGAAGATTGAATTTGAAGATAATTTTGACAAGGTTTTGACACAAGATGAAAAAGACTCAAATCGATAAATCAGAAGGCTAAATTAGACTTAAGAGACCACTTTAGGAAAATGAATGAATTTGTTTCTAGTTTCTACTCTCTTCCTAACATAGTGAATATTTTGACAAAATCTGGAAATAGGCTGTAAAAATTGGATTTCTGACAAATTTGACAGGTCTTTGACAACTTTTTTAAAATTCTCAAATGAGTTTCTGAAAGCTCGTACAACACTGGGTATACTCTCAGATGACAATTGCAAAACTCATACAATAATTGCTACCAGGGATAATTGTTCTTTGGGTTTCTGGTGACAACACTCATACGACACTATACTAGATATTGTACGATAATACAGGGGTTGTGAAATGACTTTTTCTGAAAACTCATACGACAATCTGAGACTATGGGATGACTTTTGACTCTAGAGAGGGATTTCACTTCAAATTTTGCAATTTTTAGGTTTTTAGTTTCAAATTGTTGGTAAAGTTTTCTGTCCATTTTTTAAGATTTGTGTACTAGTCCATCTCAAATAATCTAAGTAGATATCAAGCACGCAAAACAATAAGCAAGGGAGGTAGGCAATCATCTGAAAACAATGAACAAGGGCAAAATCAACCTTGCACATGAACAAGAAATAGTGAATTATTGTGCTAATCCCTAGAAATACTACTTGTGTATGTTCCAAAAAGTTTTTCAATAACGCACATATTCCTAGAAAATAAAAATTTGGCCTCACTAGGGTTTGTAGTAATGTTCTGACTCTACAACTTTTGTGATCTCAAGAGGGTGAACTCCAATCCAGGCACACCAGAGTTTTGACACAGTTTGAGAAATTAATCAATTAGAAGCTGCTAGGGAGATCTGACAGCCCAACAAGAGACCACACCTGTGAAGATTTCCTCCACAAGGACATTTATATAGTGGTTGTTGCTACCACGATGAAAATGACTATTACCGCTTGAGGTTCCGTCCACATGGTTGACCCAATTAAGGGAATGTCCACTATGGTTAACCCTCTCTAAAGGTGACTCACAAAAGATACCACATGGAGACTGGTTCCAGATTCAAGGATCTGAGTTTTTAATACTACCCAAAAAGGGAGTAGAGCATAGTGCTACCTAAAAAGGGAGTAGAGCTACTTTTCACTTTTAACCAAAACAAAACAGACAGATTAATTTGACATGCTAAGACTAAGATTATCTCACAAAGATCTATGTTGTCAATGACTTATGATCTATCAACCTCTCTAGGGAGAGAATGTATCAATCAAAAGTTGAAGACGCACAAATTTAGGGGAATGCAAGACAATATCAGTAACCTCCCTACCTACAAGGGGATCCTTCATCAAGAAGAGCTTCGCATGCATGAACAAGTGAAAGAAGCCCACTCTCTCAAGATCATCCACAAATAGTGTTCATAGGGCCTATTTACTATGTGTAACAGATGTGCAAAAAGCAAATCTATGTTCATTTTATAGCCCAAAATGAAGTATGTGATACGAAAGTGAGAAAAGTCACACAAGCTTGACACGTGAGAGTTCTTTTTATGTCCAAATCAAAGTGTTATCATACCATAGTAGAATACCTGAATTCCTCACAATGCGCTTAGTAGATTTTACCTATTTTAGTAATTTAGTTGCGCTTTTCTCAATCACATTTAGCAGATATCAGTCAAAAACAAAAGATTTCAATTGTTAGGGTTAGCTGTTAGTCCAAATCTAAAAATTAAATCTGAAAAACTGCCAAGAATTCTGAAATGACAATTGAATCCTGGAGTCAAAACTCGTATGACAATGGGTTACCTTCCAAATGACAATCCAAATCCCATACGACAATGGGTTAGCTCTGATACAACTGTCTGGAAACTCATACGACACTAGGTATGTTACCAGACGACAATCTATCTCTCAAATGACAATCAACAATTACTGACATGAGCCTCGAAATCTTCAACTATCGGACGACAACCAGTAGCTTTTGGTATGACTTTCTAATAAAAGTCATATGAAAAATGTATGCACAGAGAAAGAAATCATAGAATGGACCAGAAAATGACAGCAAAATAAATAGAAGTGAAATAGAAGAAATGGAAACCCATTTCAGGGACCCACGGTGGGTGTCATAAATGTGTGTGTGCATTTTGTACCTAGCTATAGACACAACACTACAGTAAAACATTAGAGGTTAGCCAAAATTGAAATCTTGCAAATAATTGAAACTAAGCTAACCAGGTGATTTATTGCCTTCTAGTAGGTGCGAGTATGATGTTCTTAGATTGGAATCGAGATCAGTGACAATGCAACACCTAAATGAAGGATTTGAATGCAAAAGAATGAAAGACTATATGAATGCAGATTATTCTATATTTTTATATTTTCTATGCAATAAGAATGAAAATTGTATGAATCTAAGCTATATGAATGAAATTGAGATTGAATGCAAATTTAATCTAAGAATGATATGAATGATATGAAAATATATGATATGAAACTATGCAAAAACTATGATCAACTATGAAAGATCTCACAAATCGCCTGTCGCAAGTGCTTAATCCTTCAATTGCCAATTTGCCAGAGTAATTGTGCAAATTCAAGTGTTGATGATTATGAAGAGCTGAGCCTTGATTTTATAGAAATCCAGGGCTTTGAGGATGCAGGAGAAAAACCATAAATCACTCTTGATAAACTCAAGTTGATTTTTGAGTTAACAAGAAATCAGAGATATTTAACTCACAAAAAAATCATGCAAAAGCAGTTTTTATCTCAAAATAGAGTTTTAGATCAAATTTCAACTCATCATCAAATGTTGAGTTTCAATTTTAAAATTGATTGTTAATTTCTAGTTGCCTGCTTTTCTGATTGTGCATGATTTAATTATAAATTAATTTTAAAATAAAGTGATTTATTCTCAACTTAACTATTTTTTTTGAATTAAAACAATTGATTTATGGGTTAATCAATTATTAAATCAAACTTTATTCAAAAACCATATTATTAAAAATTGACAACTGAGTTGAATTAATTAAATAATAATTTAATCAATTAGTCATGAGATTTTTGATTTATTGTCAAAATTAAATAATACAATTTAGGAATAATTTAATTAAATTCAATTAAATAATTAAGTGGCAGTATTAAATCTAATTAATTAAATATTCAAAATATTCAATTAATCAAACTTTGGGATAAATAAGATTTATCACCAAATAATTATTAAATTAAAGATAATTAGGATAAATAGGAATATTGCTAGGAATATTCCCTGATGTAGAATTTAGGATAAAATCAATTAGGATTCGATAACATGCAGATGTGCCTTAGGTTAGGACTTTGGTGTCAATTTCATTCGATTTGAAGATGTAGGAGGTTAATGAACCTATAGCCCATTTTGGGGGTATTACACTACCGAGTGTTGTATCCATCAAAGGCATCAAGGAAAACTTCATGCCACCTTTCTCAACAATAAACACATTCTTGGCACAGTCATGCACAACCCTACAATCATACTGCTAAGGTCTACTGAGCAATATGTGACAACTACTCATGGCCACAATATCACACAATACTTGATCCTTATACTAGCCAATATAAAAATCAACAAGACATTCCTCCCTCACTTCCAAAGCATGAACATCTTGCAACCAACCAATCCTATAAGGACAAGGATGTCTCACTCTCTTCAAACCAAGTTTTTGGACCATCTCCTCAGCTACAAGGTTATCAGTACTACCACCATCCACAATCACATTACAGAGTTTACCTCCTGACTTGCACTGAGTTTTGAACAAATTACTCCTTTGACAAGGTTCCACCTTAGTACCAAGCAATGTTCTTCAAACCAACAAGTTTTCTGACTCTACCTCAAGTTCATTTAATATGTTCTCATTCACCACAACAGTTCTTCGATCACTAGCCTTTTGTGAAAATTCATAAGCTCTATGTCCTTCTTCACCACAATGCAAATAAGTACCCTTAAAGGTAATCTTACTTGTCCTCTTCCTCAACTCAACGGGTTTTGGTTCATCTTTAGTAGTCAACTTATCCTTCATCGAGTGATCCTATTTCTCCTTCCCTCGAGAATTACCATGATGTTTCCTTTTCAACTTATCTTTTGCCTTTAGGGCATACTGATAAGCATCCTCAGCTAAATCAATCTTCAACATACCAATCTCATCCTGAATACTGAATCTTAATCCATTCACATACCGAGCTACCTTTTCCTTACTGAGTTCTCTGTGTCTAGACCAAATAGTCAACTTATAGAACTCCTCGGTATAGTCTTCAATAGTCAATTCTTTCTACTTCAAATTCTACAACTTCTTAAAAAACTCAAGTTCATAGTCAGTGGGTATGAACTTAGCCTTCAATTTAGCCACCATCAACCTCCATCGATCGATCTACATTTCACCTTCATCTTCTCTCTCTCTGCAATTCTTTCTACCAAAGAGCATAATATCATTTTAACTTAGTCTATGCCAACCTCACTCTAGGAGGATCTTTAATTTCTTCAATCTCAAAGAAGTATTCTAACTCACCAATCTATTCAATCAAATCCTTGGGTCTCAAAGTACCAGAGAAGTTAGAAACATCTATTTGGTAACTAGTACTTAACTGAGCTCCAGATCTTTGCAACCGACCACTTCTGTCTTCACCAAATCTATCCCTCCAATTCATTCTTTCATCTCCACTACATCTAGAAACCTCAAAGTCTTTGGAAACTTCCTCATAGCCATCCTTAATGTCTACATTCTAAGGTACACCAACCATAGCCCTTATAATCTCAGTGATCATGTCATTCTTCATCAATTCCATATTAGATTTGAAATTTTCTTTAACCTTCTCTGTAATCCTAGACTCCATAGTATCACAGAGATCTGCAATCACCCTAGGGTCCAATCTTCTTAGAGGCATCTTCAAGATCTTTGTAAACCCAAGGCAAAAAATCACCAACCCAAGGTGCAGGTGCAAACTCTCTCACCTTCGGCGATCTGTCCATACACTTAAGAACTTCAAGCTCTGATACTACTTGACAGAGTGCAAGGCCGAGAGAATCCCCAAAGGAGATGTCCAAGCCCTCAACTAAACAACCACACAAAGGAGTCCAACAAAAAAACCAAATCTACAACAATCTAAATTCTTTATTCATAATATAACTGATTACATGCAATGTGTTGGGCTGTAAGTCCTTCCCGGTTACAACTAATTACAAAGAAAATAACAGTTCTGTAAGATCCCTCGAGATCTAATCAACTCTAACCCTAGCTAGCCAGATCCATAACAACAAGCTACAACAATCTGGTAGAAATACCCAACAAGCTCTAAATTTGTGCTCGCAAGCCACCAAGAAATCTTCTTATTCCTAAGCCTCAACCACTAGCTCTACTCACCAAGTTGCAACTTTAGATTCCTAACTTGAATCTCTACTCCTTTTTCCACTCCCTATCTGCTATAAAAACTACCCAAACCCATGCTTAAATACTACTTCTTCAACCACAAGTCGGCTGGAAGAGAGAAATAACTCTTAAAACCCAGTTGACTTCTAAAACAAACAAATATTAAATGCAATACAAGTCAGCTCTCAAATAGCCTTAAAAATAATTAATTCTCCATATCGGTCTCCAGATCTACCCAGGAGAATGTAACACATTCTACACATTAAATACATCAAGTCATCCCATGAAATCCATAAGAACTCTAGTTGGTAAGACAAACTACTGAGCGTTAACAAAACTATCGAGCAAGCTAGCCATCGCCAAGCAAGCATGTCGACCGAGCTCCATAAGCATTGTCGAGCATGTGTTTTTCTAAGCACCAAAAGTTTTGTTGAGTTCCTTTAGTGACTGAGCCCTTCAATGAACGAGCCCCTACAGTCACCGAGTCCCTTGATCAACACTACAACTGAGTAACACAGAAACACTCCAACATGCAAGATTACTATATTCCCCAGGATGTTGCTGCATCAGATCTCATCCTTTATTTGTTGGATTATGGAGAGGGAGGATGAATCAATAATCCTTGATTCTTTGTACCTTAAAAACTTTATCTGATTCAACTCATTGTCAAATCAATTAGACACACTTCAATATTAACAAATAATATAAATTAACTTTATTAATCAACAATAACATTCAACACATATAATACTTTTATTTAATGTGGAAACCCAATTTAAGAAAAAACCACCATGGGAATTGTGACCCACTGGAGAAATACTCTTCTAAAGTATGTTTGGTTAAAATGCAATATGGTTAAAGATTACAATGCACATTGTTAAATGTAACCCTGTTATGGGATTTGCCTTAGATCTGTTAGGATCTTCACCCTGTTAGGAGTGGCCTGGTTGAAGGTCTTCAATCACTCTTTTGGAATGTCACCTCTTTTAAGGATTTACAATAAGACTGTTAGGTCCACTTGGTTAGGATATTTTTATGTTACAAATGTTAATAAGAAATAATATATAAATTGATTTGTAAATCTGTAACTACCTTTTGCATAATCAGATCCCTTGTGCTCTCTTTATGTTCACTTCATTCCTTCACTTTCCACTGGCTTCAAGACTTCATCAAACTCATCTTTTTGACTTAGATTTCAACCATTTCCTTCTTCATTATATCAGTCAGTGACTCAACAACCCTTAAACTTGCTAGCCTTTTCTTCATACAATTTCATCCTTTTTATAGACATTTTTTTACCTCTTAATCTCCTTTATTAGGTTTTCCTTTGATTAATATCGATCATGCTGTCATCTTTATAAACTAATTCAATGAATTTAGAGCTCAATAAAATATTTCATCATCACCTCAGAACTTGAACTTTCTTGTAACTTGTATCTTCACTTTTTTGCGCTTAGATCTATACCATAAATCATCACCTTAAATTTTCCTGATTGTAGATCTCATTAACTAACTTTTCCTCATTATCATAATCTTCCAACTCATCATAGCTCATCATTAAATATCATTTTGATCCATGTATTAAATTTATGTTCCTTGCTCAATGGCTAACTTATTTTTCTTCAACCAAAACTTTATTTACTTTGCTCAGTAACTAAAACCTTCTACTTGGTGTCTTGACTTCCTTTCTCTTTACTGAAACTTACTTTTCTTTTACCGAATAACTTTTTCTTGCTCGATAACCAAACTGTTTTGCTTACTGACTTGACTAATCTTCTTTACCGACTTGATATAGTCACATTTTTAGTAGAAAATAATTATATCAACATAACCTTTATATTGTCTGATCTGTATTAGCTACCCAGTTAATCTCTTTAACTTCACAACATTTCACTTCCTCTTCTTCTTAACGTATTCAACTTATATCATACTCTGAATGATATGGAAACTCAATATAAATCAAAAATAAATTGCTTGGAATTAATGGAAAGATAATAACTGATCTAATCCTTCTATAATCTTGTATACCTCTGATCTTAGTCAGTCTTCATCATCATCACCATCAGTTATGGTAACAATATCCCTCTTTGGTATTGATGGAAATGCTCACTGTCAATTGATGATGGTAGCACTTCTTTGAGTTGTCTTTTTCCTTTACTCCCTCTGAGCTTTATCTTCTTCTCTCTTTTTTTGTCTTTTTTTCATTATGTAATCAATTACATATTCTCCCTCTTTTAGTTGTAGTCATCGATAGCAATCTTCTTCTTCAATAGCATATTCCCCCTCTTTGACAACGATGTCAAAGACACATACTCCTGAAAACTTTGTTCAAGAAATGAATCATACCTCATATGTATTGAATTCTCATTTCATACATAAACATCTTTCACAACTTCAGGCATCACCCAAAGAGTGAACACTAGCATCAACTCACAAAATAGATATTCTAATGAATCCTTAAATTGATGCAGCATGCATCTTGCCTTATTGAATATTGCATAGGGGAAGAACCCCTATTTTACCATTAATATAATCAAAAGAATCCTTTAGTAGTGGTTTGGTAAATATATCTGTTATCTGCTATTTTGAATTTGCATACTCCAATATCACATGTTTGTCTTGAAATTGTTCTCTCAAGTAATGATAGTTGATTGAAATGTGCTTTGTCTTTGAGTGCATCACTAGATTCTTTGATATGTTGATAGCACTAGTATTATCATAGTAAATAGTAATTGGATCAGTAATCTCTTCTTGCATGCCTTCAAGTAGTTGTTTGATCCACACAATATTTGAACAATTCATAGTTGCAACAACATACTCAGCCTCGACAGTAGATTGTGAAATACAACTTTGTTTCTTTCTTAGCCATGTCACTAATCTTTTTCCTAAAAAGAAAACTCCACCACTTGTACTTTTCCTATCATTAATGTTTCCAGCCCAATCAGCATCAGTGTACACCTTCAGATCAAAATATCATCCTTTCTTATATAGTAGACTGAAATCTTCAGTCCCTTTCAAATATCTAAATATTCTTTTGACTGCAGACACGTGTGTTTCTTTTGGATTGGTAGAAAATATACCAATAACATGAGAAATATCAGGTATGATGTGTACAACATACTGTATCTTACCAATCATTGATCAATAAAGTTTTTCATCTTTCTTTGACAATTTGCAACCAGTAGTCACCAATGTACCAACTAGTTTTGACTCTTCCATACTAAATTTCTTTAGGATCTCCTTGATATACTTTGACTATGTGATGTTTATCCCATCTCTCACTTTTTGAATTTGTAGTCCAATAAAGAATTTAATCTCTCCTATCATGGACATGTCAAATTCCTTTCTCATCTCCTCAACAAATTATTTAGACAATGACTCATTTCCTCCAAATATAATATCATCAACAAAAATTTCAGCAATCAAAATCTTATCATTAGTATCACATTTCAGATACAAATTATTATTGTCACTTATTCTTTGAAGTCCAATCTTGATTAAATATGAATGTAATCTCTCATACCATGCTTGGGGTTCTTGCTTCAAACCATATAGTGCCCTGTAAAGTTTTCATACTGTGTCCTTGTTAGAATCCTCAACAAATCCTTCACATTGTTCAATGTAAACTTCTTCAAGAATTCCATTAAAAAATGTAGACTTAACATCCATTTTATACACCTTGAATCCTTCATAAGAAGCATATGCAAGTAAAATTTTAACACCTTCTAATCTAGCAATAGGGGAAAATGTCTCACCATAGTCAATACCTTCTTCTTGAGCATATCCTTTGCATTCAAGTCTAGCTTTATTTCTAATCACTTCTCCATTTTTATTTAGTTTATTATTGAAAATCCACTTTGTATTAATAAAATTCTTATCCTTAGGTCTTGGTACTAGTGACCAGGTATTGTTCTTTTCAATGTAATTAATCTCTTCTTTCATTGCATTAACCCAATCCTCATTTTTAAGTGCATCCTTGACTAGTCTAGGCTTAAATTCAAAAATCAAGCATGTATTATCTTTCAACTTACTTCTTGTCATGACTCTTGCATTCTTGTCTCCAATAATTTTGCTCAGTGAGTGGTGTCTTCTCATATATTTTTCTAAACAGGCTCGGTAGACTGTTCTTCAACATTTTTCATCTCTTGGTGGAGGCTCAACTAGCTCCTTAGTTTCTTCTTGCAGCTTAGGTACAGTACCAAAAATTCCTTCCTATACATATACAAATCTTTGATAATCATCTGGTTCCTTTTTGCTATCTTCTTCATTTCTTTCTGCAAATTCATCGATCCTCACATTTGCACTTTCCACAATTTTGTTAGTAGCCTTATTCAGACATTTATAAGCTTTGCTCTTTGTGGAGTATCCTAGGAATATACCTTCATCTTCTTTAGAATAAAAATTTCTATTCCTAGCATCTTTCAGTATATAACACCTACTTCCAAAAAATTTAAAGTAGCTAACATTAGGTGTATGCCATGTACCAGGGCTCATAAGGAGTTTTATTTGTACCTTTCTTCAATTGTACTCGATTGAGAGTGTAGACAACAGTACTAATGGCTTATCTCTATAATGTTTGTGCAACCTCTTTTTCAATCAACAATGTTCTAGCACAATCAACTATTGATTTGTTCCTTCTTTTAGCTATGCCATTTTATTGTGGAGTCCTCGGTGTAGAGACTTGTCTTTTAATTCCATTCTCATTACAGAAGACAATAAATTCATCAGAGATAAATTCACCTCCTCTATCTAATCTTAAGAATTTCATCTTCTTACCTATTTCCTTATCAACTCTTGTCTTGTACCATTTTAACATTTTGAATGCATCAGACTTTTATTTTAAGAACATTACTGACATCATCCTTGAGTAGTCATAAACAAACAAAATAAAATACTGATCACCATAATAACTTTGTATTCTCATAGGACCATAGAGATCGGTATGAACTAAATCCAATATACCATTAGATGAGTAAGACTTTCTTAAGAAACTTGATTTTGTGATCTTACCGATCTCACATTCCTTACACATAAATTTATCAGGCTTGTTTAATTTTGGTAAACCTATGACTGTATTTTTCTTACTAACTTTGATCATGTTATCAATATTTACATGAAAGAGTCTTTTGTGCCATGACCATACATCCTCAACTTTAACAACAAAGAAACTTTTTGTAGCAATATCAAGGTAGAATAGGTTAACTTTAGATTGTTCATCGGTTCCAATCAAATCTCCAACAGTATCATAGATCTTCACTTTTCTGTTATGAAATTCTAGTCGGTGACCAATGTTGTTCAATTGTGCAACACTCAAAAAGTTTTACTTTAGTCCTTGAACCCAATAAGAATTATCACATTTAATCTTTTCATTCATCATAATGGATCTTTTTCCTCTTACAAGACATGTAGCATCATTTCCAAATCTAACAAATCCTCCATCATATTCTTATAAATTTTCATACTTATCAATGTCACAAGTCATATGATGTGAACAACCACTATCAATTATCCATGGGTCAATTTTGCTAACAAGAGAAATAAGAGATTTTTCATCTCCATACCTTTCTTCTTCTAAATCATCCTTCATAGCAACATAGACAACTTCCCCACTTTCTTCTATGTCATTATATTTATCATCAGTTATTCCTTCCTTAGCTAGGTAGCATGATTTCTTTCCCTTTTCCTTTAAATATCTAAACCTTCAATATCAGTTTTCCTTCTTGTCATGTAATGCCCATAAACTAAGAGAAAACACAACAACTTTTTTTGAAAAGATCACTAAACAACAACTAGGTTGCACACAAAGCTCACTTGATGCGAAAATTGAGACATATTGACTAACACAAAATGACTCTTAAGGGGAATCATGGCATGAACTGGCATGCCAACGTCCCTTGCTCGTCGAATGCATTAGTCTCGTGAAACCCTAATTAGGGTTTAACATATAAGTTACAAGGAGGATAAATCCAAATGTTACTAATTAGAACATTATTAAGTTTGATTAATAAGAATAATATTATTGTAATCAAATGATAGTATTAACTCTAATTAAGGTTCAAAAAATCATATTAGTTAGTTTGACTAAGGGATTCGAACATTATAACAATACAAAAAATATCCAATCGACTATAATTATTATTATTAGGGAAAAATAATTCACTTAAGACTCTCCTAAGAATTATAGATTTATTTACCCCCTAATAGTTCATATATATATAAAGGAATTAGCAAGTATCATAAGATAAAATAATTCAACTAATTTACTATAATTTAAACATTAATAATTCCTTAATTATTATAAGGGAGAAATTATATAGCACATAAAGCCTAAAACTTAAATTCAATTGTGAATTAAATTATTATAAAGATTATTTTAATAAAAATCTCAACATTAGCATTTTAAAATAATATTATTATTTCTTTTATAAATATTAAATAAAATGATTATGTCCCACATGGTAAATAAAACTCACCAATTTTATTTTCTCAAAGATTTAAAAACAATAAAGCTATAAAATCCTAAAACATCTCAAAAAAAATCAAAAAGAATCTTGGGATTCCAATCCACTAAATTAGAAAATAAATCCACTTGACCAAAAAAATCCCACCATTATTTAATTTCCCAAAACACAATTCTCTTAATAGGATATAAAATTTAAAAAAATAACAATAAAAGTTTATTTAAAATAATAGTGACTTTTAAAAGTCTCTTATCATAAAATAATAAAAGAAATCTAAATAGGGGAAAGGATATAATAAAATGGAAATAAAAGAATATAAGAAATAAAAGGGTGAGGATTTCAAAGTGAGAATCCCTAACCCTAATTTCAGATTTAGGGTTAGGCCCAACTTTAAAGCCCTCTCGAAACTCTAATTTTCATTTTATTTTTTTGTGCAGGTGGAGCATGGACAAATTTTGTATGCACGCACAAGTGTACATACACACCATATGTGTACATTTACCTTTGTGTGAGCATGTGAACAATACTCCATGGTTTTCTACAAACCCTTACTTAAGGGTTCAAATGGGTAAAACTTTGGTTTTCTCTCATAATGAATACCTAGATTTTATCTCATGTTTTCTATTAGATCTAAACCTTGCAGAAAAGGGCTTTTTTTTTTTCAAATTTATTTTCCTTTTAAGAGTTATCTCTTCTCATTTTCTTGTTTCTAAAGACCTTTGTTTAGTAAATAATAATGCTAGGTTTTTTTTATTGTTTATTTAAAAATGTTATAGTTTAAAAATAAAATAAAATTATTAAACCTTTTTTTATAAGGCCTAGGACCGGCGGCCATGGCCATGCTCGGCCCTGCCCTTAGCCGCTGGTGGCCTCAGCCACACACTGTGGCACAACCACTGCGGTGGTTTGACCACCGCAGGCAGCCACTGCGAGAAGAGGGGAGGGGAGGGTTTCAGCTCTCAGCCGAGCCCTCCAAAAAAAATTGTATTATTTTTTTTTAAAAAGGGTTTCCTATTTCATTTTAAAAGAACTCAATTTGCTTTTCTTTTTATATAATATTTAATATGTTAAATATATATGTTAATATATATATGTACTTATGACAGGTATATATATAATATGTATATAATCTGGTCAAATATGTAGGTACAACACAAATCCCTCCTTTTGAAAATTAAATATGTTTTGTTTAATAATATATATATTTACACATTCTGTGTACTTATAAATATTAATATATGTATAGTTATATTTACACTGTTCAACAATTGTTCATACTCTAGAATAAGATTAACTAGATAAATGTAAATATGTGTTTTGTGTTACAGATGTTTTAACTTATATTTCCAGTACAAATATATATTAATGCTTATCAATGCATGCCTATCAAATTATTTAGCAGTTTTCTTTTTGACAGAAAAATTTATTGAATGTTAGTATACTATATTCTTTTCCTTTAAAAAAAAATGAACAAGGAGTGCATATACAGGAAATCAGCAACAACTGAATAAATTTAAATATAAAGTTTAAAGTTACTTTTATACACAAGAGTATAACTTGGAAATGCAAACATTCTAACAACAAAATTATCAATTCAACAACATAGGTAAAACAATTATTTAATTAATTAATGTTTCTTGTTCTATTCCTCAAACAATAAATAGGGAAATAATCCCAATTTAATTAAATTCACAATTATACATTTTCATGAAGCTTCTATATTTTCAGAAAGTATTTCAACAGTGAAATGTAGTCTTACTATGCAACAATGCTAAATATAAATATATATTTTTAATTGAAAGATATGACCTCTTAAAAGAAATAATTTACACAAAAATAAATAAATAAATTTAAATCTCTGCATTTCTCTTAGGCTTAACATCATTAGCATTAAAATTACTCTAAATTTTCAAAGGGAACTAATACAAACCTTTACATCACAACATAGAATTACAATGTTCCTCCTATCTCATCACTAAGAAAAAATAATACAATAGAAACATCTCTCACATTTGGATCTTAAAAATAAATAAATCATTTACATATGAACCATTTCTTCATCCACAATTTTCAAAGCTTTCTCATACACAAAATAAATTGAAAACTTGCAGCTTGCTTCCATTCTCTACACACATGAACCTGTAATAGAAGACAATAGAAAATTGACCATGGAGGCTCACCTCCCAGCCAAGGCCATTACATGGCCACCCCCGAGCTAGGAGTAACAAGGTAGGATATGTTACAAACATACTCACACACACATAAACTAAAATAACATTCAACACAAAGTACTCCCAAAACCCATGGTTGCACAAAGGATCTCATTAGATCCTACAATAGGTGAAGGTGTAAACAATCTTTTGGATAGGCCATACTCAAACAACAACAAGTCTTTTCTTCTCTTTCAAAATATGCCTTCACAAGGCTCAACTCAAACAAACTTTCTCATCTCATAGAGCACAAATCAACTTCCCTTATGACCCCCAATTTGCAAACACAAGTAGGCTACATGGATGCCCATACATCCATACTCTACACAAAAGATTTTCCCAACTAACCCCTTCACCCCAAGACTCTCAAATCCTCCCAAGGATGAGTATAGTCTTGCACTCTCAAAACATTCATCAACAACCAAAGAAAAAAAATAAGAAAACTTCATGAAATTAATTTGAAAGCACAACACAACATTCTCACAACATAATTCAATAAAACTATACATTTACATAAAGCAATTCTTTCATGATAGATGCACCTACCTTCCTTTAAGAATATGGCAAGGTGAAATTTGATGGAGAGCTCAATTTTCCCTTTCCTAGCTTTTCCTTCTTCTTCTCTCTCTAAGCCTCTAGATCTACCAAGTTGAATTCCCTTCAAACCAAAAATGCATGTAGTAGTTTTTTTCTCTCTTGTCTCATTTTCCTAATAGCAAAAAACATTCCCCCTTCTCTATCCCCATCCCAAGGTGAAGTAGATTTCTTGGTTCTTGTTTTCTTGCCACATGCCCCTAACTAAGGAATGGGAGGATAATCAAGACATGGGGGAAGAAACTAACCTTGAAAGCATACCCAATTTCATCACTCTCAAAGAAGGCTCTCTTTAAGAGGCCATTTGGAAGCTTTGGGTGATGAAAAAGGTAAAACTTGACCTCCATACCTATGTATATGCATTGGGGTACCTAAAACTAACCTTAACCACTCCATAGGGCTTAATCTAACCTCTCTAAAACCCATGTGAAGTTAATTCACGAAAATGGGAAGTGATGTGACTCATGCCTTGGTTCCCTAACCAATTAACTACACCTAGGAACTCACAAGATGACCTAAGGGTAAGGTAAGGTCAAAATTTTCACTTAGGCATGCCAACACATAAGCACTAGTGTCAAGTGACACAACAAAAAAATACACATCACACCACTTAATTTCACACATGGCATGCCAAATGGATAAACATATTTACATTTACACACATAATTTGCATCTAATTATGCACTTAAAAATACTTAAAAATAACATTCACTCATGCATCACATTTACGAATTCAAAACACATAACAATGATGTTGTTCTCTTCCTAGAGTCAACCTTGGCCTTTTACTATTTTCACATTGATCCCTCCTTGTTTCCCCACATTTAAAACCATGGTCATATTCTTGCACACTCGATTCAAATATCAATACCACATGAAATCATCACATATATAATCATATCAAAAGAGAAACAATATCCATAATAACATTCAAATACAAATACATAGATAATTGCATTACATGTTTTCAACATAAAAATAAACCATATTATATCCTATTTCCATAAGCATCATATGTAAGTTCAGTTTCACTTAAACAAGTAACCCTATGCCAAATGTAGAACTAATTCATTAGGAAATCAACATCATCACTATCTCAATTCCCTATTCTATAAGATAACGTAAATCAAAATGCAGAATTCAAAATTCAATTATATGTTTATATCATAAAGTTAGGATGAATCTATCATAAGCATATAAAGGTATGTCTAACATCATCATCCATATAAACATGTAAAATCATCGCATAATGTCTAATGATAAGAAGTCATAATCAAAATAGGTCTAATATCTCAAAACAATGTGTCATCTAGATAGTCCATGAGTGAAAACATCAATTGAGCTAAGATGGGCCGGGGTAGGACCTCACATGTCACTTTTATCATTCCTTTCATTATCAGGACACCTAGATACAATGTGACCAATATTGTTGCAATTAAATTATTTGAGAGGCAGTTTACCTTTATACTTTTGTTTTCCTCTCAGTAGCCTCTTTGCCAGCAGTGCTTCCAATTCTTCTTGTTTTTTTTCTTTGGTTAGGATACTCTCGTAGTCACTTCCATCTGAACTATTGTGATTCTCTCTTTCTCTTCTTGAACTACCAATGCTTAAAGATGATTTAAAAGTAGTTTCAATATTCAGTATACTATTATCATAATTACTAAGCTCAAATGTTGTTAGCTTACCGATCAAACCATCAAGTGTAATAATATTATTAGGTATGGATCTTAGTTCCTAAATAGAAGAGACTTGACTAACATATTTAGGTGAAAGAGTTCTAAGAATTTTTCTTATCACTTCTTCTCTAGTTAATGTTCCAACAATACCTTTGATAACACTTACAACTTCCTTAATCCTGAAACTATATTGTGCAATGTTTTCTTCTACTTCTTTCATTCTCATCTCATCAAATTTTCCTTTGAGACTATCAACCTTTTATTTTTGTACATGAAGATCACCACCATAAACAAGTGCAAGTTTATCCCATGTCTCTTTTGTTGTAATACAATCCTTTATGTCATTAAACTCAACATTGATCAAAGAGGAAGAAATTTCAATCATTATCAAGTTGTGTTCCTGATTTTCTCCCATCTGATCAAGTCTCATAGGTCCAAGAGGTGGTGGAGTGTAGTCATTATCCAAATGGTTGAGTGCAGAATATCCAATTCCAGATAGGTATAATCTCATCCCGCTTTGCCATGTAGAGAAACTCTCTTTGTTTATCTTAGATACTTCTCTCATATACATCTTTAGATCTTTTACTCAAGTCTTTCAAACTTATCCCTTTAGAGTAATTAGCTCTAATACCAATTGTTGTATTACAAAGGGGGGTGAATTGTTAATCCTTGATTCTTTGTAACTTAAAAACTTTCTCTGATTCAACTCAGTCAGACACACTTCAATATTAACCAATAATAGTAAATTAACTTTATCAATCAACAATAACATTCACAATAAACATTCAACGCATATAACACTAGTGTTTAACGTGGAAACCCAATTTGGGAAAAACCACTATGGGAATTGTCACCCACTAGAGAAATACTCTTCTGAAGTATGCTCGATTAAAAGCCAATATGGTTAAAGATTGCAATGCACATTGTTAAATGTGACCTTTTTAGGGGATTTGGCTTAGATCTATTAGTATCTTCACCTTGTTAGGAGTGGCCTGGTTAAATTTCTTCAAACAGTCTTTTGAAGTGTCACCTCTTGCAGGGATTTACAATAGGACTGTTAGGTCCACTTGGTTAAGATATTTTTCTATTAAAAATGTTAATAAGAAATAGTATATAAATTGATTTGTAAATCTGTAACTACCTTTTGCATAATCAGATGCCTTGTGCGCTCTTTGTCTTCACTTTCCACTGGCTTCACTTCATCAAACTCAAATTTTTACTCAGATTTCAACCTTTTCCTTCTCACTGCATCATTTGGTGACTCAAAAACCCTTCAACTTTCCATCCTTTTCTTCATACAATTTCATCCTTTATATAGATTTTTTTTTGCCTCTTAATCTCCTTTATTACATTTTCCTTTGATTAATCTTAGTTGTTTGATCATCTTCATAAACTAATTCAATGAAATTGGAGCTTGGTAAAATATTTTATCATCACCTCAGAACTTGAACTTTCTTGGAACTTGTATCTTCACTTTTTTCTACTTAGATGTATACCATAGATCATCACCTTGAATTTTCCTAATCGTAGATCTTATTAACTAACTCTTCCTCATCATTGTAATCTTCCAGCTCATCATAGCTCATCATTAAATGTCAGTTTGATCCTTTTATTTAATTTATGTTCCTTGCTCGATGGCTAACTTCTTTTTCTTCAACTAAAACTCTATTTACTTTTCTCGATAACTGAAACCTTCTACTCGGTGTCTTGACTTCCTTTCTCTTTATTGAAAGTTACTTTTCTTTTACCGAATGACTTTTTCTTGCTCGGTAACCAAACTATTTTTCTTACCAACTTGACTAATCTTCTTTACCGACTTGATATAATCACATGTTTAGTAGAAAACAATTATATCAACACAACCTTTAAATTATATGATCTATATTAGATGTCCAATTAAGTTCTTCAACTTCAGAACATTTCACTTACTCTTCTTCTTAGCTTATTCAACTTATACCATACTCTGACTGATATGGAAACTCAATATAAATTAGAAATCAATTGCTTGACATCAATGACAAGATAATAATTGATCTAATCCTTCTACTACAATCTTATATACCTCTGATCTTACTCGGTCTTCAGCATCATCACCATCAGTTATGGTAAAATTATTGACTTTTTGGACCATGGATGGATTCGTGCCTAGTTCCCTTTTTCTCTCATTCAACCCTATTTTTCCTGATTTCATTTGTGGCTTTTCTAAGACCTTAGAGTTGGCTCTCTTTGGGCCACCCTCAAAACAGGTCGTCCAAGTTGAGCCTCAAGTCCAGTGTTGTCTCAGGGATTTAATTTGCAAAATAGGGTGCCCCCATCGACTTGCTTTGTTTTCCTACCCAAAAACTAATATAAAAGGAATCCTAGAGACCTCATTTTGTAAGAAGAGAAAGACAATTCATGATAGAAATCTCACATTTAAACATTCAACCATTCAAGTCTTCAAAGATTCAAAGATCATTTGTGGGCATCTTTCCTCTTCAAGATCTAGCATATTATTGGCCATCAAGGGAGGAGATCTACTTTGAGGCATTCATCATCTTCTTCATTTGATGCTTACTTACATCCATGGCTCCATGAGGTGATTTTGGTAGATCCATAGCATTTGTGGAGATTTCCTACATTGCAAGTTTAAGATCCACATACAAACACAACAAAATCCTTATTAAAAATGGTTTCTTCAAGCAAGGTGAATATTTACATTTGTCTTGCTTCATTTAAACATTTACATTTTAATTCAAGGTTAATTCCTTAATCTATGGCTTGACCAAGGAAAGCCCTTATCCACCCAAAACCCAAAACCTAGTTTTTTGTGTGCAGGAGAAGAATATCATAATTGTAGGTATAGATCTAGAAGTTGTAGACAAAGATCTACCAAGAAAGTCTGGGTTGACTTCAATAAAGTTCCCTGAGAACATGGTGACTTGGTTGATTTGTTCCAGAACATGATGACATGGTCGACCTATTCCTGGTAACCTAATATTTTTAGCATTTTCTATATTTTCAGCTGTGATCGCAGATCCGTAGTAAAATATTCAATTATAGGTCCAAAACAAAAGTTCTTAGAGCATAAAATCATATTCCTCTTCATACTTCAAGGTGAGTACCTCATTATCTATTTCATATCTTAATTTAGATCTTAATTGGGTTGATTATTTATGTTTAGCACCTAGATCTCTATTTCTTATCTTGCTAAATTAATTAATTCAATTTTACAAGTGCATTTCTATAACCTTAATAAAATCTTACATTGCATGAAAGAGGAATTGCTTGTGTACTTCCTTAGTATAATTTGGGTTTAGCATTAACATCCCCTCATCTTCTTGGGTTTTGCTAATCTAACTTAGGTTGTATTGAGAGTTACACTTGGAAGCCCCTCTTTATCTTGTGTTTTTAATGGTACTGTGGAAATGGTTAATTAATGAACACATCTCACATAGTTTACATTAGTAAATTCATTGACACCATTTCCCCCCTAAAAAATATCTTAAAGGTAACGACTTCACATTGTATGCATATACTAATGCTGATTCAGAAGGTGATAATGATGATGAGAAAATCACAAGTGGTGGCACTTTCTTCTTGGGTAACAGACTCGTGTCTTTGATGTGCAAGAAGAAAAACTCCATCTCATTATCTACTGTAGAGGTAGAGTACATTGTTGCTGCTGGAAATTGTACAAAAATAGTTTGGATGAAGTAGATTCTATCAGATATCAGAATTACCTTTGAAGAACCTATTATCATATAGTGTGATAACTCGAGTGCCATAAATATCTATAAGAATCTTGTGTAGCACTCAAGGACAAAACACATATTAATCAAGTATCACTTTCTGAGAGAGAAGGTGAATGTGAAAGAGGTAAGATTGGAGTATGTTCCTACCAAGAGACATCTAGTTGATATATTCACAAAGCCTTTTCCTAAGGATACATTTGTGTATCTTGGAGGCAAGTTGGGGGTGATTGCCCCTCCCAATCAGAACTAAGATGTAGAGGATTACATCAATCCACTGTACTTCATGGAGATATATTTTATCCAAATTTGTGTTTGGAGGCTACTACTCAGGGGGAGTAGTCAAATTGGTGAATTGGTTGTTCAGACTTGAGGAGTGAGATGTTTGATCATATTTGTAGTTTCTATGGTTCAAAGCACACATGTTCCTTTTCCATTGCTATCAAAGGGAGAGAGATACTCATGTGAAAAATAAAGGGGCAGAAAGCTCCAGTATGAGAGGAGTTGTAAAGAGACTCTAAAAGATAATGATGAATATTGTAGATATTATTGGTAGTACTATTAATTGTTGATCTTAGGGAAGATTGTTGGTTTCTTTGTGCATTGATTATTTTTCACACCATATTTTTCCATCAATGCCAAATGAAGAGATTGTTGGCAAGTTGGATGTGTTCTCATTGATGTTAACATATCAGTTGGACAATTTGGCTAGTAGTACAGTATGCTTAGAAGTTTGGTAAGGTTTGGTTATTGAAGATAAGTAGTCAAAAATGTCATGAGATATTGTAGATAGTATGTACCTGATTTATGTCAAGTTAAAAAGGTGTGCATGATGATTTGGATATGATATGAGGTCAAGTTTGGTGTCTGGTTCCTACACTATCTGCTAGTGTTGAGAGTGTGATTGAAATTGGTTTGGTGTGCACTTCCAAGTTGATATTTTTCTCTGTGCATATGGGTGTATGTTTGGAATATTATGATGTGTCCTCAATTCAAAAGGTTCATGGTCTAGAGATTTGCAAGGCATTTTTAAGGTGTATTAGTGGATGTTGGTAGTGCTCTTGAGATTTGACATGAGATATGCTAGTGAATCTAATGCTTGGGTGGCTTTGGTTGTTTGTGTGTTCATTACGATGCATATGGATGTTCTTGGGTTGTGTGCCTACTAAGTTGGTGGTCCACATTGATTATGGTTATCGAGATTGGAGGATTTTTCATTCGGTGTTAGTTTTTATTATGTTATTGGTTGTTTTGATCCATAAATTATTTTGTGAATGTTTAAGGTGTGATTTGTGGTAGTGCTATGTTCCTGAGATTGATGATATGTGTCCTTTCTATGATTTGGTGCTCAAACATAGATTTGAATTGTAATTTTTTGTGTGTGGATTCACAATTTGAAATTGGGGTTTTTTCTACCTTGTTTATCCTTCAAGGTTGATGATTTATATAAGATTCTAGGGAAAAATCATGAGGAGAAAACATGTGGAATTTCTTGTAGAACAAGTGTGTAGATTTTTTAAGGGTTGAATTGCTCGTCTAGAAGTAGAAGAGAGGATTTGAACATAGATATGATTGTACTTCATTGCAATTGACCTAGGCATAGGGTAGATGCCACTATATAGCTCACAAAAATTTAGATTGTAGTTTGATTGTTCATTTTAATGATGTTGTAAGGCAACGAGCCTTCGTTTGGGTTGTAGCCCTTTATATTTGAGTAGTGAGCTCTAGGAAGTGTGCTTGAATGCATGTGCATTCCCCATTTATAAAAATTTATACTTTTAACAAGGTATAATCTTATTGTGGGTTCCAACCCCTATTATTTTTCCCATTTCAAGGTTTCCACAATAAAAATATTTGTGTTATGTGTCGTGGTTGTGCTTTTGATTTATGCATGCAAGTTTAATTCATTAAGATCAGAAATAAGGGTTTTAAGGTTTAAGGTTTTAAAGTTATTAAAATTTTGAGGCAACTGATTCAACCCCCCCTCTTAGTTGTCTAATGCCTTAGTTCCAACATCTTGTGCATGTGCTAATAAATATGAGAGCACCAACATTTCAAATGCAAGATCTTGGAAGATAGGAGGACAATGGATTCAGGCATCTTTTGAGTGCATTTGGTAACTTTGCTTTGTTTATTTTATGTTTATGAATTCTTGAGGAAGTCCTTTGTTGGATGATGTTGGATTTATTTGCTTACTGAGGAATTGTGGTTGGGCTTAGTAGGTATGCAACTTAGGATTCTTCCATTTCCATCATCATCAGTGGTTACTTGCCTGAACTCTCACACGTCTAACCAAAAGCTCAAGATAACTTACTTGTAATTAATGATTGATTGGGCATGGAAGGAAATGAGAAGTCTTTGACTTATTTTGCCTCCAAAATCAAGATTGAGAGCTCTTTTCCCCTTTTCAACCTCATGCTAAGTAAAAATGTAAAATTCCTTTAAATAATGGATGAATTATTTTTGGATGATTTTAAGGTTTTATATAAGGGATTTAAACTCATTTTTACACTTTTGACTTTTAATCCCTTTCTTTCTCTAGTCTTTTAAAAATCCATTTCAAACCCTCCAAAAATAACCTAAGACTCCTAATAAACCTATTTTTTTGACCTAAAAAAAATAAAAATAGTAACACTTACCTCATTCCATCTGTCATTAAATCTATTACTTGGCTATGATAAATGTCACCATTTATCACATTATACGTCATATTTTTTGTCTTATTTGCAAGGTAAACAAGAGAGTGATTACCACCCTATGGTTGAGTTTCCACCTTGGACCTCATGTAAAAACTTTGCCTTGTCCACATTTGATTTGGTATTCACATCACTCTTAGTTTTCTTTTTTGCCTATTCATTTTCCACTAGGCTCCCCTCTCAGTATATACAAATCACCTTAAACTTTTTAATTTTCTTATTATGGTCTATATAGGCTTCAACCATTTCTCTAGCTTTCAATTCAATATAGCATTTTTATGGTTACACTGACTGTTATTAATGAGACTTCCTCCAAGTGAATCATCATAGCTCTTATCACCAAACCATATTTTAAACCTAAAAAGCCATATTTTTTGTTGTTCCCCATAAGTATTTTTCTTTCTCACATATGATTATACCCAAATGGTCTTTGATCATACAACCAACATTACTCACCATAAGATTCCCTCTTTAGGTGCCACCAAAATTGATTTTTAGCCAAACTTCTTCTACTACCTTCCATCTCACATTTTTTTTGGAGTTAGTAGAAAGACCAACCTTCCAATTCCAATTAACGGGACTAAATTGAAATACAATTAATAATCACAATTTATTCTTAATAATAATTTATTTGGTTACAAATAGGTATAGGTGATCTAATGTTTCATATAAGAATACCATTTCTCTTCAGAAGTTTAAAAATTTGAATTTTGACTTAGGACACTTGTAGTGCCCACCCATAGTTTATTTTTTAGTTATATATTGCCAAACTCTTTTAGGCCTCTTTTATGTGTGTGTTGATTATTTCAGTTTTATTATGTGGTTTTGTATGTATGACATTACATGGTGATTTGATATTGGATAGTTATGAGATATCGTATGTTTGCAGTTAGATGATTTAGTTACTTTGATAATGATTATTTATATGTTTAAAATGTTGTTTATATTTACATGATATTGCTTACCCCGTACTTTCATGTGTATGGCTATCATGTATGCTTTACCTTTCTATTTGATGTGTTTGATGTGGTTGAGGGACAGAGTCATAGTTACCTACTTGCGGGATCCACACAATGTCTCGATCCCTCCCATTACTTGTTAATATTTATATGGATGTACATGCTTGTCTTTTATGTAGGTTTACAGGTATCAAACATCGACTTCCCTGAATTGTCAGGATGAGTGTGCCCTATCGCAAAGTCTCAATTGTAAGAGAAGGGAGATAATATTCAAATCTGAATCACAACCTAAGCTATTTTATTACCCTAAAATAGTGGACAAGTTTATGATATTTTACCCTTCTGAATTTGTCCAGACGACATGAGTTCATAAGCCTTTCCCTTGAGCATGATTATTATTTTATTAGGTTTAGTTGGTCTTTGGCTGGTTGGTGTGATTTTTGTGAAATGATTAAATAATTTACTAAGATTAATTATGTGGTCTAAATAATTAAATCTTACTAAATATAAAAAATTAAATGTGAAGGTATTTCATTAATGAAAATTAATTAAATATATTTATTAATTAAAAAGACTTAATTAAAAGTCTAATGGTAGAATTTAAAGATTTAAATAATTATTAAATTCAAATTTGAGGAAAATTGAATAAAACAATACGAAAGTGAATTAAAATAATATTCTTTTAATTAAAATTGATATGCAATTAGTTACACATTCAATTTAAATAAATTAAATAAATAAAATAATTTACTTAGTTAAGTGAACAAGAATTACAAAAGTACATGGAGCGATTAATTAGAAAATTGAATAAATCAGACAAAAAGAGTGATTGATAAAAACAAAGTTTGTGGAGTTGAGTTGAGTTTTGTGTTTGCATGGTTGAGTTCAAATTTCAGATCCCTTTTTCTTCATGATGAGGAATTTGACCATTATTCTACACACATATTTGCAGGTTTTGGATGAAGGATTGAATTGAAGGATTTTTTAAAAGCTTGGGGGTTTTCAACATTTTTCTGGTCTTCTTCGTGTTTCTTCAATTGGTGGTTGGAGGTAGGGTTTGAAAAGCCTCATAGATTTAATTCTTGTATTTAAAAAAAAATTATTTTCTTCGTGCCTATTAGATCTTGTTGATATTCTTATTTTGTTGATTTTCTTATCATGTTTGAAATTTTGGAATTAAGCTTCTGAGATTTTGTGCTTGGTATGTTAGAAATTTCCATAATTGAATCTCATTTTAAATTTACTATGGTTTGATAAATTTGTGGGAGAAAACCTTAGAGTTTGTATCAATTGAATTTTTAAGTAATTTTACTTCCTGATAATAGCCAGCTATTTAAATTCCCTGCTCTTAAAAAATCTATAGAAAAAGAGAAGAATATATATATATATATATATATATATATATATATATATATATATATATATATATATATATATATATATATAGACACACACACACACACACACACATAATACTTTTAATTAGGATTATTGAGTATCTAAATAGGAAGCATATTAGTTGATCTTTCTTGACTTGTCCCCCTTGGATCAAGAAACCACCCTTTCAAGGCGTAACAAGAAGGGGGCCTGCAAGGATCCCCCATCCTCAGCTAATTTTTGACATTTGTGAAGGCACTCCACCTGGCTCTCCTGTTATCATCTGTCACTCTCCAGGTCCTCAGGCGGACTAGTTTGAATCCAGCAAGGTCGAGAAGATTTTAAGTGGGGAAAGAGCTGAGTCTTTACAAAATGATTTTAGTAGAGCCCCCTTCAATCCCAAAAAGTATATTCAAGTCTGGCAAGTAAAACACCCTCAGATTCCTTCAGATCAGGTGATTCCCCCATGCGCCAGTCAGTTTCTCAACATGGCTAATATTATTTTGCTAGAATATTTGTTACAGGACCAAATTGATCATCTCCGAGACAGAGCTATCAATAGTAAGTTATCAAACAATGCTTTTTCATTTGATGAAATTAAGTCCAGGGCCTTTTAGAATTGGCTAGGATTATCAGATGTTTTTTGTTTGGATGTTGAGTCAGGATTTTTTTTGGCAAAATTTGATTCAGTTGACAAAAGGGATGTTATTCATAAGCATAAAAGCTAGTTTTGTAAAGGGTTGGGTCTCTTTGAATAAATTTGGACACCAAATTTAAAACTAGATAGTAGATCCCCCATTTTTTCCCCAATTGGATTTCCTTGCCATGTTTGCCTTTGGAATACAAAGATCTTGACATAGTAGAAATTATAGCCAATAGTATTAGAATTTTTGTTAAACACGACCTCGTCCCCTTTGAGCTTCCACATCGAGATGTCAGGGTGTGTCTCTTCTTGACCTGACAAAGGGGTTGCCAAGCCACATTACTTTAAAATCAAAATGGGGTTCTTGGGTTCAAAACATTATTTTTCAGAATGCAGATACTATTCACAAATTCCAACATCAACTAGGCCATTTCACATCTTAGTGCAGTAAGTTGGTTCAATTAGTGATGGTGGTGTGTGAGGATCATTGTACAAACCCTCTCCAATGCTCATATCAACGTCCTCAGCATATGGTGGAACAAGTCATCACAGTAGAGCCCCCAGAGTCTATTCAAAATACACCTCCATGAGATTCTGTCAATTTTTCTCAGTCTTACAAGGTGTCCATCTTCTTCTATTTTGCATTGAGATATGTGCTAATGATTCATAATAATTTCAGCAAGGTTCGAATAATCAGTTGGGAGCTAGCATATCCTTTCAATCAAGATGTCGATAGCTTAGTTCAACATCTCATGTTCCAAGCCTCTCCCATCAAGATGCCAATTTCTCAAGATGTGCTCAATAAAAATGCACTAGTTAATTTACGAGCCAGGAAACTCTCAGATCAGTTATTAATAGAATTGACTACCAAAATTATCTATGAAATTACAGAAGAGGAGGGTGTAATTTTTCATAAATATTACACACAACATGTTGATCTAGAGCCTGCCCAACATACTGCTAATGCTTCAGCCACAAAAGATTCTACTTCTTCCTCATTAACATTGGTAGAGGCAGGGGCCTCTCAATTAGACCTTATGATGCATCATGAGTATAACAACATTGATTCACACTTCATGCATCTTGCAAGTGGAGATCCAATGGATGTTCTTTTTAGGGAAGATCAATTGTAATCAGAGGCTCAGGAGCAGAATTAGTTCATTTATCATTCTAACACCATAGTTACAGAGGAGCCTAGTGTGAAGGTTGAAAGAGTTGAGCTCTCTGACCAACATACACTTACCAAAGATAGAAACCATTTGGCCGGGGGGTATGATCATCAATTAACTGTATCGATCGAACAAACTCCTATCCAGAAGATTCAGGTTTCTCCGACCCCTAAGAAAAGGGGAAGAAAACTAAAGAATGTTCAGACAAAGGCAGAAATTAAGGCTAGTATTCAACCAACTCTGGATGGCAAGTTTACACCATCAAAATGTGAGACAAGGAGAATTAAGTGTTCTCCTTGTCCAAAATGAAGATCGCCTCATGGAATTTCAGATGCATGAACGCCTCTGACAAGAGAAGTAGAATCAAGAAGGAGGTGGATTCTATGAGGGTGGATATCATCTTATTACAAGAAACAAAAATGTCTCAAGATACATTTGATAAGACAATAGGTAGTTGGAGATCTTGGCAATTGGTTCACTAGCAGGGTAATGGATCCTCAGGGGGTCTGGCAGTACTATGGGATACCAAAATAGTTCAAGCCCAAACCTTAGCTCAATCTGATAATTATCAAATTTTGAACGTCACTGTCTATGATTTATCATTTATCCTAATTAATGTTTATGGCCCCATGGAAACACATGACAAATAAAATCTTTGGTTGAATCTAACGGGTAGTATACAATCTCAATCTAACCAGTATATAATTGTAGGAGGAGACTTTAATGCCATTTTAAAGATATCAGAAAAGATTGGGGGCATCTCTCCTCCGCTAAAAACTATCACAAATTTCTCCAATTTTGTGGCAGATAATAATCTAATGGATATTGAGCCTTCTAAGGGTTCTTTCACATGGATGAATAAAAGAGCTGATTTTTCTTAGATTGTAGTTAGATTGGATATGTTTTTGGTTACTATGGATTGGAAATTAACTGGTATCACATTTCATTCAGAAATATTGACGTGCCTGGGTTCAGATCATTTTCCTATTACCTTACAGCTTGTTTTGCCACTAGCTAACAAAGGGTTTCAACATCAGCCATCTTTTAAATTTGAGAAGATGTGGCCTCGTCATCCTCAATTTTTGCCCCTTATGAAGCAATGGTGGGTGAGTGCACCAAGTTGTGATGGTTCCAAAATGCACCAATTTGCTTAGAAACTCAAATTCATTAAGCAACAAATTAAAAAGTGGATGAAGTGACTTTTAAAAACATTTTCAAACAAAAAGATCTTGTTAAACAACACCTATCTAACATTCTTGACAAGTATATCAATCATGGTTTAGATAGTGCAAATTTTATCAGGTAGAAACACCTTCAGGTGGAATGGAAAGAACTATGTTCTCGTGAAGAGATATATTGGTGCCAAAAATCTTGGGAGCTCTCGCTGCATGAGGGAGATAAAAATACACAATAATTGCATGCATCTGCAAAACAAAAAGAGTTGCCAATCGTATTTTTTCTATTCAGAATGCACAATCTGGAAAGTTAATTACGGATGCCTAGGGCATTCAATAGGAAGGGGTTAGATTCTTCAAATATATTCTTGCACCAACAAACTTGAATGCTCTATCAGCAACCCAACTTCAAGATATTCTTCATGCTATCTCCAACATTATCGCAGACTCTAATAATGCAGACTTGATGGTTCCCTTCTCAATCTTTGAAGTAGGAAAAGTGGTATTCTCCTTGCCACCTGAAAAATCTCCTAGCCCAGATGGATTTACAGTAGTGTTTTACCAAGCATGTTGGGATTTTATTGGGTGGGACCTCCTTGGTGTTTTAGAAGAATATAGGAAAATTAAATATATGCTAAAATATTTCAATACAACAAACATTGCCATTATCCTGAAGGTTAAGTCTCCCAATACATTTTCAGACTTCAGACTGATTTCTCTATGTAACACAATCTATAAGATCATTACTAAGGAAATTTACATGCATTTGCAACATATGATCCCAAACCTTGTTTCACAAGAGCAAGGAGGCTTTGTCCTTGGCAAAGAAACTATGGAAGGGGCATTAGTTGCACATGAGGCTCTTCATTCAATTAATTCAAATAAGTCTTCAAATTTCATCATAAAGCTAGATATGATGAAAGCATATGATAGAGTTTGGTTGGATTTTCTCTTTAAAGTTCTACACAAATTTGGATTTGCTAAAGGTTGGTGCAAATGGATTCGAGCTTGCATTTCGGGTGCAGGGTTTTCAGTAGTTATTAATGGAGCTCCACCTGGTTTCTTTACATCTACTCAAGGGATTAGACAAGGTGATCCTCTATCCCTGGTTCTCTTTATTTTAATGGCAGAAGCATTTAGTAGACTTATTGAGCATACTCATGAGCTTGGTCTTTGGAAAGGCACAATGATAGGTGATACAAATATCTCGATCACTCATTCTTTATTTGCAGATGACACTCTGCTATTCGGTGCTTCCAATGTTAAGGATGCCAAATAGATTAAGGAAACTCTAGACTTGTACTCAACAACATCAAGGGAAAAAATCAATCCCCATAAATCAAAAGTTTACCTATTCAATTCTAACCAGATTATATCAAATAGAATTGTTTCAATTTTGGGTTTCTCTGAAGATTTTCTTCCTTAGGTTTATCTTGGCATTCCATTTTTCATAGGAGCCAACAAAATTAGTTATTGGATGCCTATCATTGAGAGGATTAAGGCTAGCATAGTGGCTTGGAAAGCCAGATGGCTCTCACTTGCAGGTAAAATTATTCTTGTCAAAATAGTGATTGCAGCCATCCCCAATTATTATCTTTCACTCCTGAAAGCCCCTGCATCAGTCATCCAGATTATTCAAAAGATTCTGAAAGATTTTCTATGGATGGGAAACCTAAATGGGGAAAAGAAAATTCCACTTGTCTCTCTTCAAGATATGACACAAGGCAAAGCATTTGGGGGTGCTAGCATACATGACATGGAAAAAGAAACAAAGCATTTGGAGGAAAATTAGTATGGCAGACATATTCTAAGCCAAACATCAAATGGTGTCAAATCATGCAACAAAAATATCTTGATAATCCTTGTCTGACTAGAGTCTTCTCCATACAAAATCCCCCTAAAGGATCAGCTATCTGGAACTTCATGATGGCTTCTAGAGATATTGTGACCCAATACATTACTTGGGAGGTGAATAGTGGTGATAGGATCAGCTTTTGGCGTGACTCTTGGAGTGGATTACCTCCCCTCATGCACTCAGCCCCTTTGGATGAAATAGTAGCTTCTTCTAAAGCAACTTGAGGTAAATCACTTGTGGATTATGTATCTGCAATTTGCCTATTTTCTAGAAAGATAATCTGGAAGGATCCGAGTGAGCTACCAATTTCAGATCAGGATAGAACCAAATTTATGGCTATTTTATCAGACATAGTGGTTTTCCTATCAGGTAAGGAAGACAAGTTGTTATGGGCCCCGAGCAAAACAGATTCTTATAATATTAAAAATGGGTATAGGATTATTCAACAACAGGATTCAAATAAAATTCACTGTCGCGCTTTCTCATTCTGTTGGAACTATGCCACTCTTCCCAAAGCAGGATGCTTTTCTTGGATAGCACTAAAAAAGAGAGCCCTCACCAGTGATTGCCTTGTCAAACTCAACATTGCCCAACCTTTCAATTTTTGTTTGTGTGATCTTGAATTGGAAGATGCAGATCATCTCTTTCTGAATTGCTCTTTGGCACAAAAATGTTGGCTATTTGTTCTTTGCAAACTTCAGTTTCCTACTCCCCTACCAAATAAACTCTGGGACCTATTTCAAGCCTGGTTAGATTTACATTCCTCTTCACTCTTTTTTGTTTGTTTGTGGAAATGCATCCCAGCTATTGTAGTTTTGGCACTTTGGTGGGAATGAATTAAGAGGATCTTCCGCAATACCTCTTCTTCTATTAACACTATCCTAATAGATATTAAAAAGTCCATTTCAGAAGTTGTTAATGCTAGTCATCACAGAGTAAAATGTAACCCAATTTTATCCATATGGGACAACTTTGTCATCCAGGAATGGAAAGGCATCCATGTTCCTATTGGATGGCTTGAACACAATCAACCAAAATCTTCACTCAATAGAGATTCAGTTCACTGGCTTCCACCTGCATGTGGTTTAGTTAAAATCAATTTTGATGGCTCCTCCTGAGGCAATCCGAGAAAATCAGGGATAGGCATCTGCATCAGAGACCATCTTGGTGAGGTTCTCGGCATTAAAGCATCCCCTATTCCATTAGGGACAAACAACATGGTTGAGGCTTATGCCCTGTTTGAAGGTTTAGTTTTGGTAAAGCAAGGGGGCTTTCAATTAATTTAGATTGAAGGTGAATCCATGGTTATCATTAACTCATGCATAAAACGAGAGTCTCATAGTTGGAAACTATCATACATCCTCCAACAAATATGGCTGCTTTTTGACTCATTCAAAGAAGTTCACATCTCCCACACCCTGAGGGAAGGGAATATGCTAGCAGATTTTTTAGCTAACTTAGGGTGTGACGGGGAGAATCTCAATGATCTTAATCTGAGGGAATTTATAAAGTCTAACATGGAAATTCAAAGGTTGATAGTTAATGATAAAAGGAACATTTCTTTATCTTCAAACACTTCAGCTTAGCGCATGATGATACAATCAATCATATTGAGTGACACCTTCTCTTCTCCAGTTGTTCTAATCATGGCAAAATCATCCTCATCGCTTTAGGTCCGAATACTTTACACGAATTCCTCCTTGTATCATACATAGCTAACTACTTTGGAGCTTAAATAAATTCTTTCTAGCAACTGCATTTGGGTTTCACGTGTCTTCCCACATTCAAATTATTACCAAATTGCCATGTTTGGAGCGAAGTGCCCACTCCTATGTGAATTGTTGCGTGGTTGGGGCTTCAACACTTATCTTATTTATGGTGTAGATTTTACCAATCCTTAGTAGTGCTGCAAAATTTTCTTCTCTCATTGGCCTGGTCTTAAGAATTATCTTTGTGTGGTGTTCAATTATGGAGTTTTCGAGATGTGCCCCTTGTGGTCTTCTCCATGACGAAATGTTGCCTCGAAACTTCAGGGTCTATCTTTCTCCATCAGTTTCAGAGCACCCTCTTCCTAGCAGAATCGATGGTCCATAGTTTGATCTTGTTTTCGTGTGCCATTCTATGCCGTTATACAAGGCAGTTCGAAGGATCATAGATGAGCATGTGATTTTGCCTAGAACTAAACTAGTCTTATTTCCATGACAACAGGTGTCTATCTTCCTATCCAATTTGATGGACTTATTGTAATAAGTAGAATTAGTGATTATGGTTGCAAACAAAATTGTTCGCCCAGAATTTATATCAGATAATAGGCTCATGGTTGCCCTACAAAACTATGATCTTTGGTCGACTAAAGCCTTGGTGGGAGGTTTATTTTCTCGCTAGGAGCTGATGACTAGTCACGAGCACTTGATGGCGTACGACAACTTCAAATGGGCTATGGAGAGGTAAAGTTTTTGAATTATTTTAGTAAATTTGCAAATAGTGGGTTCGGTTTTAGGCAAGGAGTTAGTTGATAAGATCAGGTATTATGCCAATGTAGTGTTGGATCTTCTGGGTATGCCTAATCCAATGCCTCTGCCACTTCTCTCATCGTTGCCAGACTCAAACAGTGTTACACCAAGTGCCACCTCCTTGCTGGTACCCAATCTCAACTTGCCTCTTTCTCCGGTTCCTCCCTCTTCTGAGCTTCCATCTGATAGGGCAGTGGTTCATTCTTCGGTGGAGCTCGATGGCTAGGTGACGAAGATCCTCGTAGCTCCACCTGTTGGATGGGATGCGGCGTGGGATTTTGTGCAATGTGTCTCTATGCCAGTGACCATGGAGGAGTGACAGATTCTTCCCGCATTAGGATTTTTTGACATTTTGGCATAGCCCTTACCTCTGCTGTATGATGTTTGTAAGAGGGCTTTTTGGTGATACTGTAGTATATCATAGTTTCAACTCTTGCTGAATTACACTCTGGGAATTCGTTGTAACCCTTATGTAAAGCATATGTAAGTACCATATATCTGCATGTATATGACAAGGATTTTGGGTTTTCTTCTTGATTCTTTCCCAGATGAGTCTTTGAATCAATTTTTATTATAAATATATATACGGTGGCTTGTCCACTTTGGCTTAAAAAAAATTTAATGCATTTTATTGATTAATAATTAAGAGAATTTGTTTTGTTTTCTAAATCGAGAATTTTTACAAAATTATATTGTTTTAGTAATTATTAAATTTAGAATCAATTTATTTTAAATAACATTATAAATTGATTTGCTTAGTATTGGAATTTAATTCAAGAATGTAATTATAATTTTGTTAGTGATTATTTTAATAAACTCATTTGCGTAATGGTACTTTACAAATTAGTTTATTATCATTAAATTCTTATTAATGTTTTTCCTTCTGCTTATATGGGTTAGGAGAGAATCTTTTTACGTCATCCTTTTTAGGATTGCTACCATTAGCAGAGTTAGGGTTAATGTGTTATGTTAGTTTGCCTTGCATACTTTTGTGGCATTCAATTTTGTTATAATCCAACCTTATGAAAGCTTTGATTTTATCATGATGAAAATTGATTATGTATGTTCCTGTTATACTTTGGAACCAAATTTTGATGTTATGATTCATGATGATCTATGAGATATATTTTGAGATTTATGAACTTAGGGTAGGTTATCTAAGTGTTAAAGGTGAAGTGGCTTGCTTTGGAGGCATTAGAGCCTAGAAGTGGCTACTTGGGTATCCTTAGTAGGTTACTTAAATAAGTGATAATATAATTTAATGAGGTTTTAAAATGAATTAATAAGATAATGGACTTCTTGCCCATGCCTTGAGTGCTAGTATAGGCTAAGGATGAGAGCGGGAGAAGATGCTTGCCCGTCTAGTAGTGGTGGTGAGTTCTGACATGATCGGTTATCCTTATCTACATGAGAGGATTTTAGGTACCACATATGATCACACTTGGGAGTTAGAGTCCAGTGAGATCATTACAAGGGGTTGACATATGTGATGACACTTCCCCGATTTCATCTTAGGTTCCTACGTGTGTTGGTTGCTTCTGAATTATTATGTGTACCTTTGAGTTATTGAGTCGTACCCTTAAGATAATAATTTATAGGACCTTTGCATAGTATTACCTGATGATTGATTTTGGTATTGTTATCCGAGTGAGGTTTGATGTTTTATCCTCAACATGGTGGGAGTGGAACCATAGGTTTCCACAAGATTCAGAGGTAGTGCTTCTTTTACCATTTGAGACTTTGACGTTCCTATACTAGTGCTGGATGATCCTTGTTGCGGTTCCTTCTTATCCTATCTTCCTTGAAGTTTCGTACCTATTCTTTATTTATTTATACTTTGTACTCAGTTGTATTTACATACCCTGCGACTTGTGTAGTGGATGTGGGTTATCATGTATACTTTATGGTTCAGATGCATTTGTTTATTCTTTGAGATGATGTACTATATAGAAGATCTAAATGATTATTATACTTAATAGATTAAATTATACTTACAGAATTCTATGTCAAGGAACCCTTGAGATTTGTAATCTGAAATTGAGATTGTGTATATGAGTATATATGAACTTTATGTTTTACTTCCGCTTTGTTATTCAATATTGTTTGTAAACTCATAAGAAAAAAATGATTCTGTAAACTTAGTAACATGTTTTAGGTTAATATCTCCTAGTTCCCTAGTGGAGCATTACAACACTCGAGCCTACACCCAAGAAAAGAGTTACCAGATGACCAAACCTATCTTAAAAGACCTCAACATCTAAAAAAAATCATGTGAAATTACATTCTAAACTAAAAAATTACATTATACTTAAAAAAACAATCACATTTAATTACACATAACTAATGATAAGTCCATTAAACTTTAAATTGAAATACAATTAATAATCATAATTTCTTTATTATAATTTATTTGATTACAATGAGAGATCGTGATCTATTATTTTATTTTATATAAGACTACCATTACTCTCAAAAGTCTAGAAAATTGAATTTCGCCTCAAGAAACTTGAACCTACACAAAAGAAAATTCCCCGGAACCTACTTCAAACTTTAAATTGAAATACAATCACATATCCATTAAACTTTGGATTAAAATACAATTTGTAATCACCTACCGTTACTCTCGGGGAAGTCTGAAAATTTGAATTTTGCCTCGGAACAGCCGAGCCTACACCCAAGGCAAGGGCTGCCACGGGACAAAACAAAAGCCATCCAATTTTAATGGGGTTTCTGTTTGGGGGTTCTTTACAGAAATCAACAGAAAGCTCCACTGTTGTCTCGGCAAACACATCTGATCTTCTTATTTGACTGTTTTGGCCACATTCTTCTGTTGTTTAATCAGAAAATCTCGAACGGCAACAAATTCTTCTGTGAAATTACGAGCGTTGCGTGAGGTTAAAGGTTTTATGAGGAACATCAACAACAAAGCCGGTAACCAATGTCTCCGTGGGTTTTCGAAAGGTTGGACTCTCTGAATGGCCAAGGTATTATTTCATCTTAACTGTTCGGGGTTTTTAACTTTTTAAGCTACGGTTTTGGCCTTTCGAATATCAGTTCAAAATAGATAGGGGCAATAAGTGTATTGTAATTTCTACAGATGTTAGAAGTGTTTCTGATTTCTATTTTTTATTTAGAAACCTGGGAAGTTAAAAGATCTAAACGACACATTTTTGTTAACAGAAGTGGATGCATACACATTTTGAATTTTAAGATTTTTATTTTGGGATGACTCTTGGAATAGATGCCACTTCGGCATCTCTTCGGTCGAATTAACCAGATGCTTGCAATTAGCCTCCTCTGTTTGGGTATGCTCGGCCCTGGAAGTTTGGTGTGATATTTTATTTAGCTCTAAGTTGCTGCATTTTACCCAATTTTTTTGGGCCGTACTTGGTGAGTTAGATGGGGTTTATTACCAATCCTCGCCAGGCACAGTCTTCTACCTAATTATTACTAGGTATAGTTTATTCACTAGTCAAACAATTTGCCTAGCATTTTAGCAAAATCTTGTTGCGGGTGATGCTATTCATATTTTTTTTGTTCACTCAGAGGCATCTCCGCTCAGCCCATCGTCCAACCTGCCTTCTCTTGGTCTTACATCAAGTTGAGGTTCAAGGAGGAGTGAGCTGCGGTGAGACTACTCTAAGGATGCAATCAATAGCTCACAAACCATGTGCATCAGGTAAGCCTGGGCCTCAGAGTTGAACCCAAAACCAATGGGGAGCAAGCCCACGGCCCAAGCCAACTCTGCCACAAATCTTGTTGGGGATGGTGTTTTTATTCCTATAGACAGTTCAATTTGGTATTTTGCCCTGTTCTTGCTTAGTTTATTCCCATTGAAAATGACAGGTTTCTTAATCAAGATACTTAATAGAAAAGCCAACATTGAAAGAAATTTGAAAATGGATTAACATTGGGTTGTTTGGTCCCTTAGGCTTCTTGGTCTTGTGGATGTTATTAAAATTCATTCATTGATTTATTCACTGTTTTTTGTTATATGTAGCATCTTAACATTTCTTGCCAGGTGCAGTATTTCACCAACATGGTCACTTGTATTGTTTATGTTATTATATTTGGTCTTTGGACCTGAATCTCCATCATGCAAACCCTTACATTTCTACCACTGAAGGGTTGACGTTTTAAAAAACTAATAATGAATTAGCTAGGGTTTTGGTTTTATTGATTACAAAATGTTTCTCCAATCTTTGCTTTGTTGTATGTGGTGTAGAAGGAAAACTGCTGGGTTGTTCTTTGGTAGCATGAGATCCACAGTATTACGGAGGTTTCAAACCTACAGAACATAATGTTTTGTTTTCAGTATAAATAGTGATTGATTTATTTAATTTGGAATGCTTTTTATCCAGAAGGTCAGAAACTCATGCTCAACAGTTTATAGACCAGGCTTGCAAAAAAAATTGATGATTTAAAAAAGGAAAAAATAAAATCTTGCATTTTTCAGCATATCTTTCTGAGAAAATACAGGATGACATTCATCTTTGCATATTTTCATATTGAAAGTGAAACTACACACATTTCATTTAAAATTATGGTTGTATTTGACAGGTTAGTTGTCAGCTAGGGTGGTTTAGTTGAGTCTCAAAATATACAGCTTCTGGTTACTATAATCAATGAAGTTTTCGGCCATGTAAAAAGAGGCTTCTGCTCTGTTCTTTATGGTCTTTGGGGCATGCATGTGGTAAATCAGTTGGAGGTCACAGTAGCTGGCTGAGATTTAACTGTTGTTGCCCCCTGAGAAGTTGCAGGTTTCACCATTTCATGGAGTTTGAACCTCACTGGCCATAAAAGGGTTTATAAAAAAAAGTAACATGCAAGGAAAACTGCTTTGACTAGATTAACAATGACTAAATTAACCTATTATAGCTATATCTCTTTGAGATTCATCTTAATGGGTAGTGCTCTGTTAGACTAAAACTAAAAGTAATGCAATTGATTGATTACAGCCAATTGAATTTCTCAAATTTTTCAAGGCATTCACAACAATGAATTTTTAAATGCTAAGGAAACAAGTTGTCATGTGTTGGTCACAATCATCCATTTTGTCCGACCATAAAAAGCAGATTTTCAAGCAAAGACCAGCCAAGGCTAGTGCATAACAGAATTACCTAAAAATAGAGTGTTAAATGGAGACAGCTCTGACTCCCAATTAACCCATAAATTTATATGAAAAGTGAGGCTACAATCTACAAATCATTATGCGACTGTTCATAGGTAAGACAATACTTGTCTACTCATTACATAAAGACTAAGTTGCTGGTTTTGGTGCGTGTTTTATACACACACACATTAATAATTGCCAATAAACAAAATATTTGAAATGCTCATAATCTGCTATTAGTTGAAAGGTATATGTAATTTCTTCTCACAACCTTACAATACACATAATATCCAGCCCACGTTTCTTTCATTCCTTTATCTTTGAGAGAATTCTGCTTGTAAGTTTTCAATCTTAATAAAACCCGGTCTTATACTTTAAATTCTGCTAACTGTAATGCAGGCATTATTGGCACTTCATCCTATACTGGGCCAGTTTGAGGTTCTCTTTAATTGCTTTTATACCTGTTCAGTTTCCTCATAAAATCTTTAACTGCAAGAATCTGTGTTACACTGGGACTGTCCTCACTCCTTAAACTGCCTTCTCCTTCCCCTGAGGCGATTCAGGGATGAGGGGACTTTAGAGGACGCCCCCAAGCCATTCCCCCAGCCTCTCCCAACTAAGAAAATACGGAAACATCAGGGATGGCAGGAGACACATAGGGGATGCCTGGACATTACCAAGATGGACGGGGACGTCTCAGACATTCTTTGATTGTCTTGGGAATGGCAAGGCATCCCCTGTTGAAAGGCCATTTTAAATAATGCTTAAAAAAATCGTTCATCACATTAAAATGACAGTACTATAACAGCAATTTTCTTAATCATGACAATACTGACAGCAACAACTGTATTCTAACATCAATAAATATATTACAATTCAGATTCATAGTTAATAATATAAGTTATACAACAGTTAATATTATTATATCAACAACAATAATTTGGATTCTGATTTCGCTATCCAAAAAAGTATCAGACTTCAAAATTCTTGATATGATATTACTCTCAGTTATCTTTGTCAGTTGCCAAAGAGATTAAAGCTGCATTTGCAATGGTTTGGTACAGTGTAGTATTGTATGAGAAATTCAAAAAAGACAATTTCTTTTGGGAGTGTGGTTGGGATGCATGTTTCTGCAGACATCATTTTAACATTGTCATGTTATATCGCTGTTCATTAACTTGTACAAATTTGATTCTCTCTCTCTCTCTCTCTCACACACACACACATACACACACACACACATATATGAAATGAAATGTTGCTGCCCACCCTGCCATCCCCAAAAAGTGGCTCTTGGACTGCCCTCTCTGAAATGCATCCTACTGTCTGTTGTAGAACATAGGCAAGAATTTAAATGTCTTCAGTAGTCAAATCAATCAACAAACAAAGTTCCAAAATAGTAGGGTGTTAAACTTAGTTGTCGATTCGGGTTTGAGAATCCGGTTCGTGGATTTGTGAATTTTTTTTTTCCCATTTTGGATTTGTAAGGATTTGTGTGTGTGTGTATATATATATATATATATATATATATCCAAAAATATAAGAGAAATATACATAATTCTAAAACTAAATCATTTCATTATATGAATCTATGATGCTTGATCATTGATCAATGCCAAATGTCAAAGTCTTCATAACTAGGTCTTAGGTAGTCTTTGTTGGTGGCTGTTTTCAAGTCCCTAGGTCCGGCAAATGAGGTTTGAGTGATTTTGGCCTATTGGGAAGTCATGTCTGACTGAGATTTGGGTGACAGCTAAGCTAAGTCTGTCATAAAGATGGGGTCAAAACCAAGTGATTTGTGATAAAACGAGTTAAAACCCTTTGAGAATCCTTTTGCCAACTTCAGTTTGACCTTAGAAAGCCATGATGGATTGTGGGAGGTAACCCTGCTGAAGGCTTGCTGAATCCTGAAATTTGGCTAAGTCTGGAATTTTTCGAAAACCCCCAAAATCTAGAATTTGCATGTTAACTCCTATGAAGCTGAAACCTATCTCAAACATCTTGGAATGTATTTATACAAATATAACTTAAAGTATAAGAAATTTAATTTCTTATACTTTAAGTTGTATTTGTATAAATCCTCCTCTCAAATTAGGGTTAGATGAAAAAAAATAAAAAAATGATCCGGATGGACACACAGGTCCGTGCACGGACCCTGCCCGGATCCAGCACGGACCGGTCCGTGAATCCAAACACGGACCAGACCTGGACCTGGATCCGGGCCTGTATAGGTGAATCTGGCAACTAAGGTGTTAAATGATGACATTTCATGAATTTTGGTATGTTGATTGAACCAATTTTCCACCAGACACAACCATTATTGGCACTGAAGCCTGGTGACCTGCAACACAGTTCCTCAAATACCTTTATATACAATTTTCTACTGCTTTTGACTGCCCATCTGTTTGAGGAGAATAAATTGGACTTGGGGTCAAGGTGATATCAACGCATTTTTATAAAAGTTAATAAATTTTGGATTGTGATTATTCATTAATTTACAATATTTGAGTGAGTTGTGAGGCCGTTTAAATGGAATCTGGGGCCAATAAATGAACGTACTGTCACCATCAAATACCCAACATTTTCCTTTTATATAATGAAATCCAAACCATTTGATATTATTGTGTTTTGATAAAAAAATGGTTGAAGTAGACAAATGTCAAATAGTTTATATTTTATTTGTTTGCCCAATCATGAGAAAACAAAGTCTCCTATATGTTCTCTTTTCCCATTAGTTTATTTACCACTTCGACATTGGCACTATTTTTTAAAGATTTCTTAAAATGTTTGAAAAAATTAAAAAAATGAACTTTTCTGTTGGGCAGTCCATGGGTCTTTCTGCTGGATGTGTCCCAGGTTTTCCCGTGGTCTGCCTTGGGCACCCTTGGGCAGACCTTGGGCAAACCACAGGCTGATATGAGCACAGATTCAAACCCATACTGTATGCCGGGGGAAGGGGTTTAGTAGAACCTGGTTACATAGCACAATGGCGTAGCTTATTTTGTGCAAGCAATAAACTTGAAATTTCTGCCATTTATAAAAAATAGTACACCCTCTTACATGCCATCCCTAGGGTGCAATCATGCACTGACTTGTAAGGAGAGACAAAAGTTTCTTACCAAAGGCACCATTTACTACTGAACTTGAAGAAAATGGATGTACAAGATAGGGGTAATGTATTAGTGTGAAACTGCTTCTAGGCAGCTGGGGGCCAAAAAAGCATTAAGAGCCGGATTCTGTTAATCATGGGTGCACCACTCTATCTTACAAAAAATGATGGATTCTGGTAATCATGGGTTACGCAAAGTGTTCATTCTTTGTCGGTGTATTGTTCCTACAATTTTTGAATTTCTGATGGTTGATCTTCCTGTCAGTGTTCTTTTTAAGTACTTTAGCTCATGGTTGCACAATGTGTTCATAAATTGAAATGCCTCATGAATCACTGTGTCTTGGTGGATTATTTCTACAGTTTTCTGAAGATCTTTGAATTATCTGATTGATTATTTTCCCTTCAGTGTTCCTCTTCTAATTTTACCTCTGTCCAGCCAGTTTCTTAGGAATGGGTGTCTACTGACTCAATTACTATAACTGAAACAGTGTTAACGAGCTTTTCATCAGTAGAATTCTCAGAAGAGGTTGACAACTCAGAATAAGATGTAACATGGTCAAACCCTGCCCTCTTTGCCTTATCCACATCTGCTGGGATATCGTTTGCAACTTTTGTCTAATTATCTGAAGAGGCTCCTAAAGCCTCCTGATAACTCAAGTTTACAAACCTTCCATAGAAGCTTCAATCTCTTGCATTGTGCAATTCCTAACAGACTTGCAAACTAGAGGATCCAAGGCCAACTCTGGGGCATTGACAGCCTTAGCTACAAGAGAAAAATTATGAACATTAGCAAGCGGAGCATCAAGGCAAATGTAAAGATGGAGATGCTTAGCTCCAGCCCACGAAGTGGGTTTAGCAGAAATCCTCTAAATCACCGATATCAAATTCTTTTTGTGACATTCAGAAGGTACATGCTGAGAAGAACATTTTCTGTTTCTGAAAGCAATTTGCTCATAGTCAACTGTTTGATACCATCTTTGATTTTTGATCAACAATGAATTCTCATCAGGTAAGCCCATTGGAATATCCTTCTCCACACAGATGTTGGCATAGTGGAATAATGCATTTAGCAGTCACATCAAATATACAATGATACTTTTTGAGCTCGTTTTTGATATTTTGAAGACATTTGGACTCACAGAATCATAGGGGCAGATAAGGTAAGTTTACCCATAAAAAGGCAGAGGAGTTCATGTGTGGATCAACGTAAGCGAACCCGGATTTAATGCATTAAAAGTCTCCTTGAAAATCTCATGGGCTAGATTGTAAAACAAACTCTCCTTATCCTTCAGAGAATAAATTTCGGAATGAAGAAACACCAATTACACAAATGGATAAAATTTTGTCCTCCTGATTCTTTTTACACTGCTCAGAGATCCATGCATTTAAACTGCATATTTTGGTCCACAACTTCGTGAATTTGCTTCTGCAGATAATCTTTAGGCCCAAGCACTGAATTGTTAATTTTGATTTCAAAGATATGCGCACAAGGATGGAAAATACAGAGACGAGTCATGCCAAACGAAATGATTTAGATGTCAGATTTAAAATCTTAAAGCTGTTCTCCGAGACCTCAAGTCTGTCTTTCTTCACTGAGCCCTCATGAAGTACAGGCGAATGAAGGGTCTCCATCTCTGAACTGGATTCAACACTGGCAGTTGTTTTTGATGGATAAGCCAAAGTAGAATCATTTTCATGCTATGCTTTACCAGCAAAATCTTGTTTATTAGCTGCAACAGATTTATTTCTTACCACACTCTCAGAACCCTCAACTTCCATGTGCCCAATCACAGAAGCAGTCACCAGGGAGCTAGATGCTGCTAAAGCTTCTTAGAAAGATACGGGACTGCCATTAGAATGCTCTAAATTCTGTGGTGGAGAGGATAACAGAGCTGTGCTAGAGAAGTGTTAGGGTTAGGGAGGAGATTTGACTCCGTTTGAGTCCTGTGGCAGCTGGGGAAATAGTCCTCTTGGGAACGGGGCTCTGATCAGAGTCATGCATAGGTACTGCCATAATTCCATCATTGAATGGAGAAGAGAAAGCGGCTGTGCCTGGTAGGGATCAAGGTGCTGAAGTTGATTTGGAAGGCACATTTTTTTGATTTTATATATATTCTTCCACTTTATCTTATTTTAAACAATATATTATATGATTTTCATATAACTTTTGTACAGATGTATTCAAGTTGATTTTTTGCTGTACTGGTTTGCCCAGATACCTGTATCTATACTGCTAATGCAGGTTTAAACATAAACCTCAAAATTTACATCGATAGCTTTTTTTATACAATAAGCTACATAATATTGAAATTTTTCAACCACCATCAAAATTGATGAAATCTAATCAATTATGAGGCCCATCCTCCTTTGGAAAGAATATTTTTGTGATGTGGCTAGCTCAGTTTAGTATGAGAAACTGTTGAATACTGATAGCAATATCAGGATATGGTTTTAAAGTTCATTCTGCAAATTCTACCTGAAATATGTTTTGAAGTGTTATACATTCTGATTACTTAACAATATCATATTTCCACAATCCATTTTTAATACATGTTAGTTTCTGGAATCGATTGTGTGTGCTTTTTTTAGCATAAAAAAAAAGTGCACACAATCGAATCCAGAAACTAATATGTGTTCTGATTACTTTTAGCTAAAAATCTGTGTAAATTTATTTCTTTTTTCATGCATCATATATGTTTAACTTGAGCTTCTTATCTCTTACAATTTACTTCAAATTGTTTTTCGGTTTGGATAGAAGCAACAGCCAAAGAGCAATTCGAATTGTTTTCTACTTTACAGTCAACTGCAAATATTGATGGTAGGCGATTTTCTGATGTGACAAATACTACTTCTTTTTCAAGGAGAAGAAAGAATCCGGAAAGTTTTTGCTCTGTAGTACGCGTTTCCAATGAAGACAAGAAAGAGAGCCAGGTTGATAATTGTTTATATTGATTGTATTAGAGGATTGTTTCTCATGCTAGCACATTTTTCGAATTTTTTTGGCTCAGATTGCTTATGAATTTTTTTAATCTTTTTTATGGTGTGTCCAGGAGATAGCTTACTTGAAGAATCTCGTTAGACAGAAAGAGTATCATTCTATTTCTTTATTAAAAATTTTGAAAAAAAATGTCAAGTTTTAATTCTTCTGATTGAAATTCTAGCCTTGCATTTGGTTAATTTGTTTTGTATATTTTTCTGGTTTCGATAACCATTCAGAGCCATTCTTGAATCCACCAGACGAGAATTGCAGAAAGCAGTGTCCCATTCATACAAAACATCTCAGCAAAACAAGCAACTGGTTCAAACCAATGGCCAAATGTTTGCGGTTTGTATGGAGTACCCTTTCCATTCTTTTCAATGCTTTGCCTTAGCATAAAGTAGGGATGAATAATTGTGCAAAAGCTAACATTGTATCTGGCTGGTTGCTTGTCTTGCAATTTTCAGGAATTATGCATGCTTAGAGAAAAGGTAAGTGCCTTCCGCTTCTTAGCAATTAGATAGATGTCTTTCTTGTTTTTAAAAAAATTACTAAATCTCTTTGGCATTGATTTATAAGATTAGCAATTGAATAGTAAGTTGGGCCAAAAATGTTGACGTTAATCATTGTTTAACTACTTTAATAACATTTTTGTTTCTTTTGCTTAAGTCCATTTTTATATTTTAGCAAGGGACTAATAGAAAAAGCAGATGTGAGGATCAGCTTTACATATGCTTACTATACAAAAATCTTGAAAACTATATTATTTATTGGCAGATCAAGGTGCTAGAGCATCAGTACAATCAAATGACTACAGTGTTTAGACTTAAAAGCACGGAGCTTGAGGTGAGTACAACTTGGATTATGTGTTGTTCACTTTCATTGCACCATTCATATGGCTTTTCTTTAGTGTTCTGTTTAATATATGCAGGAAAAAGTGAGAGATCTGTCGCAGGAACTGGAAAACAAGCAAACAAGCTTAATCAAGGTACAGCCCACGTCTGTTAGGAATTTCTTAGTTTGGATTAAATATTTACTTTAAACTAGCTACATTTAATATGAGTGAAAGCCCTCCAACAATTTTAGGTTTTTTGGGAAGAGCAAATAATACAAGTATTTCCACCTTTTAGGATCGCGGACAAAGTGACATTCAATTTCATTCTGAACCAGGACATTTGTCTTCCATACAAAACAAGAATTGTTACTCTGAAAATCTTGGTAACTCCTTACAAGTTAAGTGTTTCAGTTGATTTAGTTATTTTCCTTGCTAGATTCTAACAACAGGAAATCTCATTCAGATCAGGACTCAAATCGAGGTGAAAATTCTCCAACGACTAATTTGTCCAAAAGAGAAGGAAAGAAAGATGTTAAAAGGTATAGTTGGAGTAAGGTGTTCGTGATAATTTTTTTTCCACAACAAAGAGAGAGTTGCTTCTGAACTTTTTAGTTTATTTTAAAGGATTTAAGGATCATAGTAATGGGACTTTGCAAGTCATTGTCAGCCTCACAAATTCTTGATCCAGGCAGCCAGTGCGAGTTTTGTTGGCTCTACTTGGCAAAACTCACCAACTAAAATGAAAAGCAAATATGAAAAAATGTAGTCTGTTATTGAATCTGATCCTATAATTTAGTTTTTAAAGTAAGCTTCAGTTATTGGCATTAACATGATTTTTTTTTTCTGGACTTATTCAGGGAAGCTCACTGTTTCTCAAGAGCAATTATGCCTGTGAACGAGGATGCCCCAAATGAAAAGAGGTAGTCAATTTTTGAATTTGCCTTATAGTTTAGTTTTGAACTGGGTTTTCAGTTTGAAATTTCCTATGGCATTATGGTGAAATTCTTTGGTGGGATTTATTTCAGGGTTTTTCTAAGAAGGCATTCTACTCATGTCAGTTACAAAGAACCTAAACTAAACACTAAGCTTAGGCGATCAGATCCAACCGTGTCCACTGAAAAGATGTTCCAAAGTGATAATCACATTACTTCAAATGTCTCTGAAAATCTGGAGGAAGCAAGTAAAGGTATTTGCTCCTTAAAATCCAGCAATTACGCTGTTTTCTTACCTTATGTTGCATGTCTGATGTTTTGAAAATTTTCAGGGGACATTACAAATGAGGTTGAAAGCTCTTCAAGGTTAAATTTGTTAGCAAACGAAGAAAGCAAAAATAATAAAAGGTAGCCGGAGCTGGGTGCTTATCACATGTTAACTTTTAAACTTGCTACTTATATTCTTCAAATTTCAAAATGTACTTGATTGGGTCGATCTCTTAAGTGCACTAGGTTTTGTGGCATCTATAATTTGGTATCCTTCTGTGAAAGTACTAGGCAGTTCTCTGTAAAATATGACTCGCTTTAGTCAATTCAAAGACTATGGTTTACTCTTAAAAGTTTAGAGTCTAACAAGTTTTGCTTGAATAAATATGGAAATGCCATTATGCTTTTTCAGGGTGGGTTCAAAACAGTGTTCATCCAACTGTATTAATGGAGATTCAAATCTGAATGGGAACACCAAGCATCAATCTAAAGTTCAGCAGCATCAATTACAAGAAAATGTGGCTTGTAATCCTTCAATATTTAGCAATACTCTGGATGCAGCAGAAATAAGGAGGTCATCAACTGGCAGGCCTGTTCGGAAAGCAGTAGAGACTGTATCCTCATACAAGGAAATTCCTAGAAATGTAAAATTGCGAAGGTCTCAATGACTTTACAGTTAGTAGCTGAATTTTCTTTTTATAAAAATCTTGATTGTTTAACTAAAGTGTGGGGAATCTGAATGATCTCTTAGCAAAGCCATCCAGTTGCTAATAAAAGCACTTTACTGTACATATCTTCATTTTTTAAGATAGTTCTAACAATTAGAGGCAAAATTTGAAATTATTTCTTTTGGATTTACAATATTCTTATTGTTTGGGGTTGTATGCTCCCTTGAGAAAGTTTTTTACCTAAAGGCGTCGGCATGCCTTTGTAAAGTCTGCCATTGGATTTGTTTTCAAACTAAGATAATCTTAAATATTGTCTTATAACATAATTGATTCGTCTCGTAGGATGGGTTGCTTCTCTACTTGTTTGAAAAACATCTACGATTAGTAGTGTGAGAAACATATGGGCTTTTAGGGCAAATGTAATACAATTTGAATGAGAAACAGTTGATTTCTTTGAAGTCTATAAAGCACACGTTACCGGCCTTGCTATATCAAGGTGCTTCTTAAGGCTTGTGGTATAATATTTAATTTACAGTTGGATAATGGAAAAACAGATTTATCTCATCAGAAATTTCAGTTCATCTTTGGATCAAATATCTATGTATGGCCAAGTAAAGTGCATCGACAAAAGTCCCATCATGCTCTCTCGATGAGAGATTTATGAAATCACTAGAAAATTACAGAAATTAAGTCTCACCATGGAATTAATTGAGGAGTTGGGATTTTGATTGATTTGTGGTACAACAATGGTGCCCTGTACTACAAGCTATCTTTGCCACAAGTTTTAAGACTATCCTAAGCAGATGTACTCATACTTTAAGACCCAGCTCTGTTTGAGGCTGTATAGCTCTGATACCATTTGCCGGGTTTGGTGGACTATCTCTACTGTATGCAGAAAATGCCCAAAATAGATTTTGCACTTATTCATTTAAATATGATCTGCATTTTGTATGTCCTCTCATACAAGGTTCAACTATAAGATTGTCTGACTGTGAGCTTAATTACAACGGGAAAACAGCGAAATGGCTATACAGAGGCCAAAATGCACCTGATTAGACTATTTATTTGTATTTAAAAAAATTAAAATGCACAAAATAATTGTACTGTCATTTTTAATTGAATTAATAAATTGAAACAAATTGTCTAATCAGATGCATTTTGGCCCTTGCATAAACATTGCCTCTAGTAATAAATAATAATAAAATTAAAATGTAAAAATAAATAAATAAATAATTATAAAATATTCTATAATATAATTATGAGTTAAGTTAATGAAAGATTATGGGATATACAATGAAGAGTTGATATACAATAGAAAAGGGAGGAGAGTCCATTGAAATGGATATGGAGGGAAGGAGAAAGAGGGAAGTATATGATTTAAAGAAGGATAAATGGAAGAAGAAAGGAGAAAATGAGGAAGTGACTCTTGGTTGAGCAATGGATGCATGGAGCTACATTTATGCTTTAGGCTAGGGCACCTGTACCCTAGCCTTCTCTTTTGCTTTTGGTCATCTACATTGTGGGGAATGATTGGGGTTGTTTGTTGTTTGTAGGGGGCTATATGGGGGTTCAGAGGCCTCTCCTCTTAAGTGTTTGGTTGCATTGGTGCTCCTTGTTTTGTTGTGACTTGTTGTGTGGTTATCTGCTTGCCTTGGGGTGTGGAGTCTTAGTGTAGTTGGTGATCTTTACATAAATTTAGTAAGAGTTTTGTGGGGTGGCTTAGCAAGGGTTTGGTAGTGTTTATTGTTAGAATGTTTGGGATTTTGGTGGCTATAGGGAGTTCGAGCTTTTTGTATTTTGCAAATTGGTGGATTTGGGTTTTGGGGTGTGGTCTTGGTTGAATATCCTATCTTTGGTGAATGTGTTTTTTGTTCTTGGCTCGGCCTTGCATGACCATGCAAGGGTAGCTTAGCAAGGGTTTTGTGGGCTGGCTTAGCAAGGGTTTGGTAGTGTTTATTGTTAGAATGTTTGGGATTTTGGTGGCTATAGGGAGTTCGAGCTTTTTGTATTTTGCAAATTGGTGGATTTGGGTTTTGGGGTGTGGTCTTGGTTGAATATCCTATCTTTGGTGAATGTGTTTTTTGTTCTTGGCTCGGCCTTGCATGACCATGCAAGGTCCTTTCGGAGGTCCACATGTCTAATATGGATGTTGTGATTGGTAGCCCATCAATGATTATACATTAAAATACTCTATGGTGTAAGTAGCACGAACATGGGAGAAAATCCTTCTCAAACTGGGGGGTTTTAGGCCTACGAAGGTGAATGGATGCCTTGCAAGGAGTGATAATAGGTCCATTCTTGTGATTCAACTTGATTCAGTGGAAAAAGATATTAACTATTTGCCTAATCATTCTTTGATTTGTAGTTGATAGTTACTTTTTGGTGGTTTTTTTCATGAATATCGGACAAGGTGTTTGAATGGGGGGCTTATTTTTATAATCAAGTTGGTCTCTTCATCAAGTTGTGGCATGTTGGATTCAACTCTATAGAAGAGCTCTTGTCACAGGTTCCAGTATGGGTGAAGCTTTAGTGGTTTTCATTGGATTTTTGGCGAAGATTATATTTCCATTTAGTTGTAGCACATCTTGGCAAGCTAGTGGGCCCTTCACATCAAACTATGGATAAAAAGGTAATCACATATGTTTGTGTGTGTTGAAATAGATTTGAGTAAGCCTTCATTTTATTACATAGAAATTTGGTTGAGATTGAGCTCACGGATTCAACAACTTGATTATGAAACTTTGCCATTTTGATGTTGAACTTGTCATGAATATGGGCATTTGTAGCATATGTGCACTAAATCTAAACCTACAGGGACTTCTAGAACTGGGTTGTCTAACTTTCTAAACAAGACAAGTAAAAACACCTATTTTGGAGGATAAGGATGGCTTCATCCTAGATATAAATTGTAATGAGGGAAGAGGGAAAAAGAGAACTCCAAATGACAGGTAGTTTGATGAGGTGTTTAACAGGTTTGAGGCCTTGGATGATCAAGAGCACTTTGATGGGGCTATTGCAAATTTGCCTATTGGTCATAAATTTTTGGGAATAGGGGAGCTAGATGGTGAAAAGGGAAATACTATTTAGGTTGGATCACAAGAGGAAGGTTTGGATGTGCAAATGGACATAGATTTCCCCTTGGGGGCCATAAGAGAGTTGGGAACAAGTGGATGCATTAAAATAAAGGATGGTGTAGGTCTTACTTGCTCTATGACCAATGTGGAGAAAGGTTCACACAATGGCAGTAAAAGTAATGGAACCCCACTTGTTTTCAGAATTCATCTAAAAACTCTTAAAAAAGGTGCTACTGAGAAGCCCCCTAAGGTGGGAACGAAGAAAGATCAAGAAAAGGTGAAATTAGTCGGTGAGACCTTAGCCGAGTTTGGTTTTGTAAAGATTATTGAATCCCTCTCTCCTTTTAAAAAATGATTGTCCTCTCTTGGAATGTTAGGGGGTTGAATAACATCCCTAGATAAAAAGGCTATTTATTAGTTGATTGAATCTAATTTTCCCAACTGGGTCTTTATTTAAGAAACCAAGTTATATGTTGACGGTATGTTAAACAAGGTATAAAATTTTTGGGCTTGAAGTCATTGTCTATGCATTGGTGCTCAGGACAACTCATGGGTATGACTTGTCCTTGGGACTCTCATAAGCTTATTCCACTTTGGTGGATTTCTAGCAGATCTTCTATCTCTCTTGTAAGCTACAAGTTGTGGATATGGTGAGAATCTTCTTTTTACTAATGTTTATGCTCCAATTGATCTTATGTGAAAATATTTGCTTTGGTTTCATATTAGATATGCTCATTCCCTTGCTCCTTTACTTCCTTGGATTTTGACAAGGGATTTGAATGTAGTCTCAAGTCTAGATGAGAAGGGGGGAGGTAATATCAGGCTTGATCCTTTAACAGGTCTTTTGAGGAACAATATTAAGTTCTTAAAGGTAGTTGATGTTGAACACACCAATGGATTGTTTATTTGGAATAATAGAAGATGTCGAATGGAGGTGATAGCTAAGAGATTAGACAAATTTTTGGTCTCCTATTTGATGAGTGATAATTGGGCGACTAGCTCAGAGATTTTAGATTGGAGAGGACTTGACCATTGGTCAATCAAGTTTTCTGCTACTAATTTCTGAGTATCAAAGAACCCTTCCTTTAAATTTCAGCTGATGTAGCTTTAGGATCCTTCATGGTTTTCATTACATTTTTGGTGAAGATTATATTTCCATTTAGTTGTAGCACATCTTGGCAAGTTAGTGGGCCCTTCACATTAAACTATGGATAAAAAGGTAATCACATATGTTTGTGTGTGTTGAAATAGATTTGAGTAAGCCTTCATTTTATTACATAGAAATTTGGTTGAGATTAAGCTCACGGATTCAACAACTTGATAATGAAACTTTGCCATTTTGATGCTGAACTTGTCATGAATATGGGCATTTGTAGCATATGTGCACTAAATCTAAACCTACAGGGACTTCTAGAATTGAGTTGTCTAACTTTCTAAACAAGACAAGTAAAAACACCTATTTTGGAGGATAAGGATGGCTTCATCCTAGATATAAATTGTAATAAGGGAAGAGGGCAAAAGAGAACTCCAAATGACGGGTAGTTTGATGAGGTGTTTAATAGGTTTGAGGCCTTGGATGATCAAGAGCACTTTGATGGGGCTATTGCAAATTTGCCTATTGGTCATAAATTTTTGGGAATAGGGGAGCTAGATGGTGAAAAGGGAAATACTATTTAGTTTGGATCACAAGAGGAAGGTTTGGGTGTGCAAATGGACATAGATGTCCCCTTGGGGGCCATAAGAGAGTTGGGAACAAGTGGATGCATTAAAATAAAGGATGGTGTAGGTCTTACTTGCTCTATGACCAATGTGGAGAAAGGTTCACACGATGGTAGTAAAAGTAATGGAACCCCACTTATTTTCAGAATTCATCTAAAAACTCTTAAAAAAGGTGCTACTGAGAAGCCCCCAAAGGTGGGAACGAAGAAAGATCAAGAAAAGGTGAAATTAGTTGGTGAGACCTTAGCCGAGTTTGGTTTTGTAAAGATTATTGAATCCCTCTCTCCTTTTAAAAAATGATTGTCCTCTCTTGGAATGTTAGGGGGGGGTTGAATAACATCCCTAGATAAAAAGGCTATTTATTAGTTGATTGGATCTAATTTTCCCGATAGGGTCTTTATTTAGGAAACCGAGTTATATGTTGACAGTATGTTAAACAAGGTATAAATTTTTTGGGCTTGGAGTCATTGTCAATGCATTGGTGCTTAGGACAACTCAGGGGTATGACTTGTCCTTGGGACTCTCATAAGCTTATTCCACTTTGGTGGATTTCTAGCAGATCTTCTATCTTTCTCATAAGCTACAAGTTGTGAATATGGTGAGAATCTTCTTTTTACTAATGTTTATGCTCCAACTGATCTTATGTCAAAATGTTTTCTTTGGTTTCATATTAGATATGCTCATTCCCTTGCTCCTTTATTTCCTTGGATTTTGACAAGGGATTTGAATGTAGTCTCAAGTCTAGATGAGAAGGGGGGAGGTAATATCAGGCTTGATCCTTTAACAGGCCTTTTGAGGAACAATATTAAGTTCTTAAAGGTAGTGGATGTTGAACACACCAATGGATTGTTTATTTGGAATAATAGAAGATGTGGAATGGAGGTGATAGCTAAGAGATTAGACAAATTTTTGGCCTCCTATTTGATGAGTGATAATTGGGCGACTAGCTCAAAGATTTTAGATTGGAGAGGACTTGACCATTGGTCAATCAAGTTTTCTGCTACTAATTTCTGAGTATCAAAGAACCCTTCCTTTAAATTTCAGCTTATGTAGCTTTAGGTTCCTTCGTGGTTTTCATTGGATTTTTGGTGAAGATTATATTTCCATTTAGTTGTAGCACATCTTGGCAAGCTAGTGGGCCCTTCACATCAAACTATGGATAAAAAGGTAATCACATATGTTTGTGTGTGTTGAAATAGATTTGAGTAAGCCTTCATTTTATTACATAGAAATTTGGTTGAGATTAAGCTCACTGATTCAACAACTTGATTATGAAACTTTTCCATTTTGATGCTGAACTTGTCATGAATATGGGCATTTGTAGCATATGTGCACTAAATCTAAACCTACAAGGACTTCTAGAACTGAGTTGTCTAACTTTCTAAACAAGACAAGTAAAAACACCTATTTTGGAGGATAAGGATGGCTTCATCATGGATATAAATTGTAATAAGGGAAGAGGGCAAAAGAGAACTCCAAATGATAGGTAGTTTGATGAGGTGTTTAACAGGTTTGAGGCCTTGGATGATCAAGAGCACTTTGATGGGGCTATTGCAAATTTGCCTATTGGTCATAAATTTTTGGGAATAGGGGAGCTAGATGGTGAAAAGGGAAATACTATTTAGGTTGGATAACAAGAGGAAGGTTTGGGTGTGCAAATGGACATAGATTTCCCCTTGGGGCCATAAGAGAGTTGGGAACAAGTGGATGCATTAAAATAAAGGATGGTGTAGGTCTTACTTGCTCTATGACCAATGTGGAGAAAGGTTCACACGATGGTAGTAAAAGTAATGGAACCCCACTTATTTTCAGAATTCATCTAAAAAATCTTAAAAAGGTGCTACTGAGAAGCCCCCTAAGGTGGGAACGAAGAAAGATCAAGAAAAGGTGAAATTAGTCGGTGAGACCTTAGCTGAGTTTGGTTTTGTAAAGATTATTGAATCCATCTCTCCTTTTAAAAAATGATTGTCCTCTCTTGGAATGTTAGGGGGTTGAATAACATCCCTAGATAAAAAGGCTATTTATTAGTTGATTGAATCTAATTTTCTTGACAAGGTCTTTATTTAGGAAACCAAGTTATATGTTGACAGTATGTTAAACAAGGTATTAAATTTTTGGGCTTGAAGTCATTGTCAATGCATTGGTGCTTAGGACAACTCAGGGGTATGACTTGTCCTTGGGACTCTCATAAGCTTATTCCACTTTGGTGGATTTCTAGCAGATCTTCTATCTCTCTCATGAGATACAAGTTGTGAATATGGTGAGAATCTTCTTTTTACTAATGTTTATGCTCTAACTGATCTTATGTGAAAATATTTTCTTTGGTTTCATATTAGATATGCTCATTCCCTTGCTCCTTTATTTCCTTGGATTTTGACAAGGGATTTGAATGTAGTCTCAAGTTTAGATGAGAGGGGGGAGGTAATATCAGGCTTGATCCTTTAACAGGTCTTTTGAGGAACAATATTAAGTTCTTAAAGGTAGTGGATGTTGAACACACCAATGGATTGTTTATTTGGAATAATAGAAGATGTGGAATGGAGGTGATAGCTAAGAGATAAGAAAATTTTTTGGCCTCCTATTTGATGAGTCATAATTGGGCGACTAGCTCAGAGATTTTAGATTGGAGAGGACTTGACCATTGGTCAATCAAGTTTTCTGCTACTAATTTTTGAGTATCGAAGAACCCTTCCTTTAAATTTCAGCTTATGTAGCTTTAGGATCCTTCCCTACATGGCCTTATGTTGGATTAGAGTGAGGGAAAGATTTCCTTCAGTATTGCAATGTACTCTTTTGTCAGGGGATTGCAACACATAAGTATATGTTGAAAAGGTGGAATAGATTATGTTTTGATAATATATTCTTATTAAAAATGAATGCCCAGTCCCAAGTTGATGCTATCACTCGCTAAGTGAGAGATTAAGGTTTATTAGGGGATCTTTATAGGGAGGAGTTTAATGTGGTGAAGTAGTTAGAAGAATGAGAGTTTTACAATGAGATTTTCTAGAAGTAGAAGTCATAGGTTGATTGGCTCCACAAAGGTGATAGGAACACAATGTTTTTCCACAATACAATGAGGGTTAGAAGACTTGAGAGATTAATTATTTATCTCATCTCCTCAGAGGGGGTTTATTTCTCCTCAAATATGAAGATTACTCAAGTTTCCACTAGATTATTTGCGGATTTGTTCGTTGAGGACTCTTCACTTGCTAGTGCGGAGGAAGGGCTTCTGTTCTATTGTATTCCTTCCATTGTTACCAACGAAATGAATGAGTATCTTCTTAGACCTATCTCTTTATTTGAAGTTGAAGCAGTGGTTTTTGGAACAAAGAAGGGTAAAGCTCATGCTCCAGATGGGTTTCCTATAGAATCTTATCAAGATTTTTGAGAAATAATTAAGTTAGATCTCTTAGAAGTGGCACAAGAACAAAAACAAACAAATGCTCAAGGATATGAATATTACATTCCTTGCTCTCATACCTAAAAAGGAAGGAGAGAAATCTTTTGAATCCTTTCTACCTATAGCCTTGTGTACTTTGATTTATAAAATAATAAAAAGGGTGATTGCTAAAAGGCTTAAGCTATGGCTTAATAAACTAATCTCTAAAGAACAAGGAGGCTTTGTTGCTGGAAGATACATTTTGGATGGGGTTATTTGGTGCTTCTACAGGCCTTTGACAAAGTGATATACTTTCCTCATCCTTGTTCATTCTAATGGCCAAAAGATTGGGAAGATGTATCAAATCTCGTGTAAGGCAAGGATTGACTAAGGGTTGGAATTGGGGTCATGGTCTCTTTCATTATTCCCATCTTTAGTTTGTGTATAATATTGCTTTGCTGAGTGCTCACAAAATCATTGAGGCTATTATTTTTAGAAAATATTTGTATATTTATTTGATAGCTGCAAGAAAAATGATTAATTAAGGGAAATATTACATCTTTTTTAATACACCTTGTAATGAAAGAAATTGTGGTATTAAGGAAATGCAGTAGGATAGATGGTCCAACTAGGAAGCTCACTCCATAAATTCTTTCACACATTGGAAGGAAATCTGATCTACTAGGCTCAAGGAGGCTGAAGAACTAAGAGGATGTAACGATTCCTTCGCTATAGGGAGTTGGCAATGGCTTATCTAAATGGAAAGTGAAAAATGCAATATGTAGTGCAAGAATGGGGTAAATGTGTATGTAGATAGATCACAAACAATAAACCCCAATTTGATACCAAATCTAGAAATCCAAAACAATCACTAACATATGATCCAAATTTTAGTCCGAAATGGCAGGAATGAGGTGACCTGGAGACTACAGGGCGAGTAGACTTGCTAGAGGTTCTAGGAGGTGCCTGAAAGCTAGCAACTTCTGATGAAACTTTTTCCACCTGCATCTCTTTACCAAATATGTCTATAGATTTTTTTCGTAACTGTGCCACCTATCACCTACGTATACACAATGGGAAAAATATTGAGGAAAAAGGGCTTGCCTTGTTCAAACCCCCATTTAAGAATCAACCTTGAAATTGAATAGGAATATCATCAAAGGAAAAATGTTCTTTGAGTAGTAGAGGCTTGATAAGATATTATACTTTCAAAGTGTTGAATTGCTCATGAAGATGCTTGCAAGAGTTGTAAATGTTGAAATGACCTTGGATCTAGGATAGGAATATCCTCGATGCATTTACTCATGCTTGGATCTAGACTTTCTTCCTTTCCTTCCATGCTTGATGAATATTAGTGTGAATATATTTCATTGATGCCTTGATTGATAGCTTGAATGCTTGGATATGTTTACTTGACTAAATTCCTTCATCCCAAAATGATGGAGCTAACATTGCTTATATACCTCTCCAAACCATTTTGGGGCTCAAAATTCAGAGATGGACGACATGGATTTGAATGTCTCACTAAAAATCCAAGACCTTTCTCCAATTTAAGTTTGGTCCACCTTTAAGTGGAAACTAGTGCCTCTTGAGGTACGAGGCAGCCTATCTTGCCCCATTCCTTATAGGGGCACCCAATTCCTTCAAATTAGGGCTCAAAATTAAATTGAGAGTCAATGAGGGTACGGGGATACCCAAGATGTGCACATAATCAAGGTTTGAATTCAAAATAAATAAAAAAAGGCCACCCATATTGAAATAGGGCCTATGTATGCAAGATGTGATAAATAATTGAAATATTAAAGGGGCACACCTGAAATTAAGGGGCCACAATGTAAATTAAGTTATTAAATAATAAATATTTAAATATTTATTAATTAAATACATAGAAAAAAGGCTAATGATGCATGGAAGCGTTGGAGACTAAAATGAGGCCTACCAAAGGGCCAAAATTGATTGCTTACAATTAAAGACACTACACACCTATACTTATTCAAGCTAGGATTGCTAGGATTTTGAGTTTTGAAATTGGTGCTCTTCCTTTTGTCTATCTTGGAGTTTCTCTTTCGACATTCCATTTTCTTATGAGACTTTGGTAGGATATTTTGTATAAAAATTCTTTGAAAAGTTAGTCATTGGACTAGTAGATGGCTCTAGAATGCTAGAAGAGCGCGACACTCTTGAAGTCTATGTATTAGGATTTTCCTTATTATAAATTTTTTGTGCAGATGACTCTGCAGTCTTTATTAAGGAGCATGATGCTCCTTCTAGGCATTTTTTATGGACATGTAATTTTCTTTCCCTAAATTGGAGTTTGGTTAAATAGGAGTCTATTCGTAAGCCAATGCAGGATTATGGTCTTGGTTTGCGCCAAGCAAGCATAAACATTTGTGTTTTGGTTGCTAATTTTTTTTGGAGATGGTGCATCAACCAAAACCAATGATGGGATTAAAGTCCCAGCATAAATTATTTTGGGGGAGTGGAAGGAAAGGATGTTCCTAGGTACAATTTAGCAGGTAATGGTTCCAAGATTTGGAATACTCTTAAGAAGGGAATTTAAATAGTTAAGAAATGACTCTTTTGGATGTATAATAATCATGTTGAAGCCATATATTGAAAGGACTCTTGGGATAAATTTCTTTTTATTCTCTCTCAATTCCCTCATTTGCAGTCTCTCTTCAATAACTTTCTTTAAGTTGGTTGGAGTATGTTAGAGCAATTGGGACATATCTAATTATTTATTGATTAGATCCTTTAATTGATTTTTCAATTAAGGTAAACTTAGGTTCTCTATTTGAACTAGAGTTTTCTTTTCTAGCTTTAGTTTAATTATAGTTGTTTAGTTTAGCTCCTACTTTGCATTGCTTTCGTTCTTCTAAATTTAAGACTAGGATATCTCTCAATTTCTATAAATCAAGTCATTCATTCATTGTAATTGTATCCCAATTCATTATTGTGCAATCAATAAAGAATTCTAGGGTTTTATAGAGCACATTATCTTTTCTTGATCGCTTTTGTGTGATAGGTGTTTTTCTTGTAGATGACTTTTGGCTCCTATAGTTGTTTCATCAACTCCTACATGGTATGAGAGTACTAGATCTGTCAAGTTCCTATCCACATGCTTGAGGAATCCAACCTTGTGATAGCCTAAAACTAATTGAATATCTTGATGGAATGAATGGACAAGTAAAAGACAGTGATTGAAGGTCACTGAGCTACTAAAGTGATATATAAGGCAATTTAATCAGTCAATGTATTATCATTGATGTCAACTAGTTTTGACTGTACTTATCATGATGGTTACAAACATCTGAAGAAGAAAAATGGTAAAGGAATGAGACATCTACATGAAGATGAGATGAATATGAAAGATATGACTATGATATACATTGGGTAACTTATTGACGAGTCTATGACATCATGTTGTTGACTTGATTGTATTACATGATTTTGTTATGTATTAAAGAATATAACTAAACAAGTTTATGTGGTCGGTAATTGAAGATTTCTGTATACACCGAGCTAGTATAGTGTATACTAAGTACAATATTAACTGAGAAAGTATTCACTGACACATTCTGGTATTGACCAAGCGAAAGAAACAATTAAAGTTTATATCATCCGACTGAATTGATGAGATGGACAATTGCTTATGATTCTGAGGTAGAAGATAAAGTTTGTTATGGTGATCTAACAACTGAAAAAATTCAAGATTGATCGGATGAAGAAGAATGAAATGCGTTACAGACACAACTGCCGAGGAAGGTTAAAGGGACAAAACAAATGATGGAGATTAAGAGGCAAAATCTAATAGATGATAAGAAAGTGATTTATGTTGTCTATTTAAAGAGACATAGGATTCATTATTGAGTCTGGGATTATTGACACTGCAGGATAATTTGTGTGAAAGGACTATTTTCATGCACTGGTGATCAAACTGGTTAAAGACATAACTGAGCTGAACTGCAGACATAACTGAGCACCAGAGAATTATTCACCGTGTGGAATAAGTTGGAGGATATGAAGAATTGAATTGATTATTGATCAGAGTACCTGTATTATGAGCTTAGCATAGATCTAAAAATTTGCAAATCTTAGTTGTATTTGAATTAGATTATTACTGTATTAGTTTAACCATTGTTACAAAAAAATCTCTTAGCCGAGTGGACTTAACAGTCTTTTTGTATTTCAATATGACATTCAATGAATGTTGTTGGTTTTCTTGTTGACCCCATAGTGAATGCTAGTCAAGGGAGAACTGTTAGTGATAAATCCTCTAACCAAGTCACACCTTACAATGTATTTTGTAACCTTTGACAGGGTTGGCTCCTAACCAAGCTCACTTCAGAAGAGTGAATTATTTTGGGTTACCGGTCCCAAGTGGTCTTTCCCCTAACAGGGTTTCCACATTAAAAATCTACGTGTTATGTGTATTTGATGTGATTGAATTATTATTTTACTTTACACATTTAATATCTAGTCAGACAAGTAAATACAATATTGAATTGAATGTCAATCAGTAGATGAAGAGAAAGATATTTTGAATATATACATCTGGGAGATTTGGGACTATAGGATAACTGGAATTAATTGATTCAACCCCCTCTTAGTTATCTAAAAATTGGTATCAGAGCATTGGTTTCTTGGAAGGAAAGTTTGAAGGACTTAAGCTAAATATCACAAGATGTATAAGAGAGAGGTGCCAAAGATGAGCAAAGACAACTTCTCGACATGGAAAAGTAGAATGAAGCTGCATATATTTGGAATTGGAGAATATGTAGTATTTTACTTGAGCAATGATTACATTCAACTGACTGGACTTTTGACTATTGATTAGTTGAGAGATAGACATGAACATAATATGGCAATGATAGAGATTGCTGCTTCCTTACCAGATGCTCAATTTGAAGATATCGAGACATGTACTTCTACCAAAGTAATGTGGGACAAACTTGTACTAGTTCACAAAAGAGATGAGAATGTGCCGAGGGAAAGAGCTGAGAGTCTTAGAGGAAAATTTGATGATAGGAAGATGAAAGAAGGAGAAAACATTTCACAATACACTAACCGAATTAAGGAGACTGTCAGTTCTATCCGAGGAGCAGGAGGTGTTTTTGATGAAGACACTGTTGTGAGTAAAATTCTTAGAACCTTGCTGCCTATCTATGTCTGCAATCCATGAAATGAGATTAGCCCCGAGAAACACTCTTACACTTGATAGCCTAATTGGTAAACTGACTACTTTTGAGTCAAATAACTATGATAATAGCATTGTTCCAAATGTTGAATTTTCAGTTATGCCATCCTTGAAATTTGGTAAATGAAGTAGTAAACACATGATAAGAAATGAGAGTGACAGTGATGAGGATGAACTTGAAGCATTAATGGATAGAAGACTGCAGAAAGCCAAAGGAAGATACAAAGAGAAATTACCTTTGGTATGTTTTAACTGTAAAGAGGTTGGTCACATTGCAACTAGATGTCCTAACCGGAAAGATGATGAAAAAGACAATGAAAGATCCAGTGAAAGAAAGTATGATAGAACAGATAATCGAGATCACAGAGGCAACTGACAGTATGACAAGAGAATTAATTGAGACTACAAAGATAAATGCATGAAAGCATGTTACCTTGTTGAAGATGATGATTACACCGACACCGACACTGACACCGATAAAGACATTAAGGTGGTATTCATAGCTTTGAAAGAAGATTCAGAAGAAGAAAGGTATGTTGAAACAACACTTATTTCTAAAGTTAGAAAGAATGATACATGGATTATTGATAGTGGCTGTACACATCATATGACTAGTGTTGAAGACAAATTTGAATATCTTGAAAATTATAATGGTGGATTTGTTAAAATGGGAAATGATACACCTTGTCTAGTAAAAGGAAAAGGATCTATCTTGTTGAACAATAAGATTAGATGTGAGAATTCATATTGGGTGAAGGGACTTAACTAAAATCTATTGAGTGTAGCACAACTGAATAACTCAGGTCATTGAGTTGTATTTGAAAGTAGAAAGGTGAAAATCTATGATGAGACTGGAAATTTGGTCGGTATTGGTGAACAATCAAAAGGTAATCTATTCTATCTTGACAATGCTAAAATTTTTTGCTTATTGGCTAGAGCTGAAGATGTGTGGTTATGGCACAAAAGGTTATGTCATGTGAATTTTTGACAACACGGTTAAGAAAAGAAAAGTTAGAGGCTTACCGAGTTTATCTAAACCCGACCATGTCATGTGTAAACGATGTCAAATGGGAAAAATGTCAAAATCTAGTTTCAAGAGAAAGAACTATTCATCTAAAGCTATTTTGGAGTTAATTCACACCAACTTGTGTGGTCCTAAGAGAACTCAGAGTTATTATGGTGACATATATTTTATTTTATTTGTTGATGACTACTCTAGGATGATGATTGTTATGTTTTTGAAAGAAAAATCTAAAGCTTTTAAGATGTTTAAAATATGGTACAAAGCTAAAGTGGAAAAAGAAAGTGGAAATGAGTTAAAATGCTTGAGATCAGATAGAGGTGGTGAGTTTATTTCTGATGAGTTCACTAACTTTTGTAATGAGCATGGAATTAAAAGACAAGTGTCTGCACTGAGAACACCATAGCATAATGGAATTGCTGAAAGGAAGAATAGATCCATAGTTGATTGTGCTAGAACATTGATGATTGAAAAAGATGTTGCACAAATGTACTAGAGAGAAGCTATTTGTACTGCTGTATACACATTGAACTGAATACAAATGAAGAAAGATTCAAACAAGACACCCTATGAATTATGGTATGGGTACACACCGAATGTAAGTTATTTCAAAATATTTGGAAGTAGATGTTACATTTTTAAAGAGGATAGAAATGGAAAATTTGATTCTAAAGGTTATGAAGGAATATTCTTAAGATACTCTACTAAAATAAAAGCTTACAAATGTTTGATTAAGGTTTCTAACAAAATGATTGAAAGTGAAAATGTGAAAGTTGATGAGTTTGTTGAGAAAAATGATGAAGCAAAAAGGAACCAGAAGACTACAGTAGATTCACATACATTGAGAAACTTGACATTCTACCCGAGCCATAGGTTGAAGTTATCGAGAAATAGGATAATGACACTGAGCATCAGCCTATAGAGACTGAGAATCAAGAAATAATTACCAAGGAAGATCTTGATCCTACACCAAATGATGAACAAAGAAGAGAGCAAGTGTTAGCAAAATTTGTGAGAAGACACCATCCACATAATCAAATTATTGGTGACAAGCAAGCTAGCATGATGACAAAAAGTAAGTTGAGAAACACCACATGTTTAGTTTGTGAATTAGAACCTAAAAATGTTAGGGATGCACTTGAGAATGATGATTAGATTAAAGCAATGAATGAGGAAATTGAACAAGTATTGAAGAATAAAACATGAACATTGGTACCAAGATCGAATGAAAAGAATGTTATTGGAACCAAATGGATATTCAGAAACAAGATGAATGAAAATGGTGAAGTCACTAGGAATAAGGCAAGACTTGTATGTAAAGGGTATGCACAAGAAGAAGGTATTGATTATGGTGAGACTTTTGCACCAGTTGCAAGACTTGAAGGAGTTATAATATTACTTGCATATGCTGCCTACAAAGGATTTAAAGTATATCAAATGGATGTCAAATCTATATTTTTGAATGAAATACTTGAGGAAGAGGTATACATTGAACAACCTGAAGGTTTTGTTGATCCTAATAAGAAAAACATGGTATGTAAGTTGTACAAAGCATTGTATGGACTGAAACAAGCACTGAGAGCATGGTATGAAAGACTACATTCATATCTTATTAGCATTGGATTTGTTAGAAAAAGTGAAAATTTAAATTTATATTTGAAAGGTGAAACTGATGACAAGATTCTTATTGCTGAAATATTTGTTGATGATATCATATTTGGAGGACATGATAATCTATGCAAATCATTTGCTGATGAAATGAGAAAATAATTTGAAACGTCAATGTTTGGAGAGATTAAATTCTTTCTTGGTTTGCAAATACTATAACAAAATGAAGGTATATTCATTACACAATCAAAGTACCTCAAATAAGTGTTGAAGACCTTTGGAATAAAAGATTCAAAACCGGTTGGTACAATGATGGTCATAGGATGCAAATTGACAAAGGATGATCAATCAACCGAGGTAAATCAAACACTATATGTCAATGATTGGAAAACTGATGTATGTTGTGCATAGTAGATTGGATATTGCACATGCAGTTGAGATTGTAGAAAGATTTTTTGCTAATCCTAAAGAATCACATATGATTGCTGTTAAGAGGATTCTAAGATACTTGAAAAATATGTAGAGAATAATGGTTTATGGTACAAGAAAGAGGACAATTTTGAACTGCAAGTTTACACCGATGCAGATTGGGTTGGAAAAATTGATGAAAGGAAGAGCACTACTAGTGGAGAATTCTTTTTGGGAGAAAGATTAGTTACTTAGATAAGCAAGAAACATGCATGTATTTCTTAGTACACCGCCAAAGAAGAATATGTTGCTACTGCTGCTAATTGTTCAAACATTGCATGGATAAATTTTTTTTGAAAGGGAAGAATGAAGAGATCACTAATTCGGTGATAATATATTGTGACAATACAAGTGCTATAAAAATTTCCAAGAATCCAATGATGCATGCAAAGACAAAGCACATATCTATAAAGTATCACTACTTGAGGGAACAAGTACAAGAAAAGCAAGTGAAACTGGAGTTTGTAAAATCAAAAGAACAAATTGCAGACATATTTACTAAACCCTTGCCTAAGGATACATTCGAGTACTTGAGGACTAGACTAGGGGTCCATCCCCTATCTATCAACCACTAAGGTGATTAGGAGGTTGTATCAACCTATACTTTATCAGAATATCAAATGATGTTGATGCATATTGTTCACACTTTAGGTTTTCCAAGATTGTGAAAGCTAGAATAAAGAACACTGCATATTGGTACATAAAGGTACTTGCTCTGAACCAAAAACCAGAGATAATATTTTGGCTACTATAGAGTTGTTTTTTCTTTTTGGCATTGTTGTCAATGGGAGAGAAAGAATCAATGAAATATTTATCCACAGGGAGAGAAGCAAAAGGAAGAGAAGAATCACAAGGAGAAGAAGATCAAATCTGCAGTGAGAGTCTGCATGGAATGCTGTATAGTGATTAAACATATTAAATGAACAAGCTAGGGAGAGCTTACCAAGCTACAACATTTACTTATAGAGTTGTAGAACAAATGTTTGGTATTCAATGGTATATTTCATATTGTGTTGCCATCAATTCCAAAGAGAGAGATTGATAATGTACAACTAATTGAATATCTTGATGGAATGAATGGACAAGTAAAAGACAATGATTGAAGGTCACCGAGCTACTAAAGTGATATGTAAGGAAATTAAATCAGTCAATGTATTGTCATTGATGTCAACTAGTTTTGACTATACTTATCATGATGGTTACAAATATCTGAAGAAGAAAAATGGTAAATGAATGAGATATCTACATGAAGATAAGATAAATATGAAAGATATGGCTATGATATACATTGGGTAACTTATTGATGAGTCTATAGCATCATGTTGTTTACTTGATTGTATTACATGATGTTGTTATGTATTAAATAATAGAACTGAACAAGTTTATGTGGTTGGTAATTGAAGATTTATGTATACACCGAGCTAGTATAGTGTATGTTGAGTACAATATTAACCGAGTAGGTATTCACCGACACATTCGGTAATTAAAGTTTATATTAGACGACTGAATTGATGGGTTGGACAATTTCTTATGATTCTAAGGTAGAAGATGATGATCTAATGACTAAAAAAATTCAAGATTGATCAGATGAAGAAGAATGAAACATGTTACATAAACAACTACCAAGGAAGGTTAAAGCGGAAAAATGAACGATAGAGATTAAGAGGCAAAATATAACGGATGATAAGAAAATGATTTATGTTATCTATTTAAAGAGACATAGGATTCATTATTGAGTTTGAGATTATTGACACTGTAGGAGAATTTGCGTGAAAGGACTATTTTCATGCACCGCTGATCAAACTGGTTAAAGACAGAACCGAGATGAACTACAGACATAACCGAGCATTAGATAATTATTCACCGAGTGGAATAAGTTGGATAATATGAAGAATTATATTGATTATTGATTAGAGGAGGCATTTTGAGCTTAGCATAGATCTGAAAATCTAAAAATCTTAGTTGTATTTGAATCAGATCATTACTGTATTAGTTTAACCATTGTTACAAAAAAATCTCTTAACCAAGTGGACTTAACAGTCTTTTTATATTTCAATATGACATTCAATGAATGTTGTTGGTTTTCTTGTTGACCCCATAGTGAATGCTGGTTAAGGGAGAACTGTTAGTGATAAATCCTCTAACTAAGTCACACCTTATAGTGTGTTTTGTAACCTTTGACAGGGTTGACTCCTAACCGAGCTCACTTCAGAAGAGTGAATTATTTTGGGTTACTGGTCCCAGGTGGTTTTTCCCCTAACAGGGTTTCCATGTTAAAAATCTATGTGTTATGTGTATTTGATGTGATTGAATTGTTATTTTACTTTACACAATTCATATCTAGTTAGATCAGTAAATACAGTATTGAATTGACTGTCAATCGGCAGATGAAGAGAAAGATATTGTTCATAGCTTACCGAGTTGATAATTTATTTGAAAAGTTTGAATATATACATCTAGGAGATTTAGGACTATAGGATAATTGAAATTAATTGACATACACCCCCCCCCACCCCCTCCCCCTCAATTATCTAACACCTTGGGTGATTATTCTGTGCACATTGGGTTCAATTTGGCCTCACCATTAAATTAAGAATGACAAAAAACATAAATATCACCTATCAATTTTCTTTGAGAAGTTGAGAAAAACATTTTTTTTTGGTACTAGGGTTCTTGTCTGAGGATTCATGCCACATTTTTTCCTGAGTTTCTTGATCTACATGTAAGCACAAGGATTTTTATTATTAGATTTTCAAATTTTTTCCTCCAAATCAAAATAATCTCTGATTTATATGTTTTATTTTTACTCATAAAATAAAAAAAATTGTGCTCCCATTAAGATTAAAAAAGAAAAAGAAGTCCCTCTAATTTTTTGTGATTTTCCTAGCATATTGCTTTTCTCCTAAATATTAGTTTATTTAAAAATATGTGCATGTTTGCCCAAAAATTTAAAAAGTCAAAAATAGAAAAAGCATTAATAAAACTTAAAAAAAACAAAAGGTCAAAAATCAAAATTATGGGGGCTTATCTTTTTTTCTTTTGCAAAATATTAAAAATATTTTAAAAAGCCCCGACTCACCCCACCTCATGCATTCTCCTCTCATGTGCATGTTGTTGGATGCACTTTTTGGAGTTGATTTGACTTTATTTAACTGACATGTTGATGTATCAATTTTGGTTTGTCAGCATAAATTGTACATCATCGCTGGTGAAACGTACAATATAAATACTGGATGTTTTAATATTAATTTTTTTATACTTATATCATGTTTCCATTCTGCAAAAAAGGGGGCTAGAAATAAGTAGCAATTGCTTATTGAAATTTTTTTCATCCCCTTTTTATTTGTCTACAATTTAGTTTTTAGATTTATTCACAACAAAAATGATAAAATTTTACTTAAAAATAATATTTAAAATACTACTTAAAATTAAGCAGCAAACATTACCATCTATGGAGCCACTAGCTCCACAAATTGTGCCACAAAAAATGAGGAGCTGCTACTAAGAAAAATAAGCTAAGCTGGCAATTTTATGAAGCAAAATGAGAATATTATTATTAAGTTTTTAAAAGTTTTTTTTTGTATTAAATATAGGTAGATCCAAAAAAGAGAGATACAACAGTATCAACCGAGAGTACCAAAAAAGAGGCCCAGTCTCACCACGAACTCAAAGTATAATGCAGACAGACATATTATAGAGAAAAGAGGAAACTAATGTAAAAATACTAATGTAAAACATCATAATGGGTATCAACCCAAGCAGTCCATCCCAGAGGGCCCTCCATCCAAACGATGTTCTTTTGCTCCTGGATTTGCGTAAGCATGAAGATCTCATCCTTCCCAGATTTAATACTCTTTCTGATTTCTTGGTTCAACCTTTTGCAAGTTCGTTCAAACATTTGGAGGTCATCAAAATTCCTCCTCCACTCATAGCCATGTTTCAGCTCATAGACGAAGAAGGTGGCATGCCCATCCTTCAAGAATCTTCTCAGCTTGTCTTTCTCCATCATCATCGTTGTGTGGACCCGAAGAAATTTTTTTTAAAATGTGAGTTTTCAAAAAAACTCAGTAAGAATTCTAGGGTTGCTTTGATACCTTTCCTAGTTCTTGCACTTCCAGATCTGCCAAAGGATGTTAGAAGACAACATATTCCAAAATAAATTTGCATCCTTTTTTAGCCCATCAATATGACCAGTAATACTTTCGAGAATATTCACATTTAAAGGATAAATAATACCAAACATGTTCCAGATTTCCTTAGCAAAGATGCAATAAAAAAAGATATGTCTACCAGTTTCAGGAAGCCTGGAAAGGCTACAAACATCATTCATGTGACCATCTTTTCTAATAGGGAGTCTATCAAGCAGAGCCATCCACTTAAAACATCTAATTTTAGGTTCAACAACACCTTTCCAGAGAATATCAAAATACTTCTTCCAAGACACAACATCAAGGGAGGAATACTAGATAGTATTGACATGATCAATAATATTTTCATTATGACCAATGATTTTATAGATATTCTTGGCTTTGAGATTAGCCATAATGACCCCATCCAACCATTTGCATTTTAAGTATCTATGAGAGTCCACATGACAGTCAATAGGTAGATCCTTGGTAGCCTTGACAACCATGTTATAAGTCTTCTTTTGGGAATCTAGAATATTAAATCTGTTCTTAAGCTCATCCCAATTGATGAGCTTATCATGTTCAAAAAGATAAGCTAGCTAGGAGATCCCCATTTTAGACCACACCCTAGCAGAACATCCTTGGGAGAGGGCTAGGGGTTTACCAGCCAGGTGTAAGTTCCACCAAATGGATCTTTCACCATATAGATGCTTAGCATCATGGAAATCCTTTTTGGTGACAAAATTCCTGACATGGTCCTAGGCTCTCCAGATGGATCTGAAAACAACAGAGCCTTGAACACTGACCGGGAAATTGCCAACAATTAAATCACAAAAGGGGGGATTTCTCCAAGTTTTAGCTTTTTTTGGAAAACCTCTTTCAATATTATGCCTAACCAACACTTTCCATGGATCGTTCCCATCCATAGAATGAAAGATCCATTTGGCGGATAAAGCAATACCTTGAGTTTTAAGGTCTTTAAGCCCCAACCCCCCAAGGAGTTTATCAGTATGACAACAGTCCCATTTGACCGCATGCATTTTTTTATTGCCTTTACCATCAGACCAAAGAAAGTTCCTAATGGCCTTTTGGCTTTCCAAAATTTGGTAATTATTGAACATCCAAGCAGAGGAGTAATATATGCTATATGAAGACAACATCTTTTGACATACTTGAATTCTTCCAGCCAGAGATAAAGATCTATTATGCCACTTATTCAACTTCTTATTAATTTTATCTTTGATCCAGGACCACATGTCTTTGAGGGAAGGCTCAACAGAAAAGGGGATGCCTAAGTATTTAACAATTTTATGAGGTTCGCCCCATTGGAAGTTATACTGATTGAACTAAATAGGAGGTTGTTCTTCCCATCCAAGGCAAATGGATTTGGACTGGGAAATATGGGCACCAGAGATAGAACATAACATATTGAGTTAGGTTTGTAAGGCTTCAAAGTTACTGGCACTAAGTTTAAAAAATATGGAAGTATCATCAGCAAACTGACAGTTGATAAGCTTGTCATTGTTGGGGAGATAAAGGCCCCTAACATCAGGGGAAAGCGTATTGTCTCTGAGGATGTAGAAGAGGGCTTATGAAGCTATGACAAAAAGAGCAGGAGCTAAAGGACAACCTTGTCTGATGGATCGACCAAGGGGGAAGGGATTGGAGAGGGATCCATTGACCTCCACCTGGGTAGAGGCATCATTAAGCAGAACACGAATTGAGTTACATAAAATGGCTGGGAAACCAAAGGCCTCAAGCATCATGAGGATAAAATTCCATTCAACCCTATCGTAGGCTTTTTCGAAGTCAAGGAGCAACATCATAGAGTTCTGGTGAGAGCAGTTCGCCCAATCCATGGCTTCCCAACTAGTGATTAAGTTTTTAAAAGTTAGACTTTAATATTATTATTTTATCTAAACAAATAATTTATTTTTATTTTCTTGAATGTATTTTTAAAAGTTATATTAGTAAAACAATATATATAATATAATATATTATAGTATCTATTTTTTTAATAATATTTATATGTTTAGATTTTTAAACTTTGTATTATTTTAATAAATTTTTATATTATAAAAAATGATTTTAAGAAATATATTGTGTAATTTTTTTAGTAACAATATCATTTAACTTGTGAAAATATAGATTTATAGGCAATGTTATTAAAGTCTAAAAATGTTATTAAGATTTTTATATAATATGTATTTAAGTTATTTTAAGATGTATAAAATATTTAAATTTTTTTAACATCATTATTTAAAAAGATGTAAAATCAAAATATATAATTTGTATTCTTAAAATACAAAACTTGAGAAAAATATAATTGATGAAAAAAATACATAGTATTTAGAAACTTTAAAGGAATTATTATTAATTTAAATTAATTATAATTTATAAGTATACAATAAATTAACTCCTCATAATTGAATTTAAATGTATGGTGATAAATTAGATCTTTTTGATATCATTACATACAATTTTTTTCTAGAATATTAATGTTGATTGTATTATTTATTTCAATTTAATTTAAATATATTGTAAAAATTTATATTAATATATAATTTAATAAATAATTATAAATTTGATACATAACAAAAAAACATAAGGTATAAATAAAAGTATTTAAATTAGAAGTAAAATTAATAATAATATTATAATATTTATGTACATTAAATTTTAATTATTTATTAAATTTATTTATATATTATTATGATTTATATTTACTTTTATTTTAAATTAAATTAAATGAAAACTTTAAATTTCTTATTTGAATTAATCTTGTCTACAAAAATTTAAATAAAATTATATAAAATTCGTATAATATATATTATAATAATAGTCTATAAGATTTATAGACAATGATAAATTTGTTATATAGTATAAATTAAATAAAATAGTTGAATATAAATATCATGCAAATTTTTTAAATAACAATAACAAAGAAATTTATACGACAATGCTTCTGGTCATTAATTTATATGGCAGTGGTATTGATCGTCTCATGCTTACTCTCCTCTGATTTGATTTGATTTGGCATGGGTATTGACATGCACAAAATTACAAGGTTCGATGGGCATGGTGCCTATTTGGATGGGAATCCAACCATATTGAATGATATGGCTGGATAGCCGTTTCCCTCTTTAAAGGAGGGGGTTTGTTCTAACACCTTCCTCAAGCATTGTACCACCTCCAAATCACATGCACATCATACCATACAATAGGATGAACATACTTTTGGGTGGCCCCCACAGTTTCACTATTTTGACCTTGGTTTGTGCACATCGTAAGGAATATTCCCTTTTACATTCCCTATCACACACATCTATATTTTTTTTGGAAATTTTCAATTGTGGGGGAATATCTTTTTGGGACAAAATATTCTACCAGGTACAAAATATTCCAACAACCACATCAATAGTGACACATCAACAGTTTGACTACCATGTCACCAGTTTCACTGCCACATTACTAGTTTGACCTCGCTAAGACATAAAATCACAATTGGTTTTTTTGCCCAAAATTTGGTCAATACAAAGTAAAAAATTTGGCATTTACCTTATATGATGAGATGAGTACAAGTACATGAGTATGTGAAGCATTTACTCTGCTATAGGGATCACCATTTCGAAAAACACCCAAGGTTTTGACACTACACGATGAATATGATAATGAGACATCGTGCACAAAATTAAACAATAATATTCACTAAAAGAAACCTTTACGAGTTTCCTATCACCATAAATGAATTGTGTGAACACATGGAGAACTTACCGAACTCACATCTAGTTGATAAATTAATGTGATCTAGAACAACATTAAGAGGTACACGATCCTAGTTGATGTAGTCTATTTTCACAAATAAAAAAAATTGTTAGTTTCAAACTTAGCTACCTTATTTGATAATAAACGAAACTCTTTTTACTTTGTAAAATCTAATCTTTATCCAATCTAATTTGTAAATAATGCTTACATTGTAATTGATTACATTCAAAGTACAAAATTCAATATTAATTATGACATTCATGTTTCATAGATCTATTCTAACTAAAGTTTGTTAATTATCCCATAAAAAATTACAATGCTTAACAACATTTAATTTATACCTTGAAACTAATTGTAACTCTAACATTAACCTAACCTAGAGTCTATTTCTTATCCTAACTATAACCATCACTCTACCTAACCTAAATTAAGAGTTATTGTATCTCTAATAACTTAGAAAAAAATAATAACTTCATTTAAACTATAATATTTATTACTAAACCCTAACCCTACCAAACCTTATTAAACCCCAATTGCAATACTAAACCAAAGAAAAAATTGACTATAAAACTAAACCAAATCAAACCCTAACCCTAAAAATTATTAAATCTAAATTCTAAATCAAATTGGGTTGTAAACCTAACACAAAATCAAATTGAACCCAAACTCCTAGATTAGGCTAAATAAGATGTTCACCGCAATACTAAATCCAATTAAAATATATCTTTAAGTAGTATTCAATATGAAACCAAATTAAACCGCAATCATAAATCAATATATATTGTAGCACTAATACTAAACCTAAATTAAATCCTAATTAAATCTAATTAAGTTCTAAACCATACTATAACCCTAATTCTATATTTAACCCTATAAATAAAAGTATGAGTAATTGCATCTCTAATAACTTAGAAAAAAATAATTTCATTTAAATCATACTTGACAACTCACTCCAAGCCTAACCCTCACACTAAATGAAACTGAACCCTTATTATAAACATATATAAAACCTTATCCTATTCATATACCAAATTGAATCCATCCCTTCAACCAAATTGAACCCTTCTAGTAACATTAAAAAAAATTGAGCCCCAACAATAAAATAATTTGAACCCTAAGCCTAATCCTAATTAAATATTAAACTAAATTTGACCTTTAACCTAAACTAAATAAAAAATAAATCCTAAGTAAACTCAAACCCTAATTATAACACTAAACCAAATAGAACCATAACCCTAAAACTATTTCAACATTAAAGCAATAGATGCAACCCTTAATCCGATACACCTTAAAACAAATTAAAGCCAAACTACAATGCTAAACAAAATTCAATCCTAACCCTAAACCTAACTAAACACCGAGCCATATTGAATTGTAACCTTAAACCAAATAGAATCACAACCTCACTAATAACTTCTAGGACAAGAACCAATAGAGATAGATCCCTACATAACTTTTTTTTACCTTTCACATGGTCCATCCTATCCATAGTCCCCAAATTAAACCCTAACGCTAACACAAACCAAAATAAATCCTAAACAGGTAAAATAATTCTTTTTAAAAATTCCAACCTTAAAGGAGTGAATTTTATTTAAAGATAAACTAAAATAAAGATTATTTATATTTATATTTATTCAAAATACTTAAATAAAATTATATATTTAATTTCTATGGAGTTGTCACTCCGAATGCTACACACACACACACACACACACACACACACACACACACACATATGAAGGAATCTAGAAGCGATATGGAGACTTCAATTTTTGAAAATAAAAAATATATATGGTAAATTGAAACCTCGATATCTATTGCCTTCCTTTGTATATATAATTTATTTATATCTTACGGCTCTCATAACTACCTTAAATGTCACAACTTTATTTACAAATTCGCTCTTCCCTTTCTTTTTGGAAAGCTTATTTTCCTCACACATTTCTTCAATAGTTTCATTTGAAATTTTTTTAAAAAGCTTACTAACTTCTGTACTAAACATATCATGCTCAATTGTGACTTTTGCAGCTAAACCCTAAATCCTAAAACCCTAAATTAGTCCAATGTAGGAACAGTTATATTAGTCAACTACAACAACGATGATGAATAAAGATATAGTTGATTAAAATATGGCTCTCATGGATGTGACTGAATAGCCATACTAGTAGTAGCCAAATAACCATTTTTCCCTATTTTATTGTTTTCTAAGTTTTAGTTTGTGCTTCTGGAGGTGAGATGGAGCTGGTAAAGCTATTTCAGGAAGTCTCCCTGCTTCGAAACATGTTTTATTTATATTAATTTCTAGTAGCAGTCTGTGGCTTCTTTTTTCATTGTCTCTATTGCATTGATTTTGTGGGTTGTCCCCTTCTTGGGTGACAATTTTCAACTCTGGGTTGGCACTTTGTGTATTAAGGAGTTCGCAAGTGGGGCTTTGGCCAATGTAACGCCCCGCTAGGGAACCCAAAAGAAACTAACCTAAAACATGATACTAAGTTTGGTAAACAATTTTTTTTTTCCTAAAGTTTACATTTGAGATATACATTCACATGAAAGCATTAACCATTAACTCACATAACACACATCGTAAACATAGGTTACAAATCTAATGGGTCCCATGACGTAGAATTACTTTTAAACACAACTCATTTAATAACATCAACAAAAGATGCCATAAATTACATTCAACAATTACATCATATTAATTATATTCCATGAACATCCATGTATCCTAATAAACATACATCCACTGCACATGTCGCAGGGTATGTAGTAATCACCCTAACATCTAAACTACAATATCTAGATTAGGTATCACATGCGATACTCTAATACAAGATTTACAATAAAAGAATATAAGTAATGATCTACAAAGACAAAGTAACATAAAGATCCAATGCAAAGTCACTATCAAGCACTGGCACCAGGACGTCGAATCTCGAATGGTAAAGAATCACTACCACCCGTCCATGTAGAACCACAAAGGTCTACCTCACCATGCTGAGGAGGTAACATCGGACCCCAAATGGATAATCAAGTCAAATCAGGAAACACCACTAGGAAAGGATTCCTGAAAGCTTACTAACTCATGGTCAACATATATAGTGATAGATACGACTCACTAATCCAGAGGCAACCAAAAAATGTAGGATAACTAGACTGTTTAGGAAGGTGTCATCATGTATGTCTAACCCTTGAGTCTCGTCCTGGTAATCTCTTTGGATCCCGACACTCAAGTGACCATACACGGTATCAATGACTTCTCGTACAGACGAGGCCAATGACTATTCCAGAACACACACCTCTATGGGGAACAAGCATCACCTCATCCTCATCTTAGTCTGTACTAGCACTCAAGCATGGGAGATGAATCTCATCTTATTAGGTTCATTTTAATATCTCTCAATGTTATATTAGGTTTTCACTTGATTACATTAACTTACAATAAGTGATCCTGGCAGCCACTTGTGGGCCCCAGTGCTTATTGCAAGCCACCCCCTAACACATATCTAGGTAACCTACCCTAGGCTCATAGATCTCTCCTAGATCCAAACATAGACAAAATCAGATAGTCACACATCTAGAATCATCACAGAAACAAGGATTGACTACATAAGCATAATCACTAAACACATAGTACATCATGAGCCTATAAGGTCAAATGGAATATAAACAATACACACTCACACCAAACATAAGAAACAATATGAACATAGAAGACACTTCCTAAGCCTCTGTCTTTCCTAGGTCATCTAGCACCCATAAAACTAATAAACCCAACAACCATGAAAGATAAAACCATATTGAATAAAACAACCAATTTCAGTATAAAAAGATGCATGTACAAATCTAAAGCAACTCATATGGATCGATGTTAAATTGAAATCCAATTTGAACACACAAGTTTCAACACATTTTACACTTCATACCTAAGCTAGATCTATCTGATTATTCAAATTCATTCAATTAATCTAATTCTAATCTCTTTGCCAATTAGACTCAACTTACTAGTTTAATAATAATTTACTAGAACCTTTACATAACAAAGTCCTCTAGACCTTTCGAACAAAAGCATTAAACAAGTTCTTCCCAAAATACTATTATCCCATACAAAATTAGTCTTTATCTAATATTGGACCAAAGTTACTAATAAACATTATTAATAAAACTGTCAATACTAAATAAATCAGATCAATCAATAGGAATTGTTATTATTATTAAATAATAATAACTAGAAGAAAATTACTATTGTTTAGATAAAATTTGTTAATAATAATAATAATTACTAACAAATTGTTAATAATCCCAAACCCATCAATAATCTATTATTATAAAATAATAGATATTAATAACTTTATTAATAAATCAAACTACTAATAAAATTTATTTATAAAAATAAAACTATTATTAAAAGTTGTTATTTAAAATAAATTACTATTAAAATAATAAAATTTAATAATATAAAATAAATCTTAATATATATAAAAGAAATATATATTAAAATTTAACTACTAACAAAATTTTATATAAAAAAAAATGAAGCATATATAAAAAAGGAATGTGGGGGGGCAAAGTGGGCCTGTTCCCACTTGCCTCTTCTTCTGTAAGGAAGAGAGGCCACAACTCTACCGTGCTATAGCGATCGTGCCTTGCACGACACTGCAAGCTGTGACAAGCATGGTGACTGCAGTCCGTGCAACACATGACTCTGCAGCCCGTGCTTGCATGGAGCTGTGGGGTGTGGGGGTGGTGGCCCCCGCCCCACTTCAAAACTTTTTAAATTTTTTTATAATTTTTTAAACTTTTTTTGTTTTTTTTACATTATATTTAAAAAAAAAAACTCTCAAACAATTTTCCAAAAGCATATTTTTTTAATTTGCTAAAATTTTAACAATAAAATACAATGCAAATTTTACCAAAACTACTAAATTTTTAATAGAAATTACACTTCTGAAAATGGCAATTTTAGACATGTAGGTGTTTTTTTTCAGAAATGGAAATATGGACAAATTTTCAAATTCTCATAGTATATTTTGTCTTTTTCTTAAACTATTTTTTTCTTCATTTGTTTATAATTACATTTCCAACTTACCAATGTAATTTTGTCTTTTGAAAGCCAATGTTTTTTTTATTGTGGTAGTTTTTTTAACTGTCATTTTTCACAGAGAAGGGATTTTTTCCTAGAATGGTAATTTTCCACTCAAATTGATTTTCTAACAATAACCCATTTATTTAATTTAGCCATTCTATAGTTCATACTATAGCCAAATTGATTTTTTTGTTTTCTAAGGTTTTATAAAGAATTTTCTTACGAAATTTTGACAGCATAACCCTACTATGCCAAGTATATATAAAATTATGAAATAGAAAATCTATGGGTTCTCTAAACTCCCAAATTGAATGCATAACTAGAAATAGATCTATGTCTATAAATCAAATCAAGCATAGTAAAGTACTGAAAATTCTATAGATGAAATTACAAGAAGTTTCCTTCAAACCCTATCTTAATTCCAATGCTAGAAACTGAAATAGAATGTCTGTAGAATGCTGAAACTCCTAGATCTGTCAACATAAGCACCCAATCCTATAGATCTAAATCACAGTGTATGCAAAGCCCAATTCCAGATGCAAATAATCTTCACCCAGAACTCAAGCACACACTCAAAAGCTCAAGAATCTAAAAAATGTCTAAAATTCTCCAAAAGCTCTCTCCAAAAATCTCCAACAACCTGATTCAATCCAAAATGAATGCTAATTCCCCCTATTAGGGATTCAACTCCACCATTCATGCAAACCCTAGATGACTCACAGTACAACTCCTAATCAAACTCACACTCTTGAGTTGAAAGAAAATACTAATTAATAATTAAAAATATATTTAATTGTGCACAACTCAACTTAGACTCCTAAAGACAAGTTGTCTCCTTTTTCAAACAAATCACATTCAAACTCAATAAAGCACATGTTAATATTAAAATCCATTATTAAATAATTTAATATTCCAACATCATTAAATCATGCAATTTATTAATTTAATATCTAATAGACAATATTATTCCTATTTTCTCATAATTAATTAATTAAAACCAAATATCTTAATATTTGATTTTTAATTAATTAACAATCATACAAAAACATAGGAAATAAATTTAATATTATTTTTGAATTATAATATTAAATTTCATAACTATAGAAAATCAGATACTCAATCAGCGATAAATCAAGATCATCAAATAAACATACAAACTCAGAGAAGGGATCCACAAACTTTGTCACCTGACAAATTCGGGTAGGGTAGTCAACAAATACTTATCCAACAATCAAGATAAATAGGCTTAGGATAGGGTTTTGGGTCTATCTGTTACCTCTCCTCTTTACCATTGAGATGAGTATTCATGGGCACCCTCACTCCTGCCAATTCAGGGAAGATGATGCCCTGTACCTGCAAACCTGTCATCACAAATCAAAGCATGTACATACAATATATATCAAACAATGATAGGGTACGGTCGGTCATGTGGATCTCAACAAAGCAAGTAACTACACCTCTGTCCTCTACCATACAGACACATAAAATAGATACATACATATGAATACCATACACATGCTAGTATGGGGTAAGTACATCATAATCCAATTGAAACATGAAACGTTGCAACATGATAATATCAATAACTAAACATGACATCACATGACATTATCATAATCATAATCTAGATCATCAATAGTCACTGAAATAATAAGATCTGGACACAACAATGTGGCCTAAAAGAGTATGGCATCTGAAAAATTGAAAGAAAAATATGGAGGTACTACATCACCCTACCTTCTATCAGGCTTACTCCTGAAAGCCTGCAAACAAGTAGGGATAAGATTCTCAGAATCTAGCTGCATCCTTCCAAGTAGCTGCTGTCTCATCATTGGATCCCATTGGACCCTTACTTGGTCGACAGTTTGGCCCCTGATGATCAAATCCTGACGCTGTAGGATATGTATGGGCTCCAAAGCTAGCTGCCCATCCTCCACCTGCAAAGCATTCCAGTCAAGTACATGTGTAACATTTGGTATATAATGTCTAAGTATAGAAACATGGAATACATCATGAATGCGCGATAGGCTAGGTGGCAAAGCAAGACGGTATGCAATTGGACCTATCCTCTCTAAGATCTCAAAAGGACCAAAAAATCAAGGTGCCGACTTTGAACCCTTTCCATAATAGATCAGACTCTTCCGCAGACACACTCTCAAGAATACCTTGTCCCCAGCCATAAACTGTCTATCAACCTAGTGAGCATCTGCATACTTCTTCTATCTATCCTGTGTAGTAACTTAATGCTCACAGATACGAACCACCTGTTGCTCCATGTCTCGAACCATATCTGGACCAATAAGAATATGGTCCTCTAGTCTATCCCAGCTCAAAGGTGTATGACAAGGATGACCATACAAAGCATGGAAGGGTGACATGCCAATGGAACTATGATATCCATTATTATAAGCAAACTCCACTAGATATAGATAATCCTCCCAGTGAGTCTATCTGTCAATGACATACATCCTCAACATATCTTCCAACACCTGATTAACTCATTCCATTTGTCCATCAGTCTCAGGATGATATGCTGAACTGAAGTTCTACTGAGCTCCAAGATCATGCTGAAGAGAAGTCCAAAATGCAGATGTAAAGACAGGATCTCGATCTGAGATAATCTTAAGTGGTATACCATGAAGCCTCACAATGTCTTGAATGAATACTTTAGCTACAAAAGATGCTATGTAAGAAGATCTCATGGGAGAAAAATGTGCTACCTTAGTCAACCGGTCAATGGTCACCATGATAGCATCATGTCTATGATAGGTCATAGGCAATCCAACATTAAAATCTATTGAGATAATATCCCATTTCCAAAACGGAATGAGATTAGGCTGTAGAAGACCTGCTAGATGTTGGTGATCTACCTTGACCCTCTGACACTCTAGAAATTTTACCACAAAATCAGCAATGTCTTGTTTCATGCTAGACCAATAATAAAGCTGTTGAAGATCTACACGCATCTTCTTAACACCTGGATGTGTTGAATAAGGTGCATGATGAGCCTCTGATAGAACCAATGTACACAAATCATCCAATGGTGGTACATATATCTAGCCCATATGTAGCATAAGTCCATCTGACTCCAAGACATATCCTGAGAACCTACCCTCCAAAGGTCTCCCTAACTCAATCTCTGATTTTACTTCCTTGTACAAAGTATCTCTGGAAAGTGATTGGAGTATCTTACTCCACAAATCAACACTGAGAGTCATAGCTAGAACAACCTTCCTCTTGTGACTCAACACATCTGCCACCACATTCTCCTTACCCTGGATGTACTTGATCTCAAAATCATACTCACAAAGAAATTCCATCCACATTCTCTGTCTAGCATTTAGATTAGGTTGAGTAAATATGTACTGGAGACTACGGTGATTACTATGTAGCTCAAAACGGTGTCCCAACAAGAAGTGTCTCCATCTGACTAAAGCATGAACTACCGCTACCAACTCGAGATCATGTGTAGGATAATTAATCTCATGATCCTTGAGTTTGTGAGACTCATATGCAATCACTCATCCTTCCTACCTAAGGACTGCTCCAATACCCTCCAATGATGCATCAGTGCAAACAATAAATTCTCTAGCTGGATCAGGCACTGCTAGAATAGGTTCACTAATCAAACACCCTTTAAGCTTCTAGAAAGCTTCCTCACACTTCCCTATCCAAATGAACATCTTCCCTTTCCTCTACAAAGAAGTGATAGGATGTGCCACTCTAGATAAGTCCTTAACGAACTTGCAATAATATCTATCCAAACCCATGAAACTTTGAACTTCAGACACATTAGTGGGTGCTGGCCACTCCACAATTGTCTGAATCTTAGAAGGATCTATCGAGATACCTTCTCTTGAAATCATATGACCAAGATACTGAATCTCTATCTGAAAGAAATCACACTTCTTTGCGTTAGCATAGAGTTGATTTTCCCTCAAACACTGCAAAACTTGTCTAAGATGTTCCTCATGCTCTTCTATGGATCTAGAGTATATCAATATGTCATCCAAGAAGACCAGAACAAATTGATCCAAGTACTCATGAAACACTCCATTCATTAAGTACATGAACACTGATGAAGTGTTCATCAAGCCAAAAGGTACCACTGTGAACTCATAATGCCCATATTGTGTACGAAATGCAGTCCTATGAATATCTACATCATGAATCCGTAGCTGATGATACCCTAACTTTAGATCAATTTTAGAGAACACCTTGGCTCCCTTAATATGATCAAAGATATCATTAATACGTGGCAAGGGATATCTATTTCTGATTGTTACCTTGTTCAACTATCTATAGTCAATGCACAAGCGTAAAGATCCATCCTTCTTCTTAATGAAGAGGACTGGTGCTCCCCATGGAGAAACACTAGGTCTAATGCTCCCCTTTGCCAAAAACTCTTCCAGCTGAAGCTTAAGCTCACTCAAATCATGAGTAGTTATTCGATATGGGTCTCTAGAGATAGTCTCAGCTCCTAGAACAAGCTCGATCTAGAAATCTATGTCACGCTCAGGTGGCATACCTGGAATCTCTTTTGAAAAGACATCAAGAAATTCTTGCAATATAGGGTGATCTAGGGTCTTGTCTTCGCTCTCCTCTTCATCAACCTCATTCAAGGTCACCACAAACATCTGGAAACCCTTTCGCATACAACATTTAAGTTGCATGGCAGATATCATCTAAAGAGAAATAGAACATGGGATACCCACTATTTGACAATCTTTGCCCTCATCATCCTTGCAATTGATGGTCTTCTTCCTACAATCGATACTAGCTCCATGAGCTCCTAGCCAATCCATACCCAAAATGACCCCATATGATCCCAAAGGAATCACACGTAGATCAACTAAGGTAGTGAATTTTCCCAAATTCATCGAACATTTAGGAACCAAAGATCCTGCTACAACCCTAGCTCCTGAGGCTAATTCCACTTGCCAACTACTATCTTGCTTTGCAGCCACTAACCCACAATGATCAACTAAATGTGGAGATATAAAAAAATCGGTAGCACTGAAATCATACAAAAAAGAGATAGATATGCCTCGAATAATACCTGTAGTCTCTACTACTATGACCTGATGATCTACCTGCCACTGATCCAATGTTGCAAACACTCTATGAGAGCGTCCTACATCTCCAACTATGGGCTCATAAGCTATTGGCCTCTGTGAAGAGTACTATGGGGGACGCTGTGGATAGTTCACTACAATGTGTCCAAATTGTCCGCATATGAAACAACCTATGCTCCTAAAATTTCCCTTCCCTCCAGAAGGTGCACTAGACTGTTGAAAGCTACCTCTGCTAACGCTCTACTGAGAACTCTGAGTTGGCTGAGTAGTCTGATTATGCTTAAAGCACTTGCCATTTCAGAAGTTCCTGGACTGAGAACCACCACTCTAAGTAGAAGGATGTGGAAGTGACTTAGCCTGCTGCTAGTTTCAGTTACCTTTGTAGAAGTTCTACAGCTTCTTGAAGTTTTTGTTACCATGAGATTGATTCCCTTTGAAACCTGATCTTGAAGTTCCACCTACTGAAACACCTGTATGATGACCATGTCCTAAGACTATGTTAGCCTCTGTGAGTGTAGCCTTTATAACTGCTTCCTTGAGGGTCTTAGGCTCAAAGAGTAAGACCTCTCCAATAATGTGGGCATTCAGCCCCCTGACAAAGTGCTATACCAGTAAGGCTATATCATGTCCAAATTTGGCATACTATTTGAGCTCAAAGAATTTGTGCTCATATTCACTCACTGTCATAGTTAGCTGTCTCAAATTATGAAACTGATTGGCCCTTTGTTTCCTCCACTGATTAGATAAGAAACGTTCTTAGAAATGCTCCAAGAAAAACTCCCATGTAATTGTGTCCATCCAAAGACCCAACTTCCTCCTCAATCCTCCACCATACAGCTGCAAATTTTATGAGATGTGTCACAACATATCTAGCTCTAGTATTTCTACTAAAGGGGTGCATGGCAAAACTTTTCTCCAAGGCTATCAACCATGTCTCAGCCTCAAGTCTAGTGCTCTTCCCATCAAAGGGAATAGGTCATCCCCTCATAAGGTCCCTCATATGGTTTTCTGCCACCACTGAAGGATCCGCAGTAAATTTCCTCTTTAGAGGGATCCTGGATCTTTCACTCTCTCTCTCCTTCATCCCTCTGGGAATGATGTGAACCATCTTGATCTGCTCTATCCTAATCAGGACCAAGATGAGCAAGGATTTCCTGAAGGAGCTATCTAGTATCGAGCCCATTGGACTCTCCCTGATGCTCATCTCCTTGTTAATCTCTCGACTGTTGGCAGTTACTAAATTGCTCAACATTGGTGGAGGGGCTAGGTTGCCTTCCCCTTCCACGTCTGCCAGACCTATCTCTACCTCAGCCTCTGGCTGCTCTAGTTATAGGCATGATTCCTGCAACATAAAGAAACCAACAATATCTCACAACATAGATCAAAACATAAACCAAGACAAAATGATAATAAAGTAATAGTCTAAAAATAGATATGTTATATGTCTAATTTTTGTTTCAAGTCTAATCTATACACATAAAACCTAATGAGTGAACATACCTAGAGTTCCCAGTGTAGAAACTCTACTCTGATACCAAATGTAACACCCCGCCAGGGAACCCAAAAGAAACTAACCTAAAACATGATACTAAGTTTGGTAAACAATTTTTTTTTCCTAAAGTTTACATTTGAGATATACATTCACATGAAAGCATTAACCATTAACTCACATAACACACATCGTAAACATAGGTTACAAATCTAATGGGTCCCATGACGTAGAATTACTTTTAAACACAACTCATTTAATAACATCAACAAAAGATGCCATAAATTACATTCAACAATTACATCATATTAATTACATTCCATGAACACCCATGTATCCTAATAAATATACATCCACTGCACATGTCGTAGGGTATGTAGTAATCACCCTAACATCTAAACTACAATATCTAGATTAGGTATCACATGTGATACTCTAATACAAGATTTACAATAAAAGAATATAAGTAATGATCTATAAAGATGAAGTAACATAAAGATTCAACTGCAAAGACACTATCAAGCACTGACACCAGGATGTCAAATCTCAAATAGTAAAGAATCACTACCACCCGTCCATGTAGAACCACAAAGGTCTACCCCACCATGCTGAGGAGATAACATTAGACCCCAAATAGATAATCAAGTCAAATCAGGAAACACCACTAGGAAAGGATTCCTGAAAGCTTACTAACTCATGGTCAACATATATAGTGATAGATATGACTCACTAATCCAGATGCAACTGACACATGTAGGATAACTAGACTATGTGTAGGAAGGTGTCATCATGTATGTCTAACCCTTGAGTCTCATCCTAGTAATCTCTCTGTATCCCAACATTCAAGTGACCATACATGGTATCAATGACTTCTCGTACAAACGAAGCCAATGACTATGCCAGAACACACACCTCTATGGGCGGCAAGCATCATCTCATCCTCATCTCAGTCTATACTAGCACTCAAGCATGGGAGAGGAATCTCATCTTATTAGGTTCATTTTAATATCTCTCAATGTTATATTAGGTTTTCACTTGATTACATTAACTTACAATAAGTGATCCTAGCAGCCACTTGTGGGCCCCGACGCTTATTGAAAGCCACCTCCTAACACATATCTAGGTAACCTACCCTAAGCTCACAAATCTCTCCTAGATCCAAACATAGATAAAATCAGATAGTCACATATCCAGAATCATCACAGAAACTAGGATTGACTACATAAACATAATCATTGAACACATAGTACATCATGAGCCTATAAGGTCAAATGGAATATAAACAATACACACTCATGCAAAACATAAGAAACATCATGAACATAGAAGACAATTCCCAAGCCTCTGTCTTTCCTAGGTCATCTAGCACCTATAAAACTAATAAACCCAACAACCAAGAAAGATAAAACCATATTGAATAAAACAACCAATTTCAGTATAAAAAGATGCATGTACAAATCTAAAGAAACTCATATGGATCGATGTTAAATTGAAATCCAATTTGAACACACAAGTTTCAACACATTTTACACTTCATACCTAAGCTAGATCTATCTGATTATTCAAATTCATTCAATTAATCTAATTCTAATTTGTTTGCCAATCAGACTCAACTTACTAGTTTAATAATAATTTACTAGAACCTTTACATAACAAAGTCCTCTAGACCTTTCGAACAAAAGCATTAAACAAGTTCTTCCCAAAATCCTATTATCCATACAAAATTAGTCTTTATCTAATATTGGACCAAAGTTACTAATAAACATTATTAATAAAATTGTCAATACTAAATAAATCAGATCAATCAATAGGAATTGTTATTATTAAATAATAATAACTAGAAGAAAATTACTATTGTTTATATAAAATTTGTTAATAATAATAATAATTATTAAATAATAATTACTAACAAAACATTAATAATCCCAAACCCATCAATAATCTATTATTATAAAATAATAGATATTAATAACTTTATTAATAAATCAAACTACTAATAAAATTTATTTATAAAAATAAAACTATTATTAAAAATTGCTATTTAAAATAAATTACTATTAAAATAATAAAATTTAATAATATAAAATAAATCTTAATATATATAAAAGAAACATATATTAAAAATTAACTACTAACAAAATTTTATATAAAAAAAAATGATGCATATATAAAAAAGGAATGTGGGGGGGCAAAGTGGGCTTGCTCCCACTTGCCTCTTCTTTCGTAAGGAAGAGAGGCCATGACTCTACCGTGCTGCAGTGGCCGTGCTTTGCACGACACTGCAGGCCGTGCCAAGCACGGTGACTGCAGTCCGTGCAACAGACGGCTCTGTAGCCTGTGCTTGCATGAAGCCGCGGGGTGGGGGGGGGGGGTGGTGGCCCTCGCCTCACTTCAAAACTTTTTAAAACTTTTAATAATTTTTTAAACTTTTCTTTTTTTTACATTATATATATATTTTTTAAAAAACTCTCAAACAACTTTCCAAAAGCATATTTTTTTAATTTGCTAAAATTTTAACAATAAAATACAATGCAAATTTTACCAAAACTACCAAATTTTTAAGAGAAATTACACTTCTGAAAATGGCAATTTTAGACATGTAGGTGTTTTTTTCCGGAAATGGAAATATGGACAAATTTTCAAATTCTCATAGTATATTTTGTCTTTTTCTTAAACTATTTTTTTCTTCATTTGTTTATAATTACATTTCCAACTTACCAATGTAATTTTGTCTTTTGAAAGCCAATGTTTTTTTTTTTACTGTTGTAGTTTTTTTAACGGTCATTTTTCACAGAGAAGGGATTTTTTCCTAGAATGGTAATTTTCCACTCAAATTGATTTTCTAACAACAACCCATTTATTTAATTTAGCCATTCTATAGTTCATACTATAGCCAAATTGATTTTTCTATTTTTTAAGGTTTTATAAAGAATTTTCTTACGAAATTTTGACAGCATAACCCTACTATGCCAAGTATATATAAAATCATGAAATAGCAAATCTATGGGTTCTCTAAACCCCCAAATTGAATGCATAACTAGAAATAGATCTATATCTATAAATCAAATCAAGCATAGTAAAGTACTGAAAATTCTACCGATGAAATTACAAGAAGTTTCCTTCAAACCCTATCTTAATTCCAATGCTAGAAACTGAAATAGAATGTCTGTAGAATGCTAAAACTCCTAGATTTGTCAATAGAAGCACCCAATCCTACAGATCTAAATCACAGTGTATGCAAAGCCCAATTCCAGATGCAAATAATCTTCACCCAGAACTCAAGCACACACTCAAAAGCTCAAGAATCTAAAAAATGTCTAAAATTCTCCAAAAGCTCTCTCCAAAAATTTCCAACAACCTGATTCAATCCAAAATGAATGCTAATTCCCCCTTTTAGGGATTCAACTCCACCATTCATGCAAACCCTAGATGACTCACAATACAACTCCTAATCAAACTCACACTCTTGAGTTGAAAGAAAATACTAATTAATAATTAAAAATATATTTAATTGTGCACAACTCAACTTAGACTCCTAAAGACAAGTTGTCTCCTTTTTCAAACAAATCACATTCAAACTCAATAAAGCACATGTTAATATTAAAATCCATTATTAAATAATTTAATATTCCAACATCATTAAATCATGCAATTTATTAATTTAATATCTAATAGACAATATTATTCCTATTTTCTCATAATTAATTAATTAAAACCAAATATCCTAATATTTGATTTTTAATTAATTAATAATCATACAAAAACATAAGAAATAAATTTAATATTATTTTTCAATTATAATATTAAATTTCATAACTATAGAAAATCACATACTCAATCAGCGATAAATCAAGATCATCAAATAAACATACAAACTCAGAGAAGGGATCCACAAACTTTGTCACCTAACAAATTCTGGTAGGGTAGTCAATAGGTACTTATCCAACAATCAGGATAAATAGGCTTAGGATAGAGTTTTGGGTCTATCTGTTACCTCCCCTCTTTACCATTGAGATGAGTATTCATGGGCACGCTCACTCCTGCCAATTCAGGGAAGATGATGTCCTATACTTGCAAACTTGTCATCACAAATCAAAGCATGTACATACAATATATATCAAACAATGATAGGGTACGATCGGTCGTGTGGATCTCGATAAAGCAAGTAACTACACCTCCGCCCTCTACCATATAGACACATAAAACAAATACATACATATGAACACCATACACATGCTAGTATGGGGTAAGTACATCATAATCCAATTGAAACATGAAACATCGCAACATGATAATATCAATAACTTAACATGACATCACATGACATAATCATAATCATAATCTAGATCATCAATAGTCATTGAAATAATAAGATTTGCACACAACGATGTGGCCTAAAAGACTATGGCATCTGAAAAATTGAAAGCAAAATATGGAGGTACTACAGCCAAGGTGTTTGGTTGGTTTAGAAAAGATGGGTAGAGTATTTTTTTGCCTCTCTGGAGATGGTTCTGAGGCTTTTCATCTCTGTGATTGCATCTTTTATTGGGTGGTTATTTTTCTAATTGTTCAGAGGGTGGAGTTGGAGGGTACTGAATTTTTTAGGAGGTTGTACATTGATGATTTTTTGCTTTATGATATTCTCTCTATTCAAGATATTGTCATCCTGGATGCTTAGTCATTCCTTGGTTGGGGTTTGATTGTTGTTGGGTGCAATGGTGCTGGTGGTTGGAGGGTGTAGGAAGCTTAAGAGAGGGTGTGCTATTGTTCTTATGCCTTCCTCCTTCCCCTCTCTTTTATTTGCTTTTCCTAATCCACATTTGTTCTCTGGTGTTGGAGATGAATTTTTTCCTTGAATCCCTCTATCTTCATGGCTAGTGTTTTTTTCTTGGTGCTTTTTCTTGGATAGCTTCTTCTAAAAGGTGATTGGTATCCTTTTTGAATAGTTGGTGAAGGTGGATGGTGCTGACTTTCTTAAGGAAGAGAAAATTGATGATTTCGACCCTCTCACTTTCTTCCTTCTGTTATGGGGTCCCTTTTCCTTGGAGTTGAAACCCTTTGTTGTAGGTAGCTGGTGGTCTTGGAGTGCATTATTTTGGGGGGATGTTGGGTGTCTTCATCTCAAGAAGGTGGAATTTATTGAGAATATGCCCAACTTTACCCTTTTCTTGTACTTAGTGGGCTACTTTCTTAAGGTGTTTGGTGTTGCTGGAAAGTTGGTGGAGATGTTAGGGTCTTATTTTTTTAAAGAGGGGGAGCTTTGATGATTTTAGCCCTTTCATTTTCCTCTTTCTTTGTTGGCATTCAATTATCATGATTTTTTTGCTTCTGGGTTGTGCTGTTTGGTGGCTCCTTGATTATGCTTTGTTGTAGGGGGTTTTTCCTCATCTTGCTAGAGCAATTGTAGGTGTAGAGCTAGAGATAGTTTTTGAGATGATGTCTTGGGAGGATTCTCTTTGTGGGAAGATGGAATCCTATTTTTTGAGGTGGGGAAGTCAGTTGTTTCTAATTTTTGTAAGGGAGGGCACTTTTATGATCTCAGACCTTCTAATTTATTCCTTCTCTTTAGGGATTTTTTACTAATGGAGATGAATTCTCTTTGTGCACATGTTTGGAGTACCTTTTTTAAGTATGGTGGGAAATGAATGGTTGTATGAATTTTAAGAGGGAGGTGTTATTGAGCATATGACCTTCTGCTCCCTCTTCACATGCTTGGTGCTTTCGCTTGGCTTGGTGGGGTCTTTGTTGAAATGCTGGTGGATGTGCTAGGGGAAAGTATTTTAAGTGGAAGAGAATTCATGTGCTTCCCCCTTCCCTTTCCTCTCTCTTTTAAGGATTCTCTTTGTCTTGTGTTCCTAGTTTGTGATAGGTTTGAGAGCCTTGGTTATAGAGCTGTTAGTTGTGGAAAGTTGTGACTATATTTTTTGGGTGGGATCTCATGTGATAATGACCTTTTTCATTATCTCCCTTCTCTTAGATTTCTATGCCTTGTCTATTTTTCTTAGTGCAAGTGGTGGTTGGTTCTCAGTTGCAGATTCTATGTTGGAGTTTTTGATCAAGTGTTTTAAGAGGATGAGCATTGATAATCTGGTTCCTTCTCTCCTCTCTATACTAGGATCTGACTATGCAACATGTTTATTTGTTCTTGGCTTTAAATCCTTTTTAGGTGGATGGAATTCCTATGGAGGTGGATTTCTCAATTTCCAAGATGATGTGGTTGTTCATGGGATCCTCTCCTCTCTTTTTAGTTATTCCTATAGAGTTGGAATCCTATGAGGCTAGAGATCGTCTTGTTGTAAGAAAGTTTTATTTGCTAAAGGTTGAGGGATCCTCTCAAAACCCCTTGTATCTAATCTTTAGATGTGGCTTTGAGGCCCTTGCCTAGCTTTTAGCTAACCCTCTTGTTTCTGGTTATGGGAGCCATGTAAAACTCAATCTTTAGATTATGGGAGCATGTGAAAATCTATTCAATGTTGAGGAAAACTTTAAAATCCAGATGTAATGTGTCTAGGTTCAAAGAGAATTTCAAAACCCTATGATTTGTTGTGCGACTTTAACCTTTGTTGGGCAGCCTATGCTTTTCTTGTTTTCCTTTTTAGGGTAATTCTTTTGTGCTAGTTTATTGTTTCTAGTCTATAAAGTCCCATCTTGATGAAGGGCCACACCACCCTTACCAACTCATAACCAAATACATAGCAACATGGAGACAAAGAGAAGATAAAATAATTTACAAAACATACATTAATACTTGAAAATAATTACAACTTGAGAGATCTTACAACATGAGAGATCTTACATCCTCAAAGCTTACAATCCAAGGGCTTACAACTTGAGAGCTTCTTCCCCAATACAAGATCTTACAACTTGAGAGCTTCTTCTCCAATACAAGATCCTACAACTTGAGAGCTTTCTTATGAATGCTCCTATGCCTTCTTTATATAGGCATTTACCACCCAAGATATTACAACACCACCAATGTGGGATAAAAGATAGATGCAACTACCTTGATAGAAATATTAAATACCCACCCAATTAATATTTAGCACCACCATATGGGCCAATTAGAAAATTACATTGCTTTTGTGGGCTAATAAAAAAATAGAAAGTTGTAACTACCTAGCTACAAATATTAAATGCAAGAACTTTCTACAAATTTCTAAAATGCCACCTACACACCTTGATAAATGAAATGATTTTTTTTTACTTTTATTTATTTATTTATTTTTTTAATTTTTCTTTCCCACCTATGCACCTTGGTAAACGAAATAACTTTTTCTTTTTTTTCTTTTTCTCTCTTTTATTTTTCTTCTCTTTTTTCATTTTCTTTTTTTTCCCTCCTTTTTTTTTCATTTTCATCACTTTCTCTCTCCATTTTTTTTTAATCATGCCCCTTTTTATTTTGTGATGCAAGATGCTCCTGCATCAGACACCCAAGGTAGGAAAAATTTTGTGGATATAGATTCACAAAATGAAGTAGCCGCTACTAACATTTTTTTTTCTTCTCTTCCAACACCTTGTTGGAACAAGTATTCATTGCTGATATATTTTTTTTTCCTTGTTTTCCAACACCTAGTTGGAACAAGTATATGCTGCCGACAATACTCCTCTGCAATCAACTTCATCCATCCATAACTCTCATTCTCCTCCAATCTTGTACGATCTAATGCATCTGTAATAAACTCTGTAATGCCATACAAATCTTCTTTTGCATACCAAACATTACTTGCAAGGTCCTCATATAAACCATCATCATTATCTTTCAAATCCATCTCAAAGTTAGCATTCCATGATTCATAAAAATTTACCTCTGTCACATCTTCATCTTTGTTTTCTTTTGTGTCTTCAACAAGGCATGTAATAGCTTCTTTCCTTTGACCTCCAACTAAGATGTTCCACTCTTCCTCAACTGCTGCAATCTTCATTAATAAATCATCTTCATCAACTTCAGGTTCATGAATCTTTTCATCTTCATGCTCTACCTCTTCTTTTGTATCGCATGCATGATACTCCACTGTAACTTCCTTATTTCCTTCATCTAAAGAATTGTCATCATCTCTTTTCTGACGAATCGCTCTTCTCTTTTTCAGCTCCGCTTCTAATTCAGCCACTTGCTTCTTCAAATCCAGTATTGCAACTCTTGTCTCTTCTTGATATCTCTCTCTAATTTTCTCAAGTCTAAGAATTCTAAGAATCCATCCAATCACAAAAGTCATCTTCTTCTTTCTCTTCTCCATACTCGCATCCTCTTAAGGAAAACTTCACCCAACCTGAGGTCCTGGTGCAAACTGCCTCACGCTCGGTGATCTGTCTACACACTCAAGAACTCCTGCTCTAATACCACTGATGAAGGGCCCAACTTGGCTCTGATACCACTAATGAAGGGCCACACCACCCTTACCAACTCATAACCAAATACATAGCAACATGGAGACAAAGAGAAGACAAAATACTTTACAAAGCATACATTAATACTTGAAATTAATTACAACTTGAGAGATCTTACAACATGAGAGATCTTACATCCTCAAAGCTTACAATCCAAGGGCTTACAATTTGAGAGCTTCTTCCCCAATACAAGATCCTACAACTTGAGAGCTTCTTCTCTAATACAAGATCTTACAACTTGAGAGCTTGCTTATGAATGCTCCTATGCCTTCTTTATATAGGCATTTACCACCCAAGATATTACAACACCACCAATGTGGGATAAAAGATAGATGCAACTACCTTGATACAAATATTAAATACCCACCCAATTAATATTTAGCACCACCATATGGGCCAATTAGAAAATTACATTGCCTTTGTGGGCCAATAAAAAAAATAGAAAGTTGTAACTACCTAGCTACATATATTAAATGCAAGAAATTTTTACAAATTATCACATCTTTTGCAGTATTGTGTGTTTAAGGGGTTCCAAATCCCTAGTGAAATTTTATTCTCAAAGGGTTTTGAGTCCCTTCAAAACTTATATTTACCTTAATAAAAAAAATGATCACAAAGGGAACACTATTAGAAGAGTTACCATACTTTCTCAAAAAGGTCTCTTAGAGGAAAAGAGGCCATGATTTACCACTTATAGTATAGAGGCCAAAAAAATCCATTAGCAACACACAACCATCCACTTATAAAATAGGTCATACTTACAAATAGATTTAAAAATAATTCCCATGCCTTCACATTGGGTAACAAAATGTTATCCAAAATTATTCTTGTAGGAAAAAAAGGAATCACCCCAACCAAAAATCCACCTCCAACTACAAAAATCATTTCCACCTCAACAAAAAAGGATCCCATCTCTATAAGAGTGGAAAAGGAATAGACCATCAAATTGGAGAGCCTACCATGAATCTATCCTACATACAAGCAACCATAGAAAGGAGAAGACCACATAAAGTTACAAGCATCCTCCTTAATGAAGAAAGTCTCCACCTCCATAGGAGATTCTTCCAAGTCCATAAGAACTACGAAAGAGGATGAATCAAACTAAATGTGCCAAACCCTTACCATGGCCATAAAACAAAACCCCACCTCAATAGGGACAAGCACAACCCAAAACTTAGTATAAATCCTTAACCAAAAATAATTATAGAATAGAACAAGCACTTGAAAATGATCAGAAAATGATTCCAAGGCCACTAGAAAATATAAGACCACAATACTTACCAGCTAAAATGGATAGTCCAATAAAAAAGACAAAAATTCCCACCCTTTGGATTGATGAATTTAGTCCATAGAATTCAATTGTTGTCATCTCATACCCCTCTTCAATCATATATTCCTTCCACCAATTATCACAAATTGACACTTTGAATTTAAACATTGCAAAGGGTGCCAAAAGAGGATCCACTAGACAATAAAGTGGAGCCAAAGCCACCTAATTCTTTTGATACTTACACCATACTCTGCCAAATTTTCCAACACATGAATTATTACTAGCTTCCCTGTAAATATGGTTAATTATATTAAATTAGTCAAAAGATCTTGATATTTCAATAGCTCTCTCCAATAAGGTGTTAAGCTTGCAATTGAGTATACTATCCAATCTAACTACATTCACTATAATTATTGAATCCCCTTCAACTCTAATATGATCTAGCTTCATTTATTTATAGAGGAGCAGTCCAATGATTAAAATATTAATATTGGATTATGAAGAGGGGGGGGGGGGGGGTGAATCAGTAATCCCCGATTCCAAATACCTAAAAATATTTTTTCTCATTAACTTGGTGACAACTCGGTTAAACACACTTTACTATTTATAGATAATAGTAAATAAAATTTAACAATTAGTAAATCATTCACACAATTCATGCATCACCTGCAACACTAGTATTTAATGTGGAAACCCAGCTTTGGGAAAAACCATTGTGGGAATTATCACCCACTAAGAAAATACTCTTCTGAAGTACACCTGATTAAGAGCCAATCCTATTATAGATTACAATACACACTGTTAGGTGTGACCTAGTGAAGGGATTTACCTTAGATCTGTTAGGATCTTCACCTTGTTAGGAGTCGCCTGGTTAGAGGGCTTCAAAAAATATTTAGAATGTTACCTTTTGCAAGGATATTACAATAAGACTATTAAGTCCACTATGTTAAGAGATTTATCTGTTACAAATGCTAATAAGAAACAATAAATATATTGACATGTAAACTTGCAATTCCATCTTTTCATAACCATATCCTTTGTGCGCTCTTTTATCCTCAGTTCAATTATTCACTTTCCATTGGCATCAACACTTCATCAGATCCTGCTTTCCCACTCAGAATCTCTTTGATCCTTCTTCACTGCATTAGTTAGTGACTCTTCAACTCTTAAATTTTCTAACCATTTATTCATACAAATCCATCCTTTATATAGATAATTTTTTCTTCTTAATCTCCTATATTACATTTTCCTTTGATCAATCTTAGTTATCCAATTCATTATACCTTGAATCTGGATCTCGGTAACACGTTTTCTTTTCACTTAGGAACTTGAACTTTCTTCAAACTTGTTCCTTCTGCTTTAACTATTTAGATCTAGTTCGTAGATCATCAACACGAATTATCCCATCTGTAGATCTCTCTAACTAAATTTCCTTGTCATCATAACCATCCATTTCATCATAGCTAATCATTAAATGTTGTTCCAATCCTTATATTTAATATTTGTTCCTTTCTTGGTAGATAACTCTTGAATTTTGGTTAACTTTTCTCGGTGCCTAAACATTTCTTTTCTGTTTGGTGCCTTTGGTTCCTTTTCCTTTACCGAGTGACTTACTTCCCTTTATCTTTTATCTTTATGAGTGACTTTTCCTTTTCAGTAGCCAAAACTATTTTTCTTATCGAATTGACAAATATTCATTACCATTCTTTAACAATTTAACATAATCATATGTTAGGTAGAAAAAAATTATATCAACATAATTTAATCATTGTCTGATATGTATCAGTTGCCCATTTAAGTTCTTCAACTTCACAACATCTCATTTCTTCTTCTTCTTCTAAACTCATTCAACTTATATCATATATCGAATGAAATGACAACATAATATAAACTAGAAATCAATTGTTTAACATCAATGAAAAGACAATAAGTGATCTAAAATTTTTACTATCATGTATTACTCTAATCTTGGTAGGTCTTCATCACCATCACCATCAACTAAAAAATTAATCTCTACAAAGTTATTTCTGTTAGGACATAGGGGCAACGATCTCAAACCTAGAATTATCACATCTCTATTCTTGACTATTCACCTTTCCCATGCTAGACTCGGTTACCATGGGAGGCCTCATCAAAATTAAGTTTACACCACCCTTACTTCAGAGACACCCATTTGATTTGATCCCTCAAGTTATTTGCAACTTTAGAGCCTTTCCCAACACAATTTGGAACCCTCATACATGTCCAATTAAACCTCATCTTCCCATCCCACTCAAAGAATATTCCATTTTTAGAAGACTCATTAGATGATCTATTGTTGGCTACCTCAACTATGGTAGCCTCTACCTTGTTTAGGAAAGAAGTTAATGGTGTCTCTTTATTCTTGGAATTTTTTATTTTGTGTTCTTTCCATATATCCCATATCAACAAAGATAACCAAATATTCCATACACAATTGAGAATTCCCAGATTTGATTTAGTAAGCAAGCAAGCACTAAATAGGCTTAAAAATTCATTTGGGAGGGTAGTTATCCATCCCATCCTAGCATACATCCACTTCTAGCACTCTTAATAAAATTGAAATCTTAAGAAAATGTGGTCCATTGATTCCTCATCCCTTTTGCATGTAACACATATTGAGAGGGACCTTCAAAACCTAACTTATTAAATATTTCTATTGTCAAAACTTTCTTCTGCAATGCTACCTAGGAAAATGCCCCAACTCTTGGGATACATTGCCTATCCCAATATAAGGGTTTAGGAATTTGGTTTTTTTTGAGAGCTCCCTCATGATATCCAATGGTATCCATATTTGACATTATACTCCCCTCTCTTTGTTGTAACCCAAATTAGATTATCAGATCATACTTTGAAAATAATCTATCTAGAGGCTAGGATATTTGATAAGGTCATAATATCCTAAGAGAGAATATGGAGGGATTTAATATCTTTCCATTCTCATGAAAAATCCAAAATCTCCTATTGAGGTTTGATATATCCTTTGAAATAACTTCACCATTGTTGTTTGAGGAAATATTTAGTAGTCTCAATGTTCACTAGACTATCTATGCTTGGATTGTTAGAAATAGGGAATACTGAGAGGGGGGGGGGGGGGTGAATTAGTATTTTGCAAACTTTTACTTTCACCCAAATATGGATATAACAGATTATCTTAATACATGCATAACATAGTAAACTAAAGAACATGCATATCAGTAAAGCAAATGAACTCATAACACATTATTTGTTCTCGAGGAAACCCTGGCCAAGGGAAAACCTCGGTGGGGATGGTACCCTCAAAGATCCACTAATAAAAAATATCCTATTAAGGATGTTGACCCTATTATATGCATATAGTGTCTCAGTCCTGATTAAGGGACTTTAGGCCTTGTTAGAAGCCTCAACCCTGCTAAGAGTTGGTAGTACAAAAATGATTACTAGATGAGTCCATTGCCCAAACAAGTAATATACAATGATTACTAATTACAAAAATAGGACAAGGTACTTAACCTTATACTACTTGCTTTTCTTTTACAACTTCGCTTCAATATCTCTTCGCTTATACTTTCGCTATATCATCTATATCATTACAATTGCATATCTTCACATTTACATATGCCTTCATTTATACAAGTTATTAAGACTAATAACTCTAACAGTTGGCTTCACAAAAGCTTATTACAAAATACATATTTAACCCAGGGTTAACATCTAGGATGTCGTCCCTTTATATTATTAAGAAATTATTTTGATAAACAAAATAATACCTTAACACTTTACCAATACTGTCTTCATATTCTGTCTTGTCGGCTTAACATTATCTCTTGTAAAACTGACATAACTTCTTCTGTACATGTCGTATAGACTTGCGCTCTCAGGTGAGTCTTCTATAGTCATCATAGTATCTATGTTCAAGTGTGCAAGCACTGAGCTTACTCCAATCGACATCACCAATCAAAATTGTCTCTGGGTACACTGGGAAAATACTGCTTCACACTTAGACAATTTTGCTTTGCGCTCTGTTATACTTTCTCTTTGACATATGCGATCTTCATATAAATCATATGTTTCCATAATGAAAACATCTAAATATCTAACTCAGCCAGATTTCCAACATAGATAACCACCCCACGAGCCTTCTCAGAATAGAGCCCTCATGCCATTATGAATATCCCATGATAAGAATATATAGATTATAGGTTTTCAATCCATCATAAAGTTCCAAACCTTTGAGCCTTTTAGAGGATTACTGATCCTTTCTATGCCACTTAATTCATTATCATAGAGGTACTTTTCTTGCAGTGTCCTTTCCCATTTTAGTTTTGGGGATCTGATCATATTCCAAACTAGATTAGCTCCCAGGGTTTTATTCTACCATAAGTGATTTATTAGACCCACATTCCCTCCTTCCTTAGGTTTTCATATCTTCTCCCATGAAATCAATGTAAATTTGTTTTTGTCTAAGAGACCTTGCCAAAAAAAATATTCTCATCTTTTGCATATATTTTTTTTGTCCCCTACCATGAGTACAATAAATGATTAGGAGGTGTATAGGTAGAGAGGCAATCACTGTTATCAAAATAACTATTCTCCCTTCCCATGACAACCACCTTCCTTTCCATTATCCTAAGTGTTTCTACATTCTATCTTTGAGGGGGTCCCATATAAATTTAGTGTTCCTAAGACCTTTGTCAAGTGGAAGACCTAGATAGAAACATGGGAGGGAGCCCTTATTGTAACCTAGAATATTTAGGATTTCCACATCCTTCCTTGGATGAGTGTTGAAAAAGAAAACCTCTGACTTATTTTGATTTACTTCTTGACCTGATGCATGTATATTTTGGAGATAATTTTATTAAATTATCTTGCTTCCTTCCATTTAGAACTACCATATATCATGGTATTATCCACAAATTGTTGTTGAGATGCTTTAATATTTCTTGATATTTTAATTCTTAATATCATTCCCAAGTCTAAATATTGACTTATATCTCTTCCCAATGCCTCCACTATTATGATGAAGAGGAATGGTGAAAATGGGCCCCCTACCTTAAGTCTCTAGAGATTTCAAAAAACCCCTCTAGTGAACCATTAACACTGAGATCCTTGGTGTAGATATGCACTCAAATAGCCGGTTAATGAACTGATGGCTAAATCTAAAGGCCTCAAGATTTTTACAAAGGAACCTCCAATCTACTCTATCATAGGCTTTCCTTTTGTCCAACTTAATTAAATTCCTTAAACCTTATTACATAGGAGTGAATAAATAACTTCTTGAGGCACAATTATGACACTGTATGTAATGGACCTACCTGGTACAAAGATTTTTTATTATTCAAAGATGATGTAAGGATGAATCTTCTTAATTGGATTAGCTAGTCCCTTAGGCATAATTTTGTATATGGTATTAAATAGAAGGAAATCAACTTGTAGTCCTCCAATTTATATGTTTTCTCTTTGTTTGGAATGATGGATAAAAATATATTATTTAATTCCTTGAGTAATCATCTCAAATTTATTGCTTTTTGTAGATCTTTCACAGATTCTCTACCCAAAAATGCCAACATTTCTTAAAAAAACTTGTGAAAAAACCATTGGGCCACGATGCCTTATCTAGATGCAACTATTTAAGAAAAATCTCCACTTCCTTGAAGGAAAATTGTTTTTTCATCATATCATTTGTTCCTGACTAAGAAGATTAGGGATATGTGACAAAAACTCTGATTGGACTCCCACATTGTCTCCTATGTCCTTATTCAAGAGGTTCACATAAAAAGAGACTACTCTATGTCATGTTTCTGTCTGATCCTCAATGACTGCCCCATTACCATTTTCCAATTTACTAATATTGTTCAGTTCCCTTTTCTTCTTGGTTATTTTGTGGAAATACCTCGTATTCTTATCCATAGTTTCCAGCCATATTTCCTTTGACTTCTATGTCTAGAATGTCTCCTCCTTCACAAGGATATCCTCATAATATTTTAGCAAATCATTTTCCTTTAGATAGAACTCATTGCTCATGCATATTCTTAAAAAATCTTCATTTATCTCTACCTAAGCATCCTTAATATTAGGTTTTGACTCAAAGATATTCTTGAAGAGAGTCTTATTCCATTCTCCAATTCTTCTTTTTATGACTTTCTATTTTTCTATAAAGCAAAAGAAATTGGACCTAGTGAAGACCTCTTCCTTCCACCAAGCCTCTACTAGATCTATAAAAAAATAATCTTTGAGCGACATGTTTCTAAATTTGAAGGGAAATCATGGAGACCTTGAGTCCATGATCAAGTTGAGCTAAATGTGGTAGTGATTTGAATTTGAACAAGGCTAAAGAGATCCTTCTAAAGTGGTAGGGATTGATGATAAATCATCTTTAAAGAAGAATGTATCCATATTTTTAATAATATTACTGAAACACAATCTCCTATTATTCCATATGAAGTTACCATTCTTAAGTTTAATTTCAATCAAGAGGTTTCTAAATTGGAGACCTATTACTTTGTTGAATGTCTCTTATAAAATCCTAGCAAATGTTCTTGCCAAGAGATTGGAAAAACCATTTCCAAATGTTATCAATCCAACACAAATTGGCAATCAAAGGGAGGTATATTCTAGAAAAGATCCTCACATGCTAGGAGGCTATGGACTGGGCTAGAGTGCTGAATTAGGAGGCTATCATATTATTGAAAAATTATGAAAAATTCTTATGATAGGATTGAGTGGAAATTTATTATGTTGATGATGGATTGTCTAGGTTTTCCAAAAGCATTCTGTAAACTAGTTGGAGTTTTAATGAAGGATGATAATGCTCAAGTGGAGGTTAAAGGTAAGAAATATGAAAATATCAATCTATCTAGGTCCCCAAGGTAGGGCTTCCCACTCACCCCTACCTTATTTGTGATGGCTATAGATGCACTTCTATCTTTTGAGAGATAAGTCCTTATATCCTTAGGTTTAGGGGGTTATTTGCCTAATGGAGAGGACCTTACGAATGTTCAATTTTTAGATGATACAAATATTCTTGTGGAGTTAAAGGAGGATAATCTAAGAACTACTGATGAATAAGTTGGATCTATTTTTTTGTGCTTCAGGGATTCAAATATCCCTTTATAAATATTGCACAAATATGGGATTGAGTTGCGAGGGAAAAGACATCAAGTTAGGTACTTGGGAATCCCAATTACTATACAACTAGAAAGATTATGTCCTCTTATAATATTTACTACACCTCTGCTTGGTTGTTTTTCCAATACCAATTCAACCATTTATAGAAGCTAATTAGGAACTGTCTATGGTTAGACGGTAAGGAAATAAGGAAAAGTTATGTAGTGAGGTGGCAGTGGTGTACAATGAGTAAGGCCAAGGGGGGTCTAGGAATGAAAAAACCTTAGTATTCAAGGTCTCACTCTTGTAGTTAAATGGATCTCCAAAGATCTACATAGTAATGAGCCTTATAAAATCTTGGTCAGAAATAATATTAGTAGAGCTAGGCCACATAAAGGTGTTCAACATGGAGGGGTCTTCATCTCTGTGACCTCACTTTTGGTTTTATCCCTATTAAATTGACATGCTTAGAGGTGTTCAAATCAATATGGATGAGATGGGAGTAGGTGAGCCACTTGATCTCTAATAATGAGATTATAACCGCTAGCAACAAACTTTGTGGGGAAAGATCTATTTGGTAGGACCTTAAGCACAAAGAAAAACCACTTGCAATACTTCAAGGATGTTCAGCTAGATGCTGGGATGAAAAAGGGATCAAGAAGTTAGGTGACATTATTAATGATAGACATCTTTTGGATTAGGAGGAACTCAAAGTTAAGTATAATATTCCACAACTTCGGTGGAGAACCTACTCTATCTTAATGGAGTCTTGTAAATCTCTCTCACTTCCTAAGCTATGCACTTATGATGATTCTAGATTCTTTTCCTTCAAATGGATGGATGATAACCATATCCATTGCCTCAAGGAGAAGACCCTCTATTCCTTCCTTACAGATAATGAGGATATCTTTTAGCATATCAATAGATATTGGGGCTTGAATCATGACTCCAATATGTGGACTAAAACTCTCAGTAACATATGGGAAACATTGGTAGAGCACGAGAAGAAGTATTTTTTGTGGAGATTGATTCTCCATAGGCTTCCCCTTAAGAAACCAAATGAAGACTTTAACCTCTGAACAATTTGCCACTTGCTTGAAATATTATTTCACTTGTTCTTTGGATGTATGTTTGCAAAATAAATCTGGAGGCTTTAAATTATTTTTGCATTAATGAGAATATAGCTATTTCAAAACTAGTTTTTGGATGTACCTTGGGCCTTAGGAATATTTTGAAAGCTTGTTTTCTTCTATTTTAGTTGAGATTCTGTGGACCATATGAAAATTTAGGAATGATAATATTTTTAGTAGCAGGTCTAGTGATCTTATTGAGTCTCTCAAGAGACTCATCTATTATGACATTGCTATATAGGTTTTAGTAACTATGAGACTAAGCAGGAGAAAGTTTGAGTATATTTTGAAGGATGGGATGGTTAGAGTCCTCAAAGAGGATATTTCACATAGTTATACATGGGGGAGAGAATTATAGGAAAGGACACCATTTGAGCTTTCCCTATAGAACTTATGGCTGAACTTTCACTTCAAAGTGAGAGGATCCTCGAGGCAGTAGTACCTGAAGAAACTATTCCTATTGCATTTTTTCCTATCACAACCATTCCACCTGATGTTGATGTAGTTGTAGATCCCCCTCTAGTGGTCGTAAGAGTGGAGCACCCATATACATAACAAATAATAGATGGAAAAGAGTTAAGGTGGATGGAAGATTTTGTAGGATGAGTAGCTTGGGTCAAGAGAAAAGGAGATGACAGTGATCCAGATGGTATCTATCAGAGATAATTTCTTTGTCTTATTTCAGTATCTTCATAGGGTTAGTAGTGGATGATGTATATGTTGTTTATATCTCTTTTTGCCTACTCTAATCTAGATTTTAGGTGTTGTTGGAATATTGTTACCATCTACTCATATGTTAATATAGTTTTTGTTGTATTAGATGTTTGAAAGGTCATATGCTGTAACTATTTTACTATGACACTCTCGAAATGAGATCAAATATTTTGTAATTTGAATCCTTTATATCTAATACACAAAAACTGTTATTAATATCAAGATATAATTTTGCAAATTTTAAGTAAAATTTATTGATCCATATGTTCTACATAGTGACTACATGAATCCATTGAACCTTTTGGAAAGATTACCCATTATACAATACATAAAATACATTATTACCAAGTCTTATTATTAATTCATTTGTTACCAAATATTGAACAAAGCATTCTATTAGTCTTTAGGAGTAGATTAGGTAGTCAAGCTCTTTGAAAACCATAGATGGTGGTCATAAATTTGTGTACTCTCATGTAATTGAAAAATAACTAATGTATATATTCTTTTTGTTGTTGATATAGTTATTTACAATATTTCTTTATCATTGAATCAAGTGTCTTTTATATTTATAGATTTAGCTAAATATTATAAATAAATGTAAGAAAAAAAAAAACTTATTGTAAGCTATAATCATTTCAAGTAATAAAAATTGATCTTATGTACACAAAATAATCTTTTTAAATTATCCAATCTTTTTACACAAAAACCTTAAACATATCTTTATCCAATACACTTTTCTTTTAGAATCATATTTATTTGTTTACCTTAGAGCTCTCATAACTACCTTAAACATCACAACTTTATTTACAAATTCACTCTTCCATTTCTTTCTTCATGGGCTTTGTTTGTACTAAAGACATGAGGCTCAACTATAACTTTTGTAGCTAAACCCTAAACCCTAAAGTAGTCCAATGGAGGAATAGTTCTAGCGCTAAGCTACAATAACGATGATGGATAGAGATATAATTGACTAAAAGTTGGCTCTCATGGATGTAACAATCAAATTTGAGTAGGTTATATTTATAAGATTGTTAAAAATTTGTTAACAATCAATTAGATTATTTTATGTCTGAATTCTCCTAATTATTATATAAACTCATTTTTTGTTTCCACAATCTTATTTACATTCCAATCATAAATCAATCTTTGAAGATCTTATTTCATATCTTATTTCATGCTAGGATATCTATCGATTCATAATTTACCAACAATCTTCTCAAACAAAAATCAATTGTATAGGTAAAAAGCACATTTTTCATCCCTCAATGTCTCTAAACAATCCTATAATCTATAAATTCACTTGGTGCTCTATCTCTATGAAATCTCCTTAGAAATAGACAACAAATATGCTTAAGCTATGTATAAATAGCAATACACATCAAATATGTAAGATGCTGTTTCCCAACTTGATACTAGAAGATATTTGTTAAAATTTTTATCTTGTCATATAATAATCAGTGTATCTTTTCCTTTAAATACATATCTATTAGTTCATAATTTACCAACAATCTTCTAAAAAATTATCAATTTTATAGGAGCAAAGAACACATTCTTATTTCTTTTCTTGTCTCCAATTGATTTTTATAACCTAACAATTGACTTAATTGTTCCCTTATCTCCTTGAAAAGTGTTTATATATATGCTTAAATACATAAGATGTGAATATTTAAATAATATTTTCATTATATGTAATTATTATAATAGGTTAAGTAAAAAAAAAAAGAATTAAAACATTTAAACACTCAAAAGCACCTTGAAAATATCTTTACAAAACCAATTGCAAAGTTCTTTTTTAAATCTCAAGATTATTTTGTACTCTGTCCAATATGATCAGCAATGCTAACTCTAATAGATCATTACTCATAACTTTCCTTCAGTCATGTTTCTACATAATGAAATCTCGTCGAAAAATTTGAATTTTGTGTCAATGAATCTTGGTGAGTTATCAATGTCTTTTCTTTATTATTTCAATAAGGTGAATCCAAGCTTTTGGGTGCCTCTTGTTTTTCTATGGTAAGCTAGTATATTGCATTGATCTGTGTTCAATTATTTCAATTAGTGAATTAATTTCTACCAATTATAATACTTGATTTTTCTCTTTTTCAAAATAGTCATAAGTTTTAGAAAGTTCAAATTTATATTTTTGAATTTTTCAAATTGAAAAAATTATTTATTTGTCTCATTAGTTGAAAACAATTTGTCTTACAGAATCCCTTTTCTTGGAGACTTCCTCCATATTACATTCAAACTTTAAATATATCTTGAAATATTTTAATTTGTAGATAAAAGATCTATTTTTTAAAATAATTTGAAATTTTCAACATCTGTCATTCATAATCTACATATTTTATAGTTGAAAATGACAAAAAATTTACAAAAAAATTCAATATATTTTGACGAATCTGAAAAAAATTTGATTTAAAAAAAAATCTTTGATACACTTTATAAGAAACCTGAGCCGTGCCATTTAATTGTTTACCTTACAATTCTCATAACTACACGACTTTATTTACAAATTCACTCTTCCCTTTCTTTCTTCAAGGTTTGATATGACTACGCTGACTTGGCAGCCGTGTGTATTGCTTCATTTGACAACTTGTAAACACATCAGGCTCAACTGTGACTTTTGCAGCGAAAACCTAAACCCTAAAGTAGTCCAATGAAGGAATAGTACTAGCGCTAAGCTGCAACAGCGATGATGAATTGGATAATTTTTCTATTTTCTATTTATTTATGTATAAATAATCTAGTTTTATATTACGCTGCTGTTTTAATTTTAAAAGTTCTGTTTGAATGAATAATCTGTTTAAGATTAAAATGAATGAATTTATAATATAAGGATCAAAAGCAATCTTGTGTCAACTAAATTTTATCATTCTTTTTTCATTTTTTGTTTGCACAATTTCATTTACATTTCAATTATAAATCAGTCTTTGAAGATTTTATTGCATATCTTATTTCATGCTAGAATAAGTTTATAAAAAATCTTTGTTATTCTCTGAATACTTATACCTATACTTATACCTATTGATTCATAATTTACCAACAATCTTCTCAAACAAATACTGATTGTATAAGTAAAAAGCACATCTTTCATCTCTTAAAGTCTCTAAACAATCCTTATAACCTATAAATTCACTTAGTTGGTGTTCTCTCTCCATGAAATCTCTTTAAAAATAGACAACATTAAATATGCTTAGGCTATGTATAAATAACACTACACATCAAATAAGTAAGATGTTTCTAAACTTGGTGCTAGAAAATATTTGTTAAATTTTTTATCTTGACATATAATAATAGATGTATCTTGTCCTTTAGATACTTTTATCTATTAATTCATAATTTGTCAACAATCTTCTGAAACAAAATCAATTTTATAAGAACAAAACACATATTGATATTTCATTCCTTAATGTCTCCAATTGATACTTATAACCTAACAATTGACTTAATTGTTCCCCTATCTCTTTGAAAACTCTGTAAAAATAGATTAAACAAGGTTGCAGAGCAACTAAGTTCCTGCCAAAATGATGGCAGTGATGTTTAAATCAATTTAAATAATAATTAAACTTAGAAATCAATCTAGAAAATTAAAATATAGTCTTTTAAATTAAATTTTAATATTATTATATGTAAAAATTTATTTCAAAATAAAATACATAAAAATCAATTTGTTTAACTATTTTTAAGTTAAAAATCAAATTTTAAAATCATAATTGAAACCAAAAGTCAAATTTTAAAATAAATAAATAATAAAAACTAAAAAATATTTATTATTTATTAATTATCTAAATTATTCTATATAAATTAATAAATAATATTTTATATAAAACAATTACTTATATTTAATTTTAATAATAATAATAATATATTTTTAAAAAGATAATCAAAATATAAATTATATAATAACAATAAAACTTAATATAATTTAATATTATTTGTAATTTTATAAATAAATAAAAAATATTTCAATCTATAAAAAGGGTTCTTAAAAAAGTTAAATATTGTATATTTTACTTTATAAAATATTAGAATTTGACATGACAAAAAGAAGTCATAAGATGTCATTGTTTTGAACGACATTTTCATTATATATAATTATTATAATAGATTAAATAAAAAGAAATAAAACTAAAATGTATAAACACTCAAAAGCACCTTACAAATATCTTTACAAAACCAATTGCAAAGTTCTTTTTTATATTCAAGATTATTTTGTACCCTCCCCAATATGATCAGCAATGTTGACTCTAATAGTTCAATAGCTAATTTTTAAGAGTTTTACTTTATTTATTTATATAAAAAATTAGCAGTGTTCTAATTTTTATTCGGTATTTTCAGATTTTTTAAAGGTTGTAGAGTCTATATAACAGCAGCCTCATCACTGTATTGCAGTGAGAAGAAGAATGCAGTTTACAATCAGCAAGTATTATTCAGAAACTGTAGCATATGGCTTTATTTGATTTCCTAGAGAAAAGAAAAGTAGATGATTTTGAAGCATCAAATCTAGAAATATTTAATTGGCCTTTTTTCTTAACCAACGTCAAGACAAATAATTGTACACTGCAGGATTTTCTTTATCTCTCTCCATGTATTCCCTATCCATGAGAATTTCAATTCTCTTTTTCATTTCTTTCATATCTGGCTTGAACATGTCTTTAACCTGCTCAATGCATTGCATCACTAATTCCTTATGAGTTAATTTTTCTCTCCTCTTCATAATTCTTACAATCGAGGCATCAATTACATGACGTCTATCTTGAATCACAGCCTTCCCAGCATTTTCTTTTACATTGGCCGTGGGTGCTGGAAGTCTGATCTTGCCCTTTTCATTAGAAAATTTTGCATTGAATTCGAAACAATCTGTTTCTACCACAGATTGTGTATCTGAAATTTTACTCAGAATTTTGTATTTTGAATATGCAATGGAGTTCAGCAATGCAATTGTATCTTCTACTTCCAAATTCAACTGGGATTTAACTTCTGAAAAACTTAGACTCTCTGCTGAATTGAACAACAATAGTGCACTTGCTTGACAAGTTGTTCCAACTATTTCAATTTCACCTTCATCAAATCTTCCAATAATAATGCAAGTTCCCAGAGAATGTTTCCATGAAAGCCTTCTGTTCATGTTTTCTCTTCTATAGAACTCGTTGAATGACTCCAAGTGTGTTACCATTTCAATAGGAAGGACAAGTGAATCAGGTGACTTGTAGCTTGGCCAGAATCCAGATGTCAAAATTGTTACAGAGAATTCTATTTCAGAAGGAGAATGAAGAGGATTTTGTCTGAGGTATTCCTCAAAATCTGATTGGGTTTTCATTGTCAATGCCCAATCATTAACCATGCCCTCCATTTTAGATGTAAATTGTCTTCCACACTCAAAATTCAACTTAGCTAACATGTTTTTTTCATTATCAGTATTTGAGCTTCCATGGAACAAAAGCCTATCTGCTAGCTTCTTCGTATAAAACTCTGCAGCCATGTCTTTGTCATAGAAGTAGGGAAAGATCTTGGAAACCTTCTCAAGGGCATCTTCAACATCTGAATATGTCATGTTTCTATTTGTCAATATGTTATCACATAATATGACCAACAATTCCCAAATATTGTTTCCTGCAACTTTTTCATTGCAGAAACTCTGAAAGGCTACCATGAGTGCAGTTTTGAAAAAGCAGTGGTTCATAAATTTCTCCTCCACACATTGCAAGTATTTCTGATGCAATTGGATAACACTTCTCACAAACTGATCATTTGCAGTTGCAATGACTTCCTTCTCATTATTTGCCTTTATTATTGCCTCTGCCATCATTTGTCCTCCATGTTTCACCAATGATGTACCATTTCTAATAACATACTGTCTAAATATCTTGGCCATGAGTTGAATCCCTCTATCTATTCCAGAAAACAACTTAAACATCTCTGAAAGATCATCCATCTTGTCATTTCTCAGCAATGGATGATGGCAATCTGAATCTTCCTTCAAAAGTTGGCTTTCATGCTTGCCAAGAAGTTCATTTTCTACCATTTCTACATACTCAGTTTGGCTACTCTCATGCACACAACTCACTGCAATTCTTTCTTTTTCCAACCTTAAATACCCAACAACCTTCATCATGTATTCTGGACAAGAATACTCACATATCCATGAATCAGACCTTTGGGAATAGTATATGTAACTACTTTCAAAAATGGCCAACTCAAGATTTTTATAGTAGTCCGTCCCAAAATCCCAAAGCATACACATAACACTTTTCAATGCACTCCCATCAAGAATACTCTCATTTTCCCGCATTTTACTAATTTGAACCATAATAGCAGCCTTGACATCATTGTGCAAAACTTCATTGTAGACCATTTCAAGGAAGCATCTCTGAGCAATTTGGTTGGGTTTTTTGAGGATCAGAGCACTCCCCTTGGTCAAATTGAAAAACACAAGTTTCAATAGAATGCTAGCCATTCGTTTGTAATATTCCCATTGCTTTCCAAGTTCTCTCAGAAGAGACTCATCTTCTTTTTCCCTCAGTGCCGGTAAAACTGTTGAATTGATATGATCTTCTAAAGTTTTAATATACTCAGACAGCATCACGTTCCAATGCACTTTATAGAAGTTGTCGTAGTTTTCATTATAAATCGTCATATAGTTCTGCAAATCATATGGGATCTTCCCTTCGACTATTTGCTTAACCTGTGCAATTGCATTGTGAAACGTACCCAATTCCTTCATCCCCATCAATCTTTTTATTGATTTTTGCAACATAAATCTCAACTTCCCCCTCTGACGAAAATGGTTGCAGATGATGAGTTTTGAGCGGAAACCCTGACTTCTATAAATTGACCCACAAGGCATGAATCGCCACCTCGAACGTCACGACGTATGGAATTGGCTTTAATAAATTAATCCTTAAAATATTGGGGTTTATTTTATCTATTCGTAGTTGTATACTATTTCTATGTATGCTCTTCATGAATACGGGGAATTGGATTTTTCACATGGAATATGAAAATCTATTTTTGGGGGCCATTATTTTGACTACTTATTATTAAATTATTTATGTTTCTTAGTGTACATTGTTCTATGACAGTTGTTTAGTTGTTTTGTAACAGGTCTAGATTGGATGTCAATTTTGGAGCCGACCTTCATTGGTGCGACTTGAAGTGTGACATGATTTTCCTTGCCGACAGTTGCCTTGGTGAAATAAATATTTTGTAACGGACTTGAAAGCGGAATTCTTTTAAGGGCCGACGACATTGCATTGGCGACAGTAATTGATGGCGATAATTATGGTAACGGTCATGTCTACACGTTTCAGCATTTGTTGATGCGGAACTAGCCGTTATGCATTAATTTGGAGTCATTCGGATTTGGGTCAGGACCTATATTCCCGCCGTGCATTGCCCAAGGGGCAAGTTCACTATAAAGGTAGAGCGACATGCTCATTTCGGTATCAAGGAGCGTTGAGCAGCAGAGTGCGAATTCGGAGCGACAAGGAGCAGAGCAAGGAGCAGAGATCTGCGAATTGCATTGCAGTGTTCTTGAAGTTCTGTAAGGCATTGTATTCTGTTGTAGCATTGTAATAAGCAAACCGGCTAAGTGTTATTAGCTGAATGCATTCTTTTTAGAGGCGATCTGTGTTTATGAACGCAGCTCGAACTGGCTTTGTAATCTTGGTGATTGATAAAGTAATTCTGAGGTATCGCCTTGCCAAAAATATTGCACTGTCTTGAATCTGTATTGTTATGCTTCTTTGCTTTCATTGCATTGTTTGGGATGGATCAGATCTAATTTGTGGTGTAGGCGTAGTTTGGATTTCTGACGAGCTTAGCTTCATTGGCTACTGACTTGGACGAATTGCCAGTGCCGCACGGGTTCTTCCCAAAGCCTGTGATAGTTGGTATCAGAGCAAAGGTTTTTGCTTAGATCTGATTGGGAAGCAACATGGCAGATGCTGACAGTCAACTTGATGGAGATCAGGTGCAAGGTCAGGAACAAGGCCGTGTCAACCGCAATCTGAAACACAAGGATTGGTTGCAGGAACATGAATTTCGTCTAGAGGCATTGGAAGATGCTGGTGTAGATGAAAGGGTGACTGAGGAATTGACGAAGCTGAGTGAACAGCTTGAGACATTGCGTGAGGAAATGAAGTTCCTTAAAGAAGGTCAGTAGCTTCATCATGCTCTTCTGTGTGGAGGTCAAGGGACCAAGCCGGCACAGATCTCTACCTATGATGGAGATCGTGACGACAAGGTGTTGGATAATTTCTTCTGGGATGTGGAAGAATTCTTGTCGGCAGCACCAGATCTGAGCGAAGATGCACAAGTCAAAAAAGTCACCTCTTACTTCACTGGAAGTGCAAAACTGTGGTGGCGCACTCATTTGTCAGATGAGCGAGCAGGCAAGCCTGTCAGACCGATCAAGTCTTGGGTCGAATTGAAGGCTGCACTGGAAGATCAGTTTAAGCCTGGCAACTCGGATTGGGTTGTGAGGGCACGTTTTGATGAACTGAAACATACTGGAAAGATTCGTGATTATGTTCGTGCATTTCAGAGTCTGGATCTGGAGTGTGACAAACTGAGCGACTTTGACAGACTGTATTTGTTCATGCAGAATCTTCAGCCTTGGGCTGCTGAAGAGTTGCGGAGGCGCAAGGTGCAGTCTCTGCTTGAAGCTATTGCCGCGGTAGATGGGTTGCTTGATTACAAGGGCGACGCTGCTAAGGGGTTTGGGGGAGCCAAATCCGATTTTGACAAGAAAAGGCAGTTTCGGCGCAATGATAAGAAGAATGTTCCAGCTCAAAATGGAGATCAGAAAGGGAAGAAGCCTAAGGTGAATGGTGGAAACCCTTCCAAGAAGAAAGAACAAGTTCCGACAGAGAAGAAGAGAGATCGGAATTGCTTCATTTGTGGGCATCCAGATCACTGGGCTCGTGAATGTCCAGAACGAGCTAGGGTCAGTGCATTGCTGGGTGATGAAAAGAAGATGCCGGAAATGGGAGGTTTGAGGCTTCTTAATTCATTGCATGATTCGGTGAACCCACAGAACACCAATCGTCATGAGTTGTGTTATGTAGAGGTCTTCTTTGGAGGGAAGAAGGTCATCGCAATGGTGCATTCCGGAGCAACACATAACTACATTTCAGCACACTGTGCAAAGGTTCTTGGACTTGCAATGGTGGAGACTGAGACTTGTTTTAAGGCTGTCACTACACCTGCACAGAAAGTAGCTGGTGACATCCGTAGTGCCACAGTGCGGATTGGTCCTTGGCAGGGCACAGTTGATCTTGTTGCAATTGAGATGACAGACTTTGATCTGATTCTTGGGCAAGATTTCATTAGACAGACAGCCGTGGCAATGATTCCACACTTGAGCTGTATCTTGGTGCTAGATCCAGCAAGGGCTTGTATGATCCCAACAATTCGGTGCAAGGATTCAGAAAGAGTGCTTAGTGCATTAAGTATGAAAAGAGCAAGTAGGAATGGGCGTGGTGACATGTATCTTGCTGCATTGCTTGGCGGCTGGGATGAAGGAGGATCTTCTGAGTCTTCTGACACTTCAGCAGTGCAAGATGTGCTTGATGCAAATGCAGATCTGATGCCAGAGAACCTACCTGCAGAGCTACCGCCATGGAGGCATGTGGATCATAAAATTGAATTGGAGAAGGGAGCAAGACCACCGGCAAGAGCTCCATATCGCCTTTCAGGGCCAGAGATGGCCGAGCTGAAGAAGCAACTGGCAGAGTTAATGAATGCTGGGTTCTTGAGGCCATCCCGTTCTCCATATGCAGCCCCAGTCCTGTTCCAGAGGAAGAAGGAAGGGACATTGCGACTTTGTTGCGACTTCAGAGCTTTGAACAAGCTTACAATAAAGAATAAGTACCCATTGCCCCTCATTGCAGATAGTTTTGACAGATTGGTGGATGCAAGGGTGTTCAGCAAGTTAGATCTGCGTCATGGGTATTATCAAATCCGGATTGCTCCTGGAGATGAGGAGAAGACGGCGATCACCACTAGGTATGGAAGCTTTGAATTTTTGGTCATGCCGTTTGGCTTGACAAATGCTTCTGCTACTTTCAGTACATTGATGAATGATGTGTTTAGGCCACTGTTAGATAGTTGCGTAGTGGTGTATCTTGATGATATATTGGTGTATAGTAAGAGTTTGGATGAACATAAGAGACATTTAGGTAAAGTGTTCAGCTTGCTGAGGATGCACAAGCTCTTTGTGAAAAAAGAGAAGTGTGTCTTTGCCGCAGAGGAAGTGCCTTTCTTGGGTCATTTTGTGGGTCATGGTCAGATTCGTTCGGATCTGGAGAAGTTGGCTGCGATCCATGACTGGGAACCCTTAAGGAATGTGCATGAAGTCAGGCAGTTTCTTGGGTTGGCTAACTACTACCGCAAGTTTGTGGAAGGCTACTCAAAGATTGCTGGGCCACTCATGGATCTGTTAAAGAAGGATCGTGCCTGGAAGTGGACAGTGAAACAGCAAGATGCCTTTGATCTGTTGAAGGAAAAACTGACAGAGGAACCAGTACTTTCATTGCCGAGGTATGGTGAACCGTTTGAGGTCCAAACCGATGCATCGGATTATGCAATTGGGGGTGTGCTCATGCAGAATGGTCATCCCATTGCATATGAGTCCAGAAAACTCAATGATAGAGAAAAGAACTATCCAGCCCACGAAAAGGAAATGACTGCTATTATACACTGCTTGAGGACTTGTAGGCACTATTTGCTGGGTGTGCCGTTTGTTGTGAAGACTGACAACATTAGTTCGACTTACTTCAAGACACAGTCGAAACTGACTCCTAAACAGGCAAGATGGCAAGAATACTTGGTAGAATTTGATTTCGAGTTGGTTTACAACCCTGGACGTTGTAATGTGGTCACAGATGCATTGAGTAGAAAAGCACAGCTTGGTGCATTGCAGACTTTGGGGGACAGCCAAGTTGCATTGGCCGAGCACATGACAGACAGAATCAGAGAAGGTCTTGAGAATGACTCTCAGGCATGGCAGATTGTTCTTCAAGTCCAAGCTGGTAGGACAAGAAAATTTTCAATGCAAGACGACCTCTTGTATTATTCTGGCAATCGTGTCTACCTTCCTAGATGGAGAGAGCTTAGAAAGGAAGTTCTGAGCGAGTGTCATGATTCGATCTGGGCGGGTCATCCTGGACAGAAGAGAACTTTGGCATTGTTGGAGCGTGGCTTTTATTGGCCTAACATGCGTGAAGATGTGGATCGTTATGTAAGAACTTGTCTTACTTGTCAACAAGATAAGTCAGTACGATTGCAACCAGCTGGGTTGTTGCAGCCTCTTCCTATGCCAATGCGACCCTGGGCTAGTGTAAGTATGGATTTCATTACATAGCTACCTAATGTAGATGGATTCACTAGTATCATGGTAATTGTTGATAGGTTCAGCAAATATGCATTGTTTGTCCCTTGTAAGCAACCTTGTACAGCTAAAGATGCAGCTGAGTTGTTTTTCAAGAATGTGGTGAAAGCTTGGGGCATACCCTTGAGCATTGTTAGTGACAGAGATCCGAGGTTTACCTCAAATTTTGGCAAGAGTTGTACAAGTTGGTGGGCACCAAGATCTTGATGAGTTCAGGATATCATCCCCAGACGGATGGACAAACAGAAAGAATCAATGCAGTGTTGAAGGATTACTTGCATCATTTTGTGACATCAGATCAATGCAATTGGCCCAGATTGCTTGATGCGACACAGTTTTCCTATAATTTGCAAAAGAGTGAATCATCTAAATACAGTCCTTTTGAGTTGGCTACTGGGCAGCAGCCCCTCACTCCCCACACAGTGATGAAAGGATATCAAAATGCAGATGTCAGTGCTGCAGAATTGTTGCAGACTTGGAACGAATGCGTGGACTTGGCAAGGCATCATTTGATGAAGGCAGCGGATCGAATGAAGCAGTTTGTTGACATGAACCGAAGGAAACTGGAGTTCAGTGTTGGTGACAAAGTTTTGTTGTGCATGGATCCAATCCAGTTCAAGGTGCCCAAAGGTTTGAGCACATCACTGGTAAGAAGATTTGATGGGCCATTTGAATTGGTACAGAAAATCAGTCCTGTTGCATACAAAATTAATCTGCCTTTGCACTTAGGAGTGCATCCTGTTTTCCATGTGTCTCAGCTAAGACCTCACCATCCTGATGAGGAAGACTTAGTGAGAAACATTCCTAAAAGGGGTCCAGTGAATGTCATTGATAATCCTAGCCACAGAGTCAGTGAAGTACTTGCAATGCGAGTAAGAGGTCATGGAAAGAAAGTCTTTCGTGAATTCTTGGTGGTTTTCGAAGGGCATCCTCGTGAGACTGCTACATGGCAGCGTGGCGAAATGGTGTGGCGCGATGAGCAAAAGATTATGGAGTTCCTTGAGGCGAGGAACTCATCCCAGCATAAGTGAAGTCTGAAGACTTTGCCTCCCGTGCATCTTGGATCGGATGTGCAGGCGTCGAGGGCGTCGCCACTAGTTTAGTGGGGGAGGATGTAACAGGTCTAGACTGGATGTCAATTTTGGAGCCGACCTTCATTGGTGCGACTTGAAGTGTGACATGATTTTCCTTGCCGACAGTTGCCTTGGTGAAATAAATATTGTGTAACGGACTTGAAAGCGGAATTCTTGTAAGGGCCGACGACATTGCATTGGCGACAGTAATTGATGGCGATAATTATGGTAACGGTCATGTCTACACGTTTCAGCATTTGTTGATGCGGAACTAGCTGTTATGCATTAATTTGGAGTCATTCGGATTTGGGTCAGGACCTATATTCCCGCCGTGCATTGCCCAAGGGGCAAGTTCACTATAAAGGTAGAGCGACATGCTCATTTCGGTATCAAGGAGCGTTGAGCAGCAAAGTGCGAATTCGGAGCGACAAGGAGCAGAGCAAGGAGCAGAGATCTGCGAATTGCATTGCAGTGTTCTTGAAGTTCTGTAAGGCATTGTATTCTGTTGTAGCATTGTAATAAGCAAACCGGCTAAGTGTTATTAGCTGAATGCATTCTTTTTAGAGGCGATCTGTGTTTATGAACGCAGCTCGAACTGGCTTTGTAATCTTGGTGATTGATAAAGTAATTCTGAGGTATCGCCTCGCCAAAAATATTGCACTGTCTTGAATCTGTATTGTTATGCTTCTTTGCTTTCATTGCATTGTTTGGGATGGATCAGATCTAATTTGTGGTGTAGGCGTAGTCTAGATTTCTGACGAGCTTAGCTTCATTGGCTACTGACTTGGACGAATTGCCAGTGCCGCACGGGTTCTTCCCAAAGCCCGTGACATGTTTTATGATAGATTGTAATTTAAGTAAAAATTGTTGGTAGAAATTGAAGAAGATAGAGTAGATTGTATTTATGTTTTGATTTATTCTTGATTAATGTAAGTTCAATGTCTTTTTAGGGATAGATTTTTTTTTGTGTTATTTTTACATGTACTTGTTTATTAGAAAGAAATATCTTTTTTAAAAGCGTTATATTTCATATATTAGTGGTAGATTTTTTCTCCCATAAATTATATATTTTTTACTTTGTATAGTAAAAATATTAAATTTTTAATTTTATCGTATATAAAAATTATTTATTAAAAATTTGATTGGCTAAATCATTTGAAGTGTTATACACGAAATTTGAGGAAGTTGCTTTATTGTAGGCAAAATTCATGCATTAATTTTATTATTATTTTAGATTATAAAATTTTAGAAATTTATATCTAATAATTATATTTTTTATTTTTACAATTATGAGTATTGAAATAATTTTTTTTTTTAAATTATGATTTTAAACTATTTTGAATAGTTTCTTTATTTTTATTTAATAACCCTAAAATAAGATATATTATATCATTAAATGCCCTACCCTACCTCCTCCACCAGACCATAATAAGTTTTTTTATGTTAAAAATAGAATTATTATTAATAAATATTTATTTTAATATAAATTATTTTACATATTTTTATTATAGATTGTAAAATTTTAAATGTTTATATTTAATAATTATATTTTTAATTTTTACAATTATGATTTCAATAAAACTTTGAAATAAACTACGATTTTTTATTAATTTAAAAATAAAATAAAATAAAATTCTTTCTAATTTTGTAATTATAATATTTGGGCCAAGTGCTAGCCACTATGTGGCACTTGTTTTTACATGTATTTAATGATTAAAAAGATTTAAATTTCTTAGAAGCGTTACATTTTTTAATATCATGGAATCTCTTGACCTAGTGGTTTTTGGTGACAATGTGAAGTCCAACAGTCATGACCATTCAATTCTTCCAACTATTCATTTCATTCTTATCTCTACATATTTGAAGAGCATACAATTTGTATAATATGAGTGCAAATTGGATGTAATTGTACGTTTGAGAAGTGGGTAAAATTATTGCCTTACTTGAAGAGGATGTAGCTAGTAATGGTAAACCACTATAACCTAGTATTTTATGTGTGTATTTGAATCTTTAACATTTTTTTGAGTTCTTTTTTATTGCTCTTTTATTTTTAACAATTGATATCAAATCTATGGCGTTTGATCAAGTGGTGGGAGAGATTCAAGTTTGAGTGGGAGAAATATCAATTATGAAGGAAAGATCAAAAAGTTTTATATGGTGATAACTATCAGTCACAGACGATGCAAATGGAGGACTATTTTTTTATAGAAGATTTATGGAGATGATTACATGATAAAGTAAAGAAACAAATAATTATTTCAAATGAAGATCACCATATTCTAAATAGAAAAGTACTCAAAGTCATCTTATTATGCTTATCCCCTTATATGGCATTTAAAATGTCTAAGGAAATCACAACTACTAATTTGATCAGCATGTCAGGTAAGTTTTATGGAAATCCCTCAACATTGAATAAGATAATTTTAGCATCAAAATTATTTACACCAACGGTTGGGTTCTTGACTCAGAAGCATCATTTCATGTCACCCTACTCAAAGAGATATTCAAAAGTTTATGAATTGATGACTTCCATAAGGTTTTTCTTTGGAATAATAACTTAAATAATCTTATAAGCAAAATAAACTTTAAAAAAATAAATTATCTACTACGGGATGCTAGATATTCCTTGAACGAAATAGAATTTGATATCAGCTGGACAATTGGATTCTCAAGGGTGAATCCAATTAAGGATTGTCCAAACTTGTAGCCAAACACCAACACAATACAAGTACACAACAATAACACCAGATCTGAAATAAAATAGGTATTTTATTCATCAACAACTGATTACATGCAATGTGTTGGGCTGTAAGGCCTTCCCAGTTATGGCTAAATACAAAGCAAGAAACAGTTCTACAAGATCTCACAGGATCCAATTACACCTCTCTGCTAGTCCAGGTCTGTGACTCGATAGGACATTGGTAGACACTCCAAGAAAGATCTAAACTTGTGCACACAGGCCACCAAACAATCTTCTTGTGCCTAAGCTCACAAGATACTAACTCTGCTATCTCCTAATTCTGATTCTTGATCCCTTCTCCCAACTACCTAAACAACTACCCAAACACCCTCTTAAATACTGATTCCCAGCCACAAGTCGGCTTTACAAAGTATACAAAAATTAAAAGCAAAACATCAGTCGGCTCTCAAATAGCCTTACAATAAATAAATAATTTAATTTCTTTGGTAATTGGTATAAAACATGCATTTAATAGATATTTCCAATTGGAAAATTTCAAGAACTTATCTAACTTAACTAGAATGAATCTAGATAGACCATATGTTTGAAAGAAATTAGTTTTTAGTTAGAAATACTCAAATTTAGCTATGTTGATAAGTTACCCTGAAACATGACACAACTTTGTGCTTTTACTTCTAACAAGGGAAGGGGATTAAAATTTTGATCCCTTCTTATGGGACCTAAGGATCATGTTAAAAGAAGAGGAGGATCTCTTAGAGTGTTTACCTTTAACTGTGATCGACTCTTCTTTGACTGTAGCTACCACATCCTACCAACAATGCGAATCTAGGACTGAAGAGCTAGCACCCAATAGAGGTGTAGGAACATACATAAAAAATACCAGCATAGGATCATTATTATTCCCAGCCAAGGGATTAACAGAAGGAGGATCGACAACATCAGGACCAACATAAAAAAAACCCCAGCATGGATAGTAGAAACCGAATAGCTAGCAAAGGGCCCATCATCATCCTGCAAAGAAGGATTAGGATAGGAACCAGCAGAAGGGCGAACATTTCCAACCACCAAAGAAGAAGAAGGAACAGAGCCCACACGAGGATGAGTAGATCCAGGGCCAACAACAACCTGCTCAACCACCTGCAAGAAACTCTGATGGGAAGATGCCTTCTCCACCATATAGTGCTAAGAGGAGGCACCCTTCCACCATGAAGCGATCTTTTTAAGTTCGAGGAGATCACATGGAGAAGAAACATGACCAGTCTTAAATCATCTTCTACATTTGAAGGGGAGGCCTTCATAGTCCAATTGTTGAATCCAACTTCTACCCTGAGGAGAATAAAGTTTAATCTTTGATGGAAGGCCTTTAGAGGTATCTATATCCACCAAGATATGAGCATAAGTAGAGTGGAATAAATCAGAAGATTTCCCATCCACCATTAACATTTCCCCAATAACATCCCCCATAGTCTCCAGAATAGAGTCAATCCAAATATGGAGGGGAAGATGAGGAAGCCTAACCTAGATGGGTTGCTTATCAAAAGATTCAGAAGACGATGAGAAGTCAGGATGCCATGGTTTCAATAATAGCATAAAGTGATCCTTCTAGCTAAATTTTTTTTCACACAAAATAGATTTTCTATCCTTAGCATTTTCAAATTTAACCACAAAAAAACCTTTAGCCAAAGGAAATATGTGGACTATACCAGTGATTAAGGGTTCCTAATGCTTGGAAATCCAAGAATGAAGATCAGGCAGAGAGGGCCAGAATCCCTTAAATCTGCTAATCTGACCATGCGTAGATAGAACAGAGGTTGCCCATCGATCTCAGAGAGAGTCTCCTCATCCAACTTCACAACAATGTGATTGCAGACAAAATAAGCATTGTGAGAAAAGCCAACCGTAGCAGAGCCACTACGAAGCTTGGACAAAGGGACCACTAAGGGCATACAACCCAGCCTTGAGGCCACCAAAGGAGAAGCAAGAGAAGGTTGAGATGCAGACTCCACCGCAGCAGAAGCCCTAATGGGCTCTTCGGGAGAAGAGGGAGCGATGGTAGCAGAAGAAGCCGCAACCAAAGCTTGAGCTGCAAACTTCACCGTAGCAGACGCCCTTGCGGGCTCACCAAAAGTAGAGGGAGCGATGGTAGCAGAAGCAATCGCTGCCAAAAATATTGTTAGAACCCACACGGGAGCGATAGGTGTTGAGGAAGTGACTAGATCAGGTGCGGGAGGAGCAGGAGAACACATTTCAAAATAAAATAAAATTCTAAGTCAAATAATTCTTATTACTTTTGTTGTTGATATAGTTATTCACAATATTTTTTTGTCATTGAATCAAGTGTCTTTGTATTTATAGATTTAGGCAAATATCATAAATAAATGTAAGAAAAAAAATTACTTATCAAAAACTATAATAATTTCAAGTAATGAAAAGTGATCTATACACACAAAATAATGGAAAGTGATCTATAATCAACTGCACTGAAAACCTAGATCCTAAATGCTAAGCTCCAAAATTGATGACGAATTGAATTATTTTTCTATTTTCTATTTTTATGTATAAATAATTTAGTTTTATGTAATTCAGTTATAATTAGTGGGTTTTATTTCTAAGATTGTTAAAAGTTTGTTAACAATCAATTAGATTATTTTATGTCTAAATTTTGGTAGTTTATTTTAAAAGTTCTGTTTGAATGAGTAATCTATTTAAGATTAATATGAAGAATTTGTAATATAAGGATCAAAAGCAATCTTGTATCAACCAAATTTTATCAACCTTTCTTTAGTTTTTGTTTGCACAATCTCATTTACATTCCAATCATAAATAAGTCTTTGATGATCTTATTGCATATCTTATTTCATGCTAAGACAAGTTTATAAAAATCTTCCTTATCCTCTGAATACTTATACCTACTAATTGGTAATTTACCAACAATTTTCTCAAATAAATACCAATTGTATAAGTGTAAAGTACATTTTTCATCCCTCAATGCCTCTAAACAATCCTTATAACCATAAATTCACTTAGTTGGTGCCCTCTCTCTATGAAATCTCTTTAAAAAGAAGCAACATTAAATATGCTTAGGCTATGTATAAATAACACTACACATCAAATAAGTAAGATGTTTCTAAACTTGCTGCTAGAAGATATTTTTTAAGTTTTTTATCTCGCCATATAATAATAGATGTATCTTATCCTTTAGATACTTATATCTATTGATTCACAATTTGTCAACAATCTTCTAAAATAATATCAATTTTATAAGAACACAACACTTATTCATATTTCTTTCCTTAATGTCTCGAGTTGATATGTATAACCTAACAATTGACTTAATTGTTCTCCTATCTCTTTGAAAACTCTTTAAAAATAGATTATAAAAAATACTTAGACTATGCATATAAATAATAGTACACATTAAATACATAAGATCTCATTGTTTTGGATGACATTTTCATTATATGTAATTATTAGAATGGGTTAAATAAAAAGAAAGAGAACTAAAGTGTACAAACACTCAAAAGCATGTTGAAAATATCTTTACAAAACCAATTGCAAAATTCATTTTTAAATCTTAAGACTATTTTGTCCTTTGTCCAATATGATCAGTAATGTTGACTCTAATAGATCAAGAGTTAATTTTTAAGAGTTTTACATTATTTATTTATATAAAATTAGCAGTGTTCTTATTTTTATTCAATATTTTTAGATTTTTTTATTGGATGTGGACTCTATATAACAATAGCCTCATCACTATATTACAATGAGAAGAAGACTGCAGTTTACAATCAGCAAGTATTACTTAGAAACTGTAGGGGATTTTGAAGCATCAAACCTAGAAATATCTAATTGGCCTTTTTCCTTAACCAACGTCAACACAAATAATTGTACACTGCAAGATTTTCTTTATCTCTCTCCATGTATTCCCTATCCATGAGAATTTCAATTCTCTTTTTAATTTCTTTCATATCTGGCTTGAACATGTCTATAACCTGCTCAATGCATTGCATCACTAATTCCTTATGAGTTAATTTTTCTCCCCTCTTCATAATTCTTACAATCGAAGCATCAAGTACATGACATCTATCTTGAAACACAACTTTCCCAGCATTTTCTTTTACATTGGCCGTGGGTGCTGGAAGTCTGATCTTGCCCTTTTCATTAGAAAATTTTGCATTGAATTCGAAACAATCTGTTTCTACCACAGATTGTGCATCTAAAATTTTACTTAGAATTTTGTATTTTGAACATGCAATGGAGTTCGGCAATGCAATTGTATCTTCTACTTCCAAATTCAAGTGGGATTTAACTTCTGAAAAAATTAGACTCTCTGTTGCATTGAACAACAATAGTGCACTTGCTTGACAAGTTGTTCCAACTATTTCAATTTCACCTTCACCAAATCTTCCAATAATAATGCAAGTTCCCAGAGAATGTTTCCATGATAGCCTATTGTCCATGTTTTATCTTCTATAGAACTTGTTGAATGACTCCAAGTGTGTTACCATTTCAATAGGAAGGACAAGTGAATCAGGTGACTTGTAGCTTGGCCAGGGTCCATATGTCAAAATTGTTACAGAGAATTCTATTTCAAAAGGAGAATGAAGAGGATTTTGTTCAAGGTATTCCTCAAAATCTGATTGGGTTTTCATTGTCAATGCCCAATCATTAACCATGCCCTCCATTTTAGATGTAAATTGTCTTCCACATTGAAACTTTAACTTAGCTAACATGTTTTTTTCATAATCAGTATTTGAGCTTCCATGGAACAAAAGCCTATCTGCTAGCTTCTTCCTATAAAACTCTGCAGCCATGTCATTGTCATAAAAGAAGGGAAAGTTCTTGGAAACCTTCTCAAGAGCATCTTAAATGCCGATCTATGGTGGCTAGTAGGTATAAATTTAGGGCTCACAATTGTACTAGGGGGTAGCATGGGGGGTGATGGATAGTAGAGAGTGCTGAGAGAGGATAGCTCTGTGGTTTGACATATCAGAATTAGGATCTGGGACTGGTTTCTTTGTATATGGCCATAATTGGGAAGGCCTTACAACCCGACATGTTTGAAGAAAATTTGATGTTACTTGATAATAATGCTATTGTTATTTGGTTATATCTTTGTTGTGATTTTCTATTTTCTGCTATCTAGACTCTTGCTGCAAGATTGGACATCTCCTTTGGAGACTTCTCTGGTCTTGTCTACATCAAGAACCACAGATGATATGAGTACACCTACATGAATATGTGAAGCATTTTCTATGCTATAGAGATCATTGTTTTGGCAAATACCCAAGGTTTCAATACTACATGATGAATATATAATGAGACATTGTGCAAAAAATTCTACAACATTATTTGATAAAAGAAACCTTCATGAGTTGCCTATCACCATAAATGAATTGTGTGAACACATTAAAAACTTACCAAACTCGCATCCAGATGATAAATTGAGGGGATTTGGAACAACATTAAGAGTTACAAGATCCTAGTTGATGTACTATATTTTCACAAATACAAAAATTTCAATTGTTAGCTTCAAATTTATCTACCTTATTTGATAATAAACAAAACTCCTTTTACTTTGTAAAATCTAATTTTTATTCAGTCTAATTTGTAAATAATGTTTACATTGTAATTGATTACATTCAAACTACAAAATTCAATATTAACAAGTGCCACGTAGTGGCAAAGTACTTGCATTAATAATAATAATAGTAATAATAATAATAATAATAATAAAATTCTTCCAAATTGTATTATGGCTATTTCATAGAAATATAATTAGATTGATTAATTGATTAGGAGTTTGATATTAAGTTAATAATGATAAGTTAAAGATAAACAAATATCCATTGTTGTAGTTACTAAGTACAAGTATAATTGGTATTAATCAAAATGCAATTAATATTATAGCTATCTAATATAATAGGTGAAGTCTTATATTAATTTAGAATTATAAATATTTTACTATTTTGTTTTACAATTTTAAGAAAATTAATCCTTATAAATGTAAGTGAATATATCTATGTTAATGAAGTACTTAAATTATCTTTAATTTTTAATAAAAAGATTTAAGTAATATCTTTTATATTATTTTTTAATTTTTTAATTTTATATATTATCAATATTTAAAAAATATATAATTAAAAATATCAATAAAATTATTTTTCTTAAATATAATTATTAATTTTTGAAATAAAATAATTTATACATAAATAATCAATATAATATATTATAAGATATTTTAAAAATATAACTATTAATTAAAATTTAAATACTTCACATAAATTATTAATCTAATATAATATAATTTCCTATTTAAAAAAAATAATTGTTAAAATCAAAATAAATTACATCATTTAATTAACTAGGAATAATTTTAATAATATTTTATGTAGTTCATATAACTTATGTCAAATCATATTATTTAGTATTTTAAAATACAACTTATAATTATTTATTATAAATAAAAGATATTATTATCACTAGTTCATAAGTTAATTAATATAAAATATAAAATGAAAAAGTTAAGTTTATTAATATTTAGATTATAATTATAATTTATGTTATATAATCTAAATATATAACATCTAATTATAATACCTATAAAAAATTTTATTATTCAATTTAATATACATTAGTTAATAAATAATCTATATCCAAAACCATGCATTTATATTATGACATATTTTTAAAAATAAATATGAATTATTAAGCCAATAAAAGAGCTCGAAATTAATTTTGTTGAATTATAAACATAAAAAATGTGCATGTATACTATACAAATTATTAATTTTGTAACAAATTTGATAAAAATAATAATTTTAATTGGTAGAAATGTGATTTTTTAATCACTACTTAATGGAAGAAATGATATTTGTGTTTCAAAGATCTATTCAAACTAATGTTTGTTAATTATGCCATAAAAAATTACAACACTTAATAACATTTAATTTATACCTTGAAACTAATTATAACTCTAACATTAACCTAACCTATACTCTTTTGCTAATTTGAACTATAACCATCATTCTACATAACCTAAAGTAAGAGTGATTGTATCTCTAATAACTTAGGAAAAAATAATAACTTCATTTAAATGATAATATTTATTACTAAACCCTAACCTTAGGAAACCTTATTAAACACCAATTGTAATACTAAATCAAATAAAAAATCAACTATAAAACTAAACCAAATCAAACCCTAACCCTACAACTTATTAAATCTAAATTCTATATCAAATTGGATCGTAAACCTAACACAAAATCAAATTGAACCCAAACTCCTAGATTAGGCTAAATAAGATGTTCACCATAAAACTAAATCAAATTAAACTCTATCTTTAACTAGTTTTCAATATGAAACCATATTCAGCCCCAACAATAAACCAATATATATTATAACACTAACACTAAACCTAAATTAAACCCTAATTAAATTTAATTAAGTTCTTGAACCATACTATATCCCTAATTCTATTATTACATATATCTCTCGCCTTCTTTTATATATTATTATTTTTATATATATATAGCTAGTTTGTTTATCTTTACAACTCTCATAACTACCTTAAATGTCACAACTTTATTTTTCAAATTCTCTCTTCCCTTTCTTTTTGGAAAGCTTATTTTCCTCACACCTTTTTTCAACGGTTTCATTTGACAAATTTTTAAAAAGCTCACTAACTGCCGTACTAAATACATCATGCTCAACTGCGACTTTTGCAGCTAAACCCTAAATCCTAAAACCCTAAAGTAGTCCAATGTAGGAACAATTATAGCGGTCAGTTGCAACAACGATGATGAAAATACATAAAGTTGACTAAAATATGGCTCTCATGGATGTGAATGAATAGCCATACTAGTAGTAGCCAAACAACCATTTTTTCTCTGTTTTATTATTTTTAAAAAAAGTTATAATGCTTGACCAGAGCACTTTTTTGTGAGGTTATAATGCTTGGCTAGAACACTTTCTTATGCACGTGTAATTAATTTATAATCATAACGTTTTATATATATTAGATTGTTAAAATTTGTTAACAATCCATTAAATTATTTTTCTGAATTCTGCTAATTATCATATAATATTTATATTTTGAAAGTCTTATTTGAATGAATAAAATATTTAAGATCAAAATAGATGAATGTGTAATTTAGGGATCAAAAATCTATCTTGCATCAATCAAATTTTTTTTTTCTTTTCTTCAGTTTTTGTCTGTACAATCTCATTTACATTTGAATCATAAATCAGTCTTTGAAGATCTTATTGTATATCTTACTTCATGCTAGGATATGTTTAGAAAAAATCTTCCTTATCTTCTTAATACTTATACCTATTGATTCATTATTTACCAACAATCTTCTCAAACAATTACCAGTTGTATTTAGGACAAAAAACACATTTTTCATCGTTCAATGCCTCTAAACAATCTTTATAATCTATAAATTCACTTAGTTGGTGCCCTATCTCTATGAAATATCTTTAGAAAGAGGCAACAAATATGCTTAAGCTATGTATAGATAACACTACACATCAAATACTTAAGATGTTGTTCCTAAACTTGATGCTAAAAGATATTTGTTAAAAACTTTATCTTGACATATAATGATAGATATATCTTATCCTTTGAATATTTATATCTATTGATTTATAACTTATGGACAATCTTATAGAAAATACCAATTTTAATAGGAACAAAGCATACATTCATACTTCTTTTCTTAATGCCTTCAAATGATTCTTATAATCTAACAATTGACTTAATTGTTCTCCTATCTCTATAAAAGCTCTTTAAAAATAGAAATTTAAAAATAAAAAAAATCAAATCTTAGACTAAATATAAATAATACTACATATAAGATACGTAAGATATCATTGTTTTGGATGATGCTCTCGTTATATGCATTTATTTATAATGGGTTAAGTAAAAAGAAGTAGAATTGAAGTGTATAAACACTCGAAAAGCAACTTTGAAAACCAACTGCATAATTCATTTATTCAAATTTCAAGATTATTTTGCGATTCTGCCCAATATGATCAGTAATACTGACTCTAATAGTTCAATAACTATTTTTTAAGAGTTTTACTTTATTTATTTAAATAAAAAATTAGCACTGTTATTATTTTATTTGATATTTTTTAGATTTTTTAAAGGATGTAGACTCTATGTAATAGGAGCCTCATCACTATATTGTAGTGAGAAGACAGTGTACAGTTTGCAATCAGAAGAACAAAGATAGAACAGTGTGCACTTTACAATCAACAAGTATTATTTAGAAACTGTAGCATATGTCTTTATTTGATAGTTTGGAGAAAAGAAAAGTAGATGATTAATGAACAGTTCATTATTTAAATAAATTGAGAAGTATCAAATTCAGAAAAATCTAATTGGTCTCTTTTCTAAACTAATGTCAAGACAAATAATTGTACACTCCAGGATTTTCCTTATCTCTCTCCATGTATTCCCTATCTATGAGAATTTCAATTCTCTTTTTAACTTCTTTCATATCTGGCTTGAACATGTCTTTAACCTGCTCAATGCATTGCATCACCAATTCCTTATGAGTTAATTTTCCTCCCCTCTTCATAATTCTTACAAACGAGGTATCAATTACATGATGTCTACCTTGAAACACAACCCTCCTATCATTTTCTTTTACATTGGCTGTGGGTGCTAGAAGTCTGATCTTGCCCTTTTCATTAGAAAATTTTGCATTGAATTCAAAAAACTCTGTTTCTACCACAGGTTGTGTATCTGAAATTTTACTCAAAATTTTATATTTTGAACATGCAATGGAATTCAGCAATGCAATTGTATCTTCTACTTCCAAATTCATCTGGGATTTAATTTCTGAAAAACTTAGACTCTCTGCTGCATTGAACAACAATAGTGCACTTGCTTGACAAGTTGTTCCAACTATTTCAATTTCGCCTTCATCAAATCTTCCAATAACAGTGCATGTTCCCAGAGCATGTTTCCATGTTAGTCTTCTGTTCATGTTTTCTATTCTATAGAACTCGTTGAATGACTCTATGTGTGATACCATTTAATTAGGAAGGACAAGTGAATCAGGTGACTTGTAGCTTGGCCAGAGTCCAGATGTCAAAATTGTTACAGAGAATTCTATTTCAGAAGGAGAATGAAGAGGGTTTTGTCTGAGGTATTCCTCAAAATCTGATTGGGTTTTCATTGTCAATGCCCAATCATTAACCATGCCCTCCATTTTAGATGTAAATTGTCTTCCACACTCAAAACTTCAACTTAGCTAACATGTTTTTTTCACAATCAGTATTTGAGCTTCGATGGAACAAAAGCCTATCTGCTAGCTTCTTCCTATAAAACTCTGCAGCCATGTCTTTGTCATAGAAGTAGGGAAAGATCTTGTAAACCTTCTCAAGAGCATCTTCAACATCTGAATATGTCATGTTTTTATTTGTCAATATATTATCACATAATATGACCAACGATTCCAAATATTGTTTCCTGCAACTTTTTCATTACAAAAACTCTGAAAGGCTGCCATGAGTGCAGTTCTGAAAAGGCAGTGGTTCATAAATTTCTCCTCCACACATTGCAAGTATTTCTGATGCAATTGAATAACACTCCTCACAAACTGATCATTTTCACTTGCAGTCACTTCTTTCTCATGATTTGCCTTTCTTATTGCCTCTACCACCATTTGTCCTCCATGTTTCACCAATGATGTACCTTTCCTAATAACATACTGTCTAAATATCTTGGCCATGAGTTGAATCCCTCTATCTATTCCAGAAAACAACTTAAACATATCTGAAAGATCATCCATCTTGTCATTTCTCAGCAATGGATGATGGCAATCTGAATCTTCCTTCAAAAGTTGGTTTTCATGCTTGCCAAGAAGTTCATTTTCTACCATTTCTACATACCCAGTTTGGCTACTCTCATGCACACAATTCACTGCAATTGTTTCTTTTTCCAACCTCAAATACCCAACAACTTTCATCATGTAATCTGGACAAGAATACTAATCTATCCATGAATCTGACATTTGGGAATAGTATATGTAACTACTTTCAAAAATGGCCAACTCAATATCTTTATAATAGTCCGTCCCAAAATCCCACAACATACACATAACACTCTTCAATGCACTCCCATCAACAATGCTCTGATTTTCCCGCATTTTAGTAATTTGAACCATAATAGCAGCCTTGACATCATTATGCAAAACTTCATTGTAGACCATTTCAAGGAAGCATCTTTGAGCAACTTGGTTGGGTTTTGTGGTGATCAGAGCACTCCCCTTGGTTAAATTGAAAAACACAAGTTTCAATAGAATGCTAGCCATTCGTTTGTAATATTCCCATTGCTTTCCAACTTCTCTCAGAAGAGACTCATCTTCTTTTCCCCTCAGTGCCTGTAAAACTGTTGAATTGATATGATCTTCTAAAGTTTTAATATACTCAGACAACATCACAGTATAAGGCACTTTGCAGTACTTGTTGTAGTTTACATTATAAATCGTCATGAACTTCTGCAAACCATATGGAATCTTCGACTATTTCCTTAACCTGTGCAATTGCATTTTGAAACTTACCCAATTCCTTCATCTCCATCAATCTTTTTATTGATTTTGGAAAAGAAAATCTCAACTTCCCTCTCTAATGAAAACCACAGTTGATAATGAGTTTTGAACGGAATTTACTTCTATAAATTGACCCACAAGGCATGAATCGCCACCACGAACGCCACGACGTATGGAATTGGCCTTAACATGTTCATAGTCAGCTAAAATTAATCCTTAAAATGGTGGGTTTATTTTATCTATTGGTAGTTGTATATTATTTATATGTATGCTCTTCATGAATATGGGGATTTGGATTTTTCACATGGAAGAGGAAAACCTATTTTTTTGGGGTCCATTACTTTGACTACTTTTAAATTATTTAGGTTTCTTATTGTACATTGTCCTATGACAATTGTTTAATTGTTTTATGATGGATTGCAAGTTAAATAATATTTTATTTAAAAAATAATCAGTAGATTGTATTTGTGTTTGACCCCTTAGCCAACATCAAGTCCAATTACTCAAGAGGGCAAGAATCGGAAGAAATGTGTTAAAAATCCATTCATCAGGAAGGATGCCCAGGAGGTGTCTTATGTCTCTGAGTCTGAGGATATTAAAGATAGGAAGGAGGATGATAGTACCCCGAAGATTGACTGTAAGGCCAAAAAAAGAAAATTAATGGAAAGCCAGGTCAGCCTGGAGGTGGATTTGAGTGGGTCGGGTTGTAGGAGGTCTAACAGATTGGCCTGCTAGAAACGGCGACTAAAGAGCTTTCCATGACTACAAGGACTCCCACACCACTGAGTCCATGAATGATTCCTCAGAAGACCACATGAGCCCCCCTCATGACCTTGTTCCCGATCCCAAACCTGCCATGGAAGCCCCCATCATCTCTACCCCGCCCCTAAGCCCTACTCACGATCCTCTGGAGAAGCCCCCTTCCCCTATTCACAATACTGAAGCCCTGGAGGATAAAAACAAGCTCAAAGGGACTCTTAAGAGGAGGTTTGAGAAATTGGACAAAGAGATTGCGGAGATCAAGGATAATATGCAGGAGCTGATGAACCAATGCAGGTTGACCAATAAATTTGGCTTGAAGATTATGCACGCTTCAGCGATGACTCTTTGTCATTTACAGGATAAGCTAGTGGGTGGCACTCTGGAAGCGAACGAGGACAACAAGGACCTCCTCCTGTTCTTGCAGGAAGAATGGGTGACTACATTGCTGTCTAAGTAGTTGGGTGGAAAAAATTAGTGCAGTTTCCTATGTTATGGTTAACTTTGAATGGGCCTAGCCCTAGGTCCCCCTATTTTGTGAATAGGGTTTTTATTAGTTTTTATTGTTCTCTGGTTAGCCCCGTGAGGCTTTTTACTGATACTTTACTTGATACTACTAGTATTAGATACTCTGGGTTAATTCGTATGATTAGTAAGGTGGTTTTTGTTTTTGATAGGGGCAGATCTAGAATTGCTGAATACTGTTAAACTGTTACATTTGCTTGGCTGGTTACATTAATATGTTGTTAATGTGCTACTAGTCCTCTGTTCTTCAGGCCAGCACTTTGCTGCTTAATCTATCAAAAACATCAAGTCCAATTAGACCGACATATGGCATACATGATCAAATTTCAAGTGAAATCAAATGTCAATACTGTCACAAGGGAGGATGAAATGAATTTCGAGTGAGGTATTCCTCAATATCTAATTAGTTTTTCACACTCAAATTTTGACTTCACAACACTATTGTTCTCCATACTCACTCATAACTTTCCTTCACTCATGTTTCTCCATAATGAAATCTCGTTGAAAAATTTGAATTTTGTGTCAATGAATTTTGGTGAGTTATTAATGTCTTTTCTTTATTACTTCAATAATATGAATCCAAATTTTTTGGGTGTCTATTTTTCTTCTTATAGTACTTTTTGTAGGCTAGTATATTGCATTGATGTGTGTTCAATTAGTTCAATTAGTGACTTAATTTCCAACAATTATAATACTTGATTTTTTTCATTTTCAAAATAGTCATAAGTTTTAAAAAGTTTAAATTTATAGTTTTGAGTTTTTCAAATTGAAAAAATTATTTATTTGCAATCTCATTGGTTGAAAACAATTTGTCTTATAGGACCCTTTTCTCAGAGGCTTTCTCCATATTACATTTTTTTCATGAATATGGTATTATGACAAGATTTTAGAAATTACTATACTCAACATGATTCATATTTATTTGTTATAAATTCTCTCACCAAATATATTTTCTTCTCATAAAAAACACAATTTGATAAGCTATTTGATTTTCTATGATATTTTTTTTAATATAATTTATTAAAATAATAAATTCTAGTTTAAACAATTAAAGTCAATAATACTCATACATTACAAGTCAAGTATATTTTTATTTATACAAAATATTAAATGATTATCTTCAAAAGATATTTATTACATTCAAACTTTAAATAAATATCTTGAAATATTTACATTTTGTAGATAAAAGATCTACTTTTTAAAATAATTTGAGATAATCTTAAAAAATTATAAACAACTTAATTGTAATTTTTTTTTATTAACATCATTAATTGTAAAAGTAATCATCATTATTGAGAACTACAAATTAAAATGAATTTGTTGAATTTTCTTAGCATTTAGTTTTATAAACTAGAACCCAAACCTCCCAAATGAGAGGCTCACAACTTACCATCATGCTCTAGGCTCTTGCCAATTCTAATAACTAATAATTATTATGATTATTTTGCATTATTATTTTGATTAAATTAAAACAAAGATTAGATAATACTTATGTTATAACTATTTAATAATTAGTACGATTGTTTCATCTTATATTTTGTGATATTATTTATTACATTCTTTGATAATATTGTGAATGCATTTTACAATAATATACATTTTGTAGTTACTTTATATGAATTATGAAAATCTTTCTTTGATTTTTAAATTGAATATATATTAAAATACTTATATACATTATATTAATTTTAAATTTAATATGACATATACCTATATACATTATTTATCTATAAATATCACAAGATAAATTCATGAACTATTTGTTAATGAATATTAATTGTTGTGATGTACCTTTGAAATTATATAACAAATAAGCTCATTTAAATTTACACATTTTAATCTTCATAATTAAAATATTGTACACACTATATTTAACTATTATACAAAATTATGATATTAATATTAAGATTTAATTGTATAAATTTAAAGTCAAAATTATTGATCTATTTTTTATATAGTGATTTGCATGAATCTATTAAGCTTTTAAAAAGATCATCCATGAGACAATATTTAAATATATCATTTTCAACTGTTATTAATACTAAGATTTAATTTTGTAAAGTTTAAGTCAAAATTATTGATACATATTTTCTAAATAGTGATTGAGGAATCCATTGAACCTTTTGGAAAGATTACCTATTATACAATATTTAAAATACATTATTATCAAATCTTTTTTTTTTTTTTTTTAGCGAGGAGGTATCCCCGCGTCTTAGCCTAGTGACTAGCAGCCCATATCTTGGGTACCTGTGCGAGCTAAGGTGAGACTAATCCTTCGTGGGAGAGACCGGGGGCTCAAACACCGATCCCACCGGGAAAATTCGGAGGGAGTTTCGAGCCTGAGACCATGGGGGTTCTTATTATTAATTCATTTGTTATCAAATGTTGAAGAAAACATTTTATTAGTCTTTAGGAGTAGATCAGATAGTCAAGCACTTTGAAAAATATAGATGGTGGTCATAAGTTTGAGTACTCCCATGTGAAAGAATAACAGCTAATGTACCTATTTCATTTGTTGTTTTTGATTGAGGAAAAAATAGTTTTTGAAGGGAACCATAACCCTATACATAATGGTCACTAAAGATATTCAATAAAGCCCCCTAAGCAGAACGAGACTAGACCAAAGTGAGGGTTTTACAATAGGCACCCACAACCTAGATGAATCAAGGCATGGAACAACCTTCAAGAAAACCTTAACTATAGAGAAATAAAAAGAAAGGAATACCTAAATAAAGTTCTAAAGATACAACATACTAGCTAGAAAGGAGCCTAGATACCCCAAAACCCTCACAAAATAACACCCCAATCTGTTGTGCAAGATAAACCAAAGGGAAACATCAGAACAAGAGAAGGGGATTAAAATTTTGATCTCTTCTTATGGGACTGAAGAATCATGTAAAAAGAAGAGGAGGATCTCTTAGAGTGTTTACCTTTAACTATGATCCACCCTTCTTTGACTCTAGCTGCCACATCCTGCCAACAATGCGAATCTAGGACTGGAGAGCCAACACCCAATAGAGGTGTAGGAGCAGACATTGAAAATCCTAGCATAGGACCACCATTACTCCTAGCTAAGGGATTAACATAAGGAGGATCATCAACATCAGGACCAGTATCAGACAAAACCCTAGCATGGGTAGTAGAAACTGAACAACTAGCACGGGCCCGACACCATCCCACAAAGAAGGATTAGGAAAGGAACCAATAGAAGGGAAAACATCTCCAGCCATCAAAGAAGGAGAAGGAGCAGATCCCACCAGAGGACGAGCAGATCCAGGGCCAATAACAACCTAGTCAACCACCTACAAGAAACTTCGATGGGAATATGCCTTCTTTGCCATATAGTGCTGAGAGGAGGCACCCTTCCACCACGAAGTGATCTTTTTAAGTCTGAGGAGATCACATTAAGAAGAAACATGACTAGTCTTAAAGCATCTTCTACATCTAAAGGGGAGGCCTTCATAGTCCAATTGTTGAATCCAACTTCTACCCTAAGGAGAATAAGTTTAATCTCTGATGGAAGGCCTTTAGAGGTATCTATATCCACCAGGATACGAGCATAAGTAGAGTGGAATAAATCAGAAGATTTCCCATCCACCATTAACATTTCCCCAATAGCATCCTCCACAGTCTCTAAAATAGAGTCAATCCAAAGATGGAGGGGAAGATGAGGAAGCCTAACCCAGATGGGTTTCTTATCAAAAGATTCAAAAGACATTGAGAAGTCGGGATGCCATGGTTTCAACAATAGTATAAAGAGATCCTCGTAGCTAAAAAAGTTTTCACACAAAATAGTTTTTCTATCCTCAACATTTTTAAATTTAGTCACAAAAAAATCTTTAGCCAAAGGAAATATGTGGACTGTACCAGTGATTATGGGTTCCTAATGCTTGGAAATCCAGGAATGAAGATCAGGCAAAGAGGGTCAGAATCCCTTAAATCTTCAAATCAGATCATGCACAGATAGAATAGAGGTTGCCCCATCGATCTCAAAGAGAGTCTCCTCATCCAACTTCACAACAATGTGATTGCAGATAGGAAAAACACTCCGAGAAAAGCCAACCATAGCAGAGCGACTAAGAGGCTTGGACAAAGGGACCACCGAGGGCATACAACCCAACCCCAAGGTCACCACAGGAGAAGCAGGAGAAGGTTGAGCTGCAGACTCTATTGCAACAAAAGCCCTAATGGGCTCTCTGGGAGCACAGGGAGCGATGGTAGAAGAATAAGCCACAACTGAAGCTTGAGCCATAGACTTCACCGCAGTAGAAGCCCTTGTGGGCTCACTGGAAGCAGAGGGAGCAATGGTAGCAGAAGCAACCACTGCCAAAAATGCTATCGAAACCTAGACAGGCGCGACAAGTGCTGAGGAAGCGACCGAGGCAGGTGCGGGAGGAGTGAGAGAATGCATTTAAAATAAAAATAAAAATTCTAAGTCAAAGAATTCTTATTCCTTTTGTTGTTGATATAGTTATTCACACTATATATATTTTTTTTTTATTGAATCAAGTGTCTTTGTATTTATAGATTTAGGCATATATCATATATAAATGTAAGAAAAAAGAATACTTATTATAAACTATAATAATTTCAAGTAATGAAAAGTGATCTATACACACAAAATAATGAAAAGTGATCTATACTCAACTGCATTGAAAACCTAAACCCTAAATGCTAAGCTGCAACAACGATGAAGAATTGGATTATTTTTCTATTTTCTATTTTTATGTATAAATAATTTAGTTTTATATTACGCTGGTGGTTCATTTATATATATATGTGTGTGTGAATGAGAATATAACTATCTTTAAAAGGATACATGTTTTTTTTTAAGGTTGGAATTTTTTATGTCATGTAATTCATTTATAATCAGTGGATTATATTTCTAAGATTGTTAAAAGTTTGTTAACAATCAGTTAGATTATTTTATGTCTAAATTTTTCTAATTAATTTTAAAATTTCTATTTGAATGAATAATCTGTTTAAGATTAAAATGAAGAATTTGTAATATAAGGGTTAAAAGCAATCTTGTATCAACCAAATTTTATCGTCCTTTCTTCAATTTTTGTTTGCACAATCTCATTTACATTCCAATCATAAATCAGCCTTTGAAGATCTTATTGCATATCTTATTTCATGCTAGGACAAGTTTATAAAAATCTTCCTTATCCTCTGAATACTTACACCTACTAATTAGTAATTTACCAACAATTTTCTCAAATAAATACCAATTGTATAAGTGTAAAGCACATTTTTCATCCCTCAATGCCTCTAAACAATCCTTATAACCATAAATTCACTTAGTTGGTGCCCTCTCTCTATGAAATCTCTTTAAAAATAGACAACATTAAATATGCTTAGGCTATGTATAAATAACACTACACATCAAATAAGTAAGATGTTTCTAAACTTGGTGCTAGAATATATTTGTTAAATTTTTTATATCCCCATATAATAATAGATGTACCTTATCCTTTAGATACTTATATCTATTGATTCATAATTTGTCAACAATGTTCTAAAATAATATCAATTTTATAAGAACAATACTTATTCATATTTCTTTTCTTAATGTCTCTAGTTGATACGTATAACCTAACAATTGACTTACTTGTTCCCCTCTCTTTGAAAACTCTTTAAAAATAGATGACTTAATTGTTCTCCTATCTCTTTGAAAACTCTTTAAAAATAGATAAAAAAATATGCTTAGACTATGTATATAAATAACAGTACACATTAAATACATAAAATGTCATTATTTTGGATGACATTTTCATTATATATGTAATTATTATAATGGGTTAAATAAAAAGAAATAGAACTAAAGTGTATAAACACTCAAAAGCATGCTGAAAATATCTTTACAAAACCAATTGCAAAATTCTTTTTTAAATCTCAAGGCTATTTTGTACTCTGTCCAATATGATCAGTAATGCTGACTCTAATAGATCAAGAGTTAATTTTTAAGTGTTTTACTTTATTTTTTTATATAAAATTAGCAGTGTTCTTATTTTTATTCGATATTTTTAGATTTTTTTATTGGATGTAGACTCTATATAACAGCAGCCTCATCACTGTATTACAGTGAGAAGAAGACTGTGTAGTTTACAATCAGCAAGTATTACTTAGAAACTGTAGGGGATTTTGAAGCATCAAACCTAGAAATATCTAATTGGCCTTTTTTCTTAACCAACGTCAAGACAAATAATTGTACACTGCAGGATTTTCTTTATCTCTCTCCATGTATTCCCTATCCATGAGAATTTCAATTCTCTTTTTAATTTCTTTCATATCTGGCTTGAACATGTCTTTAACCTGCTCAATGCATTGCATCACTAATTCCTTACGAGTTAATTTTTCTCTCCTCTTCATAATTCTTACAATCGAAGCATCAAGTACATGACGTCTATCTTGAAACACAGCTTTCCCCGCATTTTCTTTTACATTGGCCGTGGGTGCTGGAAGTCTGGTCTTGCCCTTTTCATTAGAAAATTGTACCACAGATTGTGTATCTGAAATTTTACTCAGAATTTTGTATTTTGGATATGCAATGGAGTTCAGTAATGCAATTGTATCTTCTACTTCCAAATTCAACTGGGATTTAATTTCTGAAAAACTTAGACTCTCTGCTGAATTGAACAACAATAGTGTACTTGCTTGACAAGTTGTTCCAACTATTTCAATTTCACCTTCATCAAATCTTCCAATAATAATGCAAGTTCCCAGAGAATGTTTCCATGATAGCCTTCTGTTCATGTTTTCTCTTCTATAGAACTCGTTGAATGACTCCAAGTGTGTTACGATTTCAATAGGAAGGACAAGTGAATCAGGTGACTTGTAGCTTGGCCAGAGTCCAGATGTCAAAATTGTTACAGAGAATTCTATTTCAGAAGGAGAATGCAGAGGATTTTGTTCGAGGTATTCCTCAAAATCTGATTGGGTTTTCATTGTCAATGCCCAATCATTAACCATGCCCTCCATTTTAGATGTAAATTGTCTTCCACACTCAAACTTCAACTTAGCTAACATGTTTTTTTCATAATCAGTATTTGAGCTTCCATGGAACAAAAGCCTATCTGCTAGCTTCTTCCTATAAGACTCTGCAGCCATGTCTTTGTCATAGAAGTACGGAAAGATCTTGGAAACCTTCTCAAGGGCATCTTCAACATCTGAATATGTCATGTTCCCATTTGTCAATATATTGCCACATAATATGACCAACAATTCCCAAATATTGTTTCCTACAACTTTTTCATTACAAAAACTCTGAAAGGCTGCCATGAGTGCAGTTCTGAAAAGGCAGTGGTTCATAAATTTCTCCTCCACACATTGCAAGTATTTCTGATGCAATTGGATAACACTCCTCACAAACTGATCATGTTCACTTGCAATCACTCCCTTCTCATGATTTGCCTTTCTTATTGCCTCTGCCATCATTTGTCCTCCATGTTTCACCAATGATGTACCATTCCTAATAACATACTGTCTAAATATCTTGGCCATGAGCTGAATCCCTCTATCTATTCCAGAAAACAACTTAAACATCTCTGAAAGATCATCCATCTTGTCATTTCTCAGCAATGGATGATGGTAATCTGAATCTTCCTTCAAAAGTTGGCTTTCATGCTTGCCAAGAAGTTCATTTTCTACCATTTCTACATACGCAGTTTGGCTACTCTCATGAACACAATACACTGCAATTTTTTTCTTTTTCCAACCTTCAACACCCAACAACCTTCATCATGTAGTCTGGACAAGAATACTCACATATCCATGAATCGGACCTTTGGGAATAGTATATGCAACTAATTTCAAAAATGGCCAACTCAAGATCTTTATAATATTCCATCCCAAAATCCCACAACATACACACAACACTCTTCAATGCACTCCCATCAAGAATTCTCTCATTTTCCCGAATTTTACTGATTTGAACCATAATAGCAGCCTTCACATCATTGTGCAAAACTTCATTGTAGACCATTTTAAGGAAGCATCTCTGAGCAACTTGGTTGGGTTTTGTGATGATCAGAGCACTCCCCCGGGTCAAATTGAAAAACACAAGTTTCAATAGAAGGCAAGCCATTCATTTTTAATATTCCCATTGCTTTCCAACTTCTCTCAGAAGAGACTCATCTTCTTTTTCCCTCAGTGCCTGTAAAACTGTTGAATTGATATGATCTTCTAAAGTTTTAATATACTCAGCAAGCATCACAGTATAAGGTACTTTGCAGTACTTGTAGTAGTTTTCATTATAAATCGTCATACAGCTCTGCAAACCATATGGAATTTTCCCGTCGACAATTTCCTTAACCTGTGCAATTGCATTTTGAAACTTACCCAATTCCTTCATCTCCATCAATCTTTTACTGATTTTTGCTACGTAAATTTTAACTTCCCTCCCTAACGAAAACCAGAGTAGATAATGAGTTTTGAGCGGAATCCCTAACTTCTATAAATTGACCCACGAGGCTGAATCGCCACCTCTAACGCCACGACGCATGCAATCGGCTTTAACATGTTCATAGTCAACTAAAATTAATCCTTAAATTGGTGGGTTTATCTTAACTATTGGTATATTATTTCTACGTATACTCTTCATGAATATGGGGAATTGGATTTTTCACATGGAAGAGGAAAATCTTTTTTTTTTGGGTCTATTACTTTATTACTTTTTAAATTATTTATGTTTCTTATTCTACATTGTTCTATGACAATTGTTTAATTGTTTTATGATGGATTGTGAGTGAAATAATATTTTATTTTAAAATTTGTAGTAGATTGTATTTGTATTTGACTCCTTAGCCAACAACAACTCCAATTACAATGACATATGGCATACATGGTCAACTTTCTAGCACAAAAGCAAGAGAATCTTTTGCAGACTAGACATATTTTATGTAAATAAAGAGGTGTTCAACTTCAGGAAAGATGACAAGGGGGTTAGTGTTAAAGTCACCCCTACTCCCTCTTAGACTATCACCCAATTTTGGCTGACATCTTTCTTTTAGGTTTGTTAATGTCATCAAATGGTAAATAGCATTGTAGTGAATCACCAATCTACCATTAAAAGACGGGCTCCGAACATCATCAATTGGAAAACCCTTTTTCAGACTGTGGGCAAGAAAAAAGCCAAGGATATAAGAAGAATGGATACATGTCTCCAAAAAAACCTCTATGTGGCTGAAGATGTCCTAAAAAAGAACCCGAAAAACTTAGAAGCTAAGGAGTCTATGGCCCGGTCCAAAGACTCCTTCATGAGGCTACGTAATATAAAGATACAAGGGGCCAAAACTAGAGCTAGACTAAATTGGGCCAGCCATGGGAATAAAGGCTCTAGATATTCTTTCAACTCCTTAAATCTAAGGATGCTAGAGAAAGGATTGATAATATTTGGAGGAAAGAAGAGAACTTAAATCCCAAGAAGACATTTTACAAGCCTTTGCAGGATATTATAGAAAACTATTTACTTCTAATGACATTGGGTAAGGCATGGAGAATGCTAGAACCAAAATCAGCGGCATCATTCCAAAAAATGTATTTGTTGAAGAGGTAGATATGCTTGATAGACCTATCACAGTTGATGAAATCAATAAGGCTGTTACAAGGTCAAGTAATGAGAAATCCGTAAGGCCAAATGGAATTCCTGTGAAATTTTACAAAAATAATATGAGCTGGATTAGTGAAGAACTCCTCCATGTATACTCAGAAGCCATTGAGTATAAATCACTTGGGAACGACATTAAATCTGGTCTTATTAAGCTTATCCCCAAGGGTGTAGATAAAACATTGATAAAATTGGAGGTCAATTACACTGTTGAACGTTTCTTATAAAATCTTGAAAAAACTACTGGCCTTAAGGTTGGAGAATATCCTTCCACATGTCATCAACCCTACCCAAACTAGATTTTGTGAAAGTACAGATATATCCTTGAGAACCCAGTCACATGTTGGGAGGCTCTGGACTGGACCAAGGACTCTAATCAACAAGTATGCATGCTGCTCCTTGACTATGATAAATCATATGATATAATTGAATGGAAATTTATAGCTATGATGCTCAGATGTCTTGGGTTGAATCCTAATTTCTTTTGCCAAATGGTCCTTACTCTCTTGAATGATGCTAATGCAAGGGTTGCGGTGAATGGTGTGAGATCTGATGCTTTTGATCTATCCTGGTCTATTAGACAAGGATGCACACTAGCACCTACATTATTTGTTATAGTTGTAGACGCCCTATTTTATATTCTGAGAGATAACTCCCATCCTCAAAAGTTAGGGGAGGGTAAGTGCACCAATATGTTGGTCAAAAAGTGGCCACATACAAAAAAAAAGCTAAAATTTTCATAACTTGATCGAGTTCCTTAAATTCAAAAACATCCTTGGCTTGGTAACACCAATCCTAATAGAAAACATTAAAAAAAAAGAAAACATTCTCAAAACCCATGTGAGTTCTAAGGAATAAAAAGTTTCTTATAACTCGTATAGGTTATGAGAAACATAACATATTTAAAAAGGCTGCGGATTTGGGCTATTTTTAATGACAAAAATATTGAAACAACACTTGGAGGAAGCAAAAAACTCAAAACCCATGTTTGTTCTACTTGCAATTGCATTTTATTAGCATTTAGAGCAATTTCCAACAATGCCACCTTGTCAAACAGGTAAGACTTCATTATTTTGATTATTTTTGTTTGTATTTTAATTGAAGTAGGGATTTTAAATTGATTTAATTATTTATTATTAATTTGATGTCAGATTCTATAAACAATCCCCTAAAATAAAAGATACAACAAAGACCTCTTCGTGCACAACCAACAAAAGAAAACCCCAAAAATAATAAAACATGAGCAACAAGAAAACCCTCAAGGCACTGCTCAACCTACACAAAATCCTCAAAATGCTACTCCCGAACAACCACTATCACCCCTAAACCCTTTGCTTCCTCAAGTAGATCATGTACAAGCCAAGCACGATGATCTTATCAATTGCCTAACATAAAACACTGCCCAAATTTCTATATTAGTGAATAGGTTTAGGTCCTTTAATTAGGAGCACCACTCATCCCTCATAAAAACCCTAGAAATAATGGCCAATAGCACGAATGAGGTATCTAGAGAGGTCATAAAATAGGGTTCATGGAAGGATAGATGTCATGCATTTTATCTGGATGGGTTGTCATATGATGAGGTGAAAAGAAAAGGGCATACTTAAAGATGACATATGTGCTCTTTTCATCGATCTGGAGGTAGCACTAGTAACATCCTACTTACTACTACGAATCAGTTTCCTATACATTGGTGTGTTCACGCTAGGATGAAAGCAACTTTTTGGGATAGGTGGCATATGATCTTTGACCAACCACGTTGTAACAATTGGGAGTAGCCAATGTATTTTTTGAGAAAGCTTTATTGTGAGTTTATCCTCAGCTTGAAGCTGAATTAATTTGACATCTAACAGTTCCAGGGTAGAGGGAGACACTCTGGACAGTATAGACCTAGGGCTCATAGGGTGGTAGACCCACAACATAGGAGGCGTGTATCTCCTAAACCCATGGTTCATGTCAATGTCCCAATAGCCATGAAGGAGTCTATGGAGTTACAGACTCTTTAGAAAACTACATCATTGAATGATTTTATTATTGAGCATGACACACACTTAGTTGGAGAAGAGGATAGACCAGCACCTATGACACCTCCATCATCAACATATGCATCATTTGGTATAGGTTAGCCCTTTGAGCATATGTGCGCCACCTGCCAGAGTGTATACTCTAGTGTAGATACTGACATGAATAAGGATGGTTCGACATCCCATTCGTGTACATTTTGTGAGAGTAGATGCCATGCTTCTACTCCAAAGGATATGGAGCTCACTAATGACTTGGTGACTATGTTGTTATCTCACGAGCATACACATGTGTGTTTATTTCTATTTATGACATGTTAGCAATTAAGCATGTAAATCTTATAAAAGTAAATATTTTTTTAGAACAATTTAAAGTGACATAAATAATATACATTCCAGGGAGTAGTAGGTGGTAGGATTACACCATGTACTTTTTAGTCTACTTCACTATCACGAGTAGTTTTACCACCCGAGGTAAAGATTTGTAAATTCATTAAAAATATAATAATAAGTTGGTTTAAAAATGTCTTTTTTGATATATATGTATCATTACTTGGTGTTTTATAGGGCTTATTAGGAGTTGGGATGTCCTAACTTGATGATATCATGCTTTCAACCATTAACTTTAGTGTAAATAGCTTTGTGGTACCATTTAGATATAGATATTTGTTACTTATATTTAATATTATACATGTTATTTTCGCTTATGTTAATTTTGTTTTTGTTAGTCTACCCCACTTTCCTCGAGGACATCTCATGTGAGAAATCCATCCTCCAACACTCCAAGGTAGAAAAAGAAATCCTCCTAGACACCCAAGCAACATAAGGTAATTTAGTACAATTTAAATTCATTTGTTAAAATGTATTATGATTAAACATGTATATGTAGATATTGATAAATGTACCTAATTTATTTATTTTATATACATAAACAAATAGGGTTTATAGAATTAATGAATGCACCTGATGTCGATGAGGTTTAGGAGAGGAAAGAGGTAACATTTTTATATTCACTTTGGATTGTATTCTTGCTTATTCGAAATATCTAAATCTTTCTATGAAGTTATAACACGTGTTATCATTTTTCATACATGAAATGGTAATAGTTGTCTTAGATTTGACGATGCCTCCTACGGGTACATGAGAACTATCTGAGGCTCTAGTGTGCATTTTTTCTAAGTACACTCATTTTTAGTTTTTTAGAGTTTGTCAACAACTTTGGATTATTAACTTGTATTAATTATCTTTTACCTATTACAACCCCCTTCGAAACTTCCCACTGATGCTTTACCATTCCATTTCATTAGAAGTCCTACTCATCAAATATGGGTTCCAACATAACAGAGGGAAGAGGTATGCTTGTCTTATTAACTCCATTTTATTAAGTGTACACCAAAGTTGAAACCTCTTGTTAACTCCTTTGGGATTGCTTTTCTATTTATTTGAAAGCCCTACTTCCTTCATGTATGACTATAATATCTTTTATTACTTACCATATAAGTGTTAGAGTAATAAAGTGTTTACTTATTAATTAAATCATATTGATTTAATTACTAAGTCACTTATTATCTCTTTCTACTTAAGCTAAACTTTAGGCATATAATAATTAATTTCTTTATTAATTATTATCATGCAACCTAGGTTTGTTCACCCTTTTAGGGTTTTGATCTCCTTTTATAAAGATTGATCTCCTTTGTTTTAATAACAAATTATTGAGAAATATTCATTTTATTGAATTGCAACTTTTGTTTTTGCACATCAAGAATGTCTCCTCTTTCATGGATCCATGCATTCAGGCCTCTCTACCTTCTTGCTTCTCTCTCTCTCTCTGTCTTTGATAGGTGTTTGCATCCAAGTGTTCTTGTGAGTTGTGGGTTGTTTACTCATCAACTCCAATATGGTATCAGAGTTTTAGATTTGTTTACCCCTATCCTCTTCTTGAGAGATTCGGCTGTGTTCGTCAGATCTGTAGATTTAGAGGGTTTTCTGTTAAATCTGAGGGGACCTCTCTTTCTAGTCATCTTGGCTTCAAACAGACCTCACAGTTGCGTTCAAAGCATCCAAGATCCCTAGATCCATATAAAATGTGTCCAATTAAGATAAAGTTAGAATCTATGGCAAAAAAAATTTGTAACCAACTCGAAACTTATCCTGAGGTGATCACTAGTTTTTTGTAGCATTTTTTTAGCTCAAATGGACCTCACTGTTGAGCTCAGAGCAGCCAAGAATCCCCAGATCCATATATGGCACGCTCGATTCAAATGCCATTGCATTCTGAGGCAAATTTTTTTTTGCATGCCAAGTTGTACAAATGTGGCATGCAAATTGAGGCAAAAATTGTACTACCCTAACATGCAAATCAAGGCAAAATTTTTACTACCCTAGCATGCAAATAGAGGCAAAATTTTTACTTCCCTAGCATACAAATTGAGGCAAAAATCAAATGCCTTGGCATACAAATTAAGGCAAAATCTATATGACTTGATACACATCCCGAGGTGTGCATGCAATTTTAATTTTTTTAGGGCGGCGATGACTATTTGGCCGTCAAATTTAAGCCCTTACTAGATGCAGGCTTATCCCCTAGTCGTATGGCGACTAGGGGCCCATTTTTTTTAGCCCCTAGGCAAATTTTGGCCATGACAGCCATACGGCCATCAATTTTAATCCTGTCATTTGCTGACATCAGCATGCATCAACACTCTTCTACACCATTTTTTGGGTCCTTCAACATACATGTGGTTTTTTGGTCATAACTTGAGCATACAGTGTCAAAATTGGGCAAACAAGATATCGTCGGAAAGTTAGTTCTAAGATCTATCCAGATCTAGAGGTTTGAATTTTTGATTTTTCTTTTTTGATGGTGTTTTTTCTGTCAAAGTTAGATGTTCAATTTTTCACTCTTGGAGCTCTATCTTGTGCATCCGGACTCTGTTTTGGGAAAATGATATATCATTGGAAATATTATTTTGAGACCTTTCTAGTGCTATGAGTCATTTTTTTAGATTCTACTCTAGGTATATTTTATTCAGTTTCTTTCATTTTTTCAATTTGGTGGATATCTTGGATGTTTCAGGTCCTTATATCTCTTCCCTTTGAGGGATGACTCATCTTAGGCTGTTCTTTTGTTTCAATAGCCTTCACTCTTCTTTGAGCAATGTATACTTAACTTTTGTAGCATTATTTTATGCACAAGCACTGAGATAAAGTGTCAATCTATTGCATGTATGATTTGTGCTCTATGTACTTGCACTCCATTATAAAGTGTCAGGAGGGGTTTGATGTTTGCCTTTGTTTTCCATCTACTTTTTCCATGTGAGCATTCCTCCAATGACATCAGCCTTATGTATCTCTATTTGTGTTTGTACTCTCTCTACACCTTCGATGTTCCTAGTGTCATACAGTTTATATTGGATGATCTTTTTAGTGTATCTATCATACTCCCTTGTTAGCATTATGGAGGGTTTCTACTATTGGTTCTACTGCTTTCTTGGTTCAATAGTGTGAGCTATGTATTCACTATTTGATTCTATGTACTAGGTAGATGTAGTGGTTGGGTACCTATGCATTCCGGTGAGATGGATCATTTACCATATGAACACTCCTTCTTTCCTATTTTTGGATGGAATCTTCTAACTTTGATTGATCAACTCTTTAGACTTTTGATATTTTTATGCCATTTTTATTTTTGAGTTCAAGTGTTTTCCTTTGTTTGCCTCTTGATTTGAGTAGTGTTATTTGAGGGCACTCGTACAGATTCTAGTATTCTATATCTTTGACTTCAGTTGTTTGCCTTTGTTTGCCTCCTGATTTGAGTAGTGTCATTTGAGGGAACTCATGTAGATTACAGTCTTCTCTACCTGGTCATATTTAAGTGGAGGATCTTCAAATCAACAGTTACTTCTTGACAGAGTTTGAAGCTTCTTGCTTCAGTTATGTTCTACATGTTCATCCTTGTTCCTATTTTCAGGAGCATTCCTAGTTTTGGAGGCTTCTTAAATCCTTTAGACTAGTCTTTGTCTATTTTTGGAGTAGAGTTTTTCCCATGTGGTTTTCTCTATTTCTTCACTTTTCAGAGACTCTCTTTTGTACTTGGGTACCTAATCAAGCCTTTTGTTGTCGGGACCCATTTTCTTTTAGTAGTTCTTTCTAGGTTTTTAGCTTCTCACAAAGTTCATCTTAAGGGGGGGTGTTAGAGTAATAAAGTGTTTACTTATTAATTAAATCATATCGATTTAATTACTAAGTCACTTATTATCTCTTTCTACTTAAGCTAAACTTTAGGCATATAATAATTGATTTCTTTATTAATGATTATCATGCAACCTAGGTTTGTTCACCCTTTTGGGGTTTTTATCTCTTTTTATAAGGATTGATCTCCTTTTTTATTTATAAAAACTTATTGAGAAACATTCATTTTATTGAATTGCAACTTTTGTTTTTGCACATCAAGAATGTCTCCTCTTTCATGGATCCATGCATTCATGCCTCTCTTGCTTCTTTTTGCTTCTCTCTCTTTCTGTGATAGGTGTTTTCATGCAGGTGTTCTTTGGAGATGAGAGTTCTTTACTCATCAACTCCAATAATAGGAAATGATCAATAACTGATTCATCAATACTCTTCCTCCTACGAGAATAGGAGATCCATTCAAGTCTCTAGTATGGATTTTTTTTTATAGTCCATGCATTTTTAGTATTTATTGACATATATGTTATTAGATTGTATTAATTTTGTTTTACCTATTATAGTCCCCTTCACAACTTCCCATGGATCCTCTACCTTTCCTCATAAGGAGTCCCGATTGTCAAAGAGGAGGTCCATCACAATATAGGAAAGAGGTATGCATGTCTTCTTAGTTGAAACCCTCTTGTCAACTTGTTTTAGATTGCTTTCTTATTTCTTGGAAAGCCTAGATTCCTCCCTCTATGACTATAATATCTTTTATGACTTACCATACATGAAAAGATCATAGATGATTCATCAGTATTTGTGCATTCTACTAGCATAGGAGATCCATCTAAGGCTCTAGTATGCATTTATTTTTCAGTCCATGCATTTTTAGTTTTTTAGTGTTTTTTGACATATATGTTATTAACTTGTATTAATTTTGTTTTACCTGTTATAGCCCCCTTCACGACTTCCCATGGATCCTCTACCTTTCCTCATAAGGAATCTCGTTCACCCACGAAGGAGACTATCAACTTTACTAAACAACCCAAGTGCAGAAGAAAGAGATGAGGTAATAAAAAATTCCACTGCCAAAAAATTACACTCAAGTATTTAGTTATTTTGATATTATTTTGAGAAAAGATATCTGGTTTAGCATTTGAATTGTTCTTGTGTAAACACCTAGTGTGCTACACACTGCTTTGAAGAGGCTCAATTTTGATGATCCAATAGAGTCATATACATTGATAGAGACATATAGATATAGTTGTGGTTATTGAATGGCCATTTGTTTCTATATATTCGACATTTGTATTGTATATATCGACCTTGACATGGAACATTCCACAAATTTGTAACTATTATTGATTTGGAATCTATGGGCCATTTTTTCATATGTACATGATTATTTTTTATTTTGATATATATAAAACTTGATATTCGATCCAATTTGTTCATTGTCTGCATACCTTTGTACTTAAAAACTTAGTTATTTGCAATTGAAATGTGATCAAACTTGTTCATTGTGTGTATGTCTTGATACTTTGAAATTTACATATTTACAATAAAAATGTGATCCTACTTTTCATTGTGTGTATGTATTCATACATTAAAATATACAGATTCATAATTTAAATATGACTCAATTTGTTCATTACAAGTGCCATCAACAATGCTAAATTTCATTGTTGGAATACACTTAGGAATGATCAAATTGATATATCTACCCATTTCAACACCTTTTGACATGTTTCAATAGATAAAAATGATCAATTTTGTCTATTTGAACCTTTCCTAGGCTATTGGATTAATTTTTTTGGTTTGGGAGAGTGTTTTGAGGGTAGATGCTTTGTAAAACAGTCATAATTAGCCCTTAGATACACTTAGGGCAAAAACATTTCTATTCATTATGGTCATGAACTGATTCTTCCATCGCATTCGGTTGGGAAGGTTTACCATAAGCATGCTCCTCATAACTATACAAGTTATGGAAGCCTAAAGACAACATCCATATTTTCTCATAAACCGTATGAGTTATGTAAAACAAAAACTATTAATATTACTTTTGCATAACCTGTGCAGGTTATGTAAAAATAGAAACACAAGAAGAAGTAGGGAGAGAGAGAGAGGGAGGGAAGAAGACACACACACACACACATAGAGATGACGTAGAGAGAACATGAGGAGAAGAGTGTGATACTTGAGACAAAGAGAGAAGAGGGAGGAGGAGAGAGATGAGATTAAGATCAACAAGGATAACTAGGGCTCATAATAGTCAGATACATTAAGGAGGGAAGGAATATGAGAGAGAGAGAGGAAACAAGAAGAGTCATGCATGTATACAAACATATATACATATATCTATATAAATACACACACACACACACACACACACAGAAATATATCATAAATGTAAATCTATAAATATGTATAGTGTATTACACATTTACAAGAATATTTGTATGTCTTCCTAACCCGTATGGGTTATGTGAAATTAAAAATGATGTTTTATGTCTTCATAACTTGTATGAGTTATGTAGAATTTGAAATTCTGCCTTTTGTTTTACAAAACCCAAGCGGGTTATTTTGTATATCAAAACTTGTACGAGTTTTGGCTTGGTAAAAGGGTTGGAAAATGACCCTAACGATTGCAAGCCCATTTCCCTCTATTTTTGTCCTTCTACACATTTTTTCAATTTCCAACATGAATTATCAACTTCATTGTCATCAAGTTTACAAATGATCAAGTGGGTATCTCTAAAATTACCCGCATACTCTCACATGTCTTCTCATCTTTTCGACCATATAAATTTTTCTATTTTTAGACAACATTAGCATAGTGAACTTTAATTTTCTTTTCTAGTGCCTTGATAGTCCTCACATACATGTCGACCATTTTATTAATAACTTTTGATCTACTTGACCAAAGTTAAAACAAATTACATATTACTATTCTACACTATATTCTATATACTTTAAAAAAAGAAGTTTGCATTGTCGATTATTTTGATGCAAGTTATGTCCAACGTATGAACAGGTACCATATTTTTAGGGTGTGGTCACTTCAAAAAATCATTAAAAAAACTCAACGAAAAATTATATAAAAACACACAACTTCTAGATCTCACTCTTACATATCATCCTACCAAAGGGTTTTGCAAAATACTAAATATAAATATATATTTTGTGAATCACATGAAAACAACTATGTTATGTTTTTCTAAAAAACTCAGGAATAATTTTTCATGCGTGATAGGTTTGACCCTCTTAATCTTATTCATTTTTAAAAAACTTTAGTAGTTTAGAAACTAGATTCATAGTACTACAATTCTTATTATTTGCACAACTCTTAGTTTTGAGTGCATGACCCTCAAATTTCTGTATGAAGTTCAGGTTTACCTAATTTTAGGAAAAAGTGGCTACTTATACCCCCTTTTTGCACACCAACTTGGTGCACTTACCTAGGACTTGATCTTACTAATGTTGAGGAAATATCTAATATTCAGTTTGTCGATGACACAAAAATTATCATTGAACTTATTGAAGATAATGTCTACAACCTTATGCACAAGCTTGACCTATTCTATGTATCCTCAGGAAGCAAGCTATCACTGCCTAAGTCTATCATGCTAGGGTAGTCTGATCAAACTCCTAGTTGGTGTACTGGATTTGAGCTTGCATGGGGAGGACCAAGTCACCGAGTGAAATACTTGGGCATTCCATTTTTAGTCAACCTCAATTTGGTAGAAATGTGGAACTGGATTAAGAATAAAATAGAGAAGAAACTCAACAAATGGAATACAAATTATCTCTCCATGATAGGGTGATACCAAGTTTTTCAAAAGGTGCTATCCTCCTATACCATATCTTATTCCTTGGCTTGGATATTCAATCAAGAACATTTTACCTATATATAGAAAAGAATTATAGACTTCCTATGGTCAGAAGGAAAGGGGAAAAATAAAAGACATGCTATAAAGTAACTTGGTGCACTATGAGTAAGGAAAGTGGGGGATTGAGACTGAAAGACCTTAGAACATAATGAGTTACTCTTGGAATCAAGTGGATTGTAAAGGCTACTTTGGGAGATGAAAATTGGAAGGTGCTTATTAGAAATAATATATCCAGGGCTAATCCAATAAACACCTCAAAATGTATGGAAAGTTTGTAATTAGAGTCTCAGGGTCTAATGTGTGCAAAACCATTTGGAAAAGTTTGGAAAATGTGAGAAAATTGATAAAAAAAAATAGGTGCATTGATGGGAATAACACAATCTATTTTGAAAAGTCAATACAGTGGAACCTCAAGCATGGAGGTAAGCCCTTGGCCCCTATACTAGGATTCTCTACAAGGAAATGGGCCAGTAAGGGTATTAAAAATTTCTCTAACATCATTCAAGACGACATAATGATTAGAGGACATGAAATATAAGATACATTTGATATTCTTAATACACATTGCAGAAAATATTCCTTGTTGAGAGATTCTTGCTGCAGTTTGAACCTTCCTAGATCTTGTGGGAGAAAAGATAACATAATATCTTCCCTTACTTGGCTAGATGGTACCAAACTGCCAAACACCAAAGCCAAAATTTTAAAAAAAATCCTAACTAACAACCATGATATGTATGAGCATATCAACTCCTGTTGGAATATTAACCTTGAGCCCTCAGATTCGAGAAAACTCCTTACTGATCTATGGCATAGACATGTTGAGCCTAAGAAAATTTTCTACATATGGCACTTTTTTCTGCATAATCTTCCTATCAAGAAACTAGATGGGGACATCAATATCTATTCTTTCTATAAAAGATTTGAAACCATACCTCACATCTTCTTTGAATATTTTTTTTCAAGGAAGTTTGAGGGACTTTTGGCATGTATTTGCACCATAATTTTAGTATTATGCTTATCCTAACTAGAAAGTTCTTTTATCTAAATAGCTACCGTAATTTATTTTGGTCTATTACTTCTCTTGAGATCTTTTGGTCCATTTGAAAAATGCAAAATGAAGACATTTTTAATGGTAGAGTTAGAAATATTATTAAGTCTCTTCGGAGACTCATATATCATAACATTGCTATTTAGGTAACTGTCATTGTGAGATTAAATGAGAAGAAATTCATTAAACTGCTAGATGATGGGTCTATTAAAGTGCAAAAGAAGAAGATTTCATATAGATATATGGCAACCAAGGATTAGGTAGAGACACCACCTTTTGATCAAGCACTCAAAAAATAAAATAAAAAATAGTTACATGAAATGATGGAGAAAGCCATACTAGAGAATGGAAAACTAGTTCAGACCAATCCAGTACCTATCTTACCTCCAGTTGTTGATTGCCCACGTCCAAGAGTTTCTTCTCATAATGAAAAGGTCCTTAAATGGAATGAAGGGCCACAAGGATGGATTTCATGGGTAGGTAGTAGGGATATCTAAGTTGAAAAGGATTATAAATGTTATTTTTGTAACTAAAAGTATAGGTAACCATTCTCCGTAAACTGATCTCCTTAACATGAGCCAATTATTTTGTTGTGATGAAATCTCATTGATGTAAATGTTTTGTTTATTATATTCAATAGAATTTTTTTTATTTCTTTAGTGATGAATTTTTTGATGGATTGCAATTGAAATAATAATTTATTTTTAAATTATTGATAAAAATTGAAGAAGATAATTATTTTCACATGCATTTGTGATATGGGAAACATGGTTATTAAGGGTAGATCCCCACTTTCCATAGACATTGGAATGCAAAACCAACCCTTAGGACAAATTTGATTAGCATAAACCAAAAGGATGAAGAGGTGCTAATGCATGATGTAGAAAAAGGGGACATTTTTAGGTATTCCCTATATGGACATAAATGTATGTCTATGAAATATAAAGTATGACAAACACTTATCCAATGATAAAGGAAATAATAACCGATAATGTATGATATCATATCTAATGTACCAAAGTAAGTGCTAAAGGAAAATGAGAATGATGTAGCCACCTTGAGGGCTAGGAGAGGACAAGTGAGCTTCAAATCTAGAAAAAATTGTCAGATAATTGTTGGAATCTAATTAAAACCATTCTAGATCTGGAACCCTAAGACTTGTAACTCCCGACTATGAAAATTGTAAAGCCCCGAGACAATACCGACTTTGGACCCAATTCGACCTAGTCCTAGAAGCACAAAAATTACTAAATTCTATGAAGGATCAGTCACTGGTTTTGAAATTCCAAAAATACAAATTTGTAACTTTGTTACCTATTCTCGCAAACAAGAAAAAGGGGAAATTGTTTTAGAAAGGGGCTTGCCTAGGTCAAGCCCCTACATAGGAATTAACATTGAAATGAAATAAGGAAAGCATGTAAAATAAGATAAATGTAAGTATTCACCTTTCTTGTAAAACGCTCATGGATTGATATTAGGATTTGATAAACCTATAAACATGTATGAATCCTTGCTTGAGATGTGTTACAAAATCAAGAATTTACCCATGAATGCAATTGATCTACACTTGCCAAATCCTAGATCTTGAATGAATGTGTGCTGGATCAGCTCAATGAGGAAGAATATGAAAGAAGAATAGATGTGGATCTTCTTGCTTTCTTTTGAGTTCCTCTACTTGGCCATCATGGAAGAGAGAAACTTGCATCAATGAGAGAATATTTCCTTTGAATGGATCTTGAATGGAAGAAGACTTGAAGATCTTGAATTGGGAGTCTTGCCTTTAAATATTGAATCCAAAAGAGTTTGATTGCACTTGAAATCACCAAAAGTTTCTTGCACATGAAATCTTGATTTTAATTGTGAATTTCATATGTATATCAAAATGAGGAGCTTACATGTCCTTTTATACTCATTTTAAAGTCCAGAATTGATAGGCCAACCATAATCAAGATTAGGTAAAGAAATTATTAACTACAAAAATGCACTCTTTCTAAGTTGTAGAAATAATCTTTCATGAGGAAAATGGAAACACCCATAGGAAGTGGGCTACCTAAGAGCTTGGAGTGAATCTTTAGATAAGGCAGCTCCTAATTGGAACTTCACCTAAAAGGACTAACTCAAACATAAACTTTGAAAGGATCAGAAAAGGGAGGAATGATAACTTGGAAAACTAAATTAAAATGTTAAAAGGTGACAGAACAAGATCATAAGGATAATACTGTTGTACAAACACAGTGAAATTTCAAAGACTACCTATTACAAGACACAATATTGAAATAATATTCTTTGTATATTAGTGCTTCATAAGAAGGCCCAATTAATATGAAGTTAGAAGGAAGATATTCACAACTAAACACTATAATAATATTACTAGCACAACTCACAACCTATATAAAACATGCAAAAACTTGTTATAGGTACTCAAATAAGGCATGAATTTAAGGTTTCAAATGAAGAAACACTAAAATAAACATCAATCACTAATTAACACACAATAAAAAATCTCAAGATAGATCTATAATATAGTCTCTATTATGCTCCAAAGGTGAAACGATAGTACAATCCTGAAAGAGTTTCATGAAACATGTAAGTAAGCTGCTAATGGAATAAAAATTAAGTCACTCCAACAAAGTAAGTAAGCTGCTAATGGAATAAAAATTAAGTCACTCCAACAAAAACTACACCAAGAATTGAACTCCAAAGCAAGTACAAATGAGGGAATATATCCTCCTCAAACTCCCTCCAAAAACCCAAAAAGAGAGGAACTAGAATTCAAACTGGGGTTGGATCCCTCAAAAAATATCACAAAATAGCACCTAAACCTCTCCAAAAAGGCCTCTAAGGAGTGAAAAATTCATGTTTGACCAAGTATATTTTAATGGCTTCTCAAAATATACAACATATTCTCCAAAAAGAACTCAAAAAACCCCTAATTTGACTCAAGGTCTTTGATACTCTCAAAAACATTTGGCAAAAATAAAGTGCTACCTCTAAAACTAAGTCAACCCACTTGGCAAATATAGATTGCCACATCTCCCTCTTAGATTTATGAGATATAAATAAAAAAGAGTCCTAATTGATCCTTTCCTCTTGATTCAAAAATAAGGCCATATGATTCATTATTATTGCATTTAAGATTTAATATAAATTAATTAGTTTATAATGTACCAATTAATAAATGTTAATTACAATGTAATTTTAATGCAAATAATAATAAATCTACAATTATTTTTACTAAGTACTATAAAAATACATTACTTAATAAAATTAAATTCCATAAATGTTAATTAAGTAATATATTTTTATATTACTTAGTAATGTCAATATAAAGGTTTAGGCATTAAAGCCTATTCAACCAAATGGAAAAGACTTAAAAAAAAACAAAGGTAAAATACCTTTGCAACCTACAAATATCTATGTTTTGAGAAACCCTAATACACATCACTTTTGTTATTTTCCACTTTCAAATCTCATCTTCTGTTATTTTGGTCGATGACCCTCTGAGTAGGGTTTTTGGAGATTATTGAGCCACCCATTTGAGCTTTTGGACTTCTAAGACAAACTTTTTGTAGACTTTATGGATATTATACAGATATTTCTAGTCATGGGCCTTGACCATATGGGTTTTTAATAGAAATATTTGAAAGACTTGAAGATGGGAAATGTTGTTCATTTGATCTTTCTTCTATTTACTTTCCCTAAGAGTTTTGAAAATGAAAGATTTCTAAGTTATTTGAGGCTTCTATGCGCTTTTTACCTTTTCCTTTGAAATAAATGGTCGCGACCCTAGGGCTTTGGAAGTTGATTCTGAACTTGTGTATTTCTTTTTTGAAATGATTCAATAGATTCATCTTCTTGATTTTACCTTGACTTGGCACACTAGAAATAACAAATGGAACTATATTTTCAGCACTATGGAATATAAGGCTTTCTTTATTTCTTTCACTATGAAGACCATGAATGCTCATGTAGCACACATTTTTCTTTCATTTGAGCCTTCAAAATCCTCTAAATCTTTATAAGAGGGATTCTGTAACATTTGGTATGACACTATTATTTAGATGAGAAACCCAGAGTAATGTAACCATTAAAACCTTTGTAGGATGCCATATCCTGACACATCTCTTTATTCTTTCTAATAATGAAGGTTTTCCTATATAATGCCACATATGCACATGTCGTGAATCCTTTGGGCCTTTTTCTCCTTCTTGAAGGCTTAACTCTTCTCCCATTTGATGACATTGTGATTAAAAAAACTTTAAGGGTTTTATATTTATTGCTACTTTTTCAAAACCATACTATTGTGCCCTATATCATATGGAGCTTTTATGAATATGATTAAAAATCATGCAAAAACTTTTTAATTCCTGGATATATTGAATATTTGCACACATTGTTGTAACTGTGAGTATTAGACATCTCTTAAAAATGGAAACACATTCTTTATATTTTGTAAATCATATTTATTTCACTCAAACTTTCCTGTAGGTTCTCCTTTACAATATTACTATATGCATGTTTATGGTTTGCAACTATTATGTTTCCTTTGCTTGTAATAAGAACTTTGAGCAAAGCCAAATTCCACCAAGCATTTCATGCTATATGAAATTTTTGAACTCTGAATTTCTTGTTTTTATTGTCTTACTTTTTCAACTTCTTGCTAAAACTATGTGATTTGGAACTTAATACTTAGCTCAAAAGGGTCTAAAACTTAACCACTTCTTTTATGAAATTCTACATGTATAATTTTCATGACTAGGCTAATGATGGTATTGAAAGAAAGATTTGGGATCAAATTTTTTGGATTTAGGTTTATATGGATCAATGGGATTGACTAGAGGAAGTGATAACACATTATAATTAATTAACTTCAATATCACATTATTAAAAGATTCAAAAAGATGAGTAAAATTATGAGCAAATTTAAAAATGGATGACAAAGGAGCCATACCTTTGGATTCTACTACCACTTGTTCATCAAGAGTGTTGGATGAGTTGTTTATTTTGATGAAGGTTCTCAATTTCTAAAACTTGTTGAAATTGGATGTGGTATCACTCTTATCAAGATGAACAAGAGTTGTTGGATTGGTGCTCTCAATTGACTCACTTGTAGTTTATAATGATGAAGCACTGCACTTAGTGAGAAACAAAAGAGAATTCAAAAAGAAGGATCTTATCTCTAATGTCTTTTTAAAAATTAGTAATAAAAATGTGTTGCACATCAACATTAGGAACAAGATAAGAAATTTGAGCATGCAAATGCTTAAATCTACCAATAAAATCACTAACTTTTACTTTAACTCCTTGTTTACAATGCATTAAATTAGTTAAAGAAATTTAAAGACCAATGTTGTTTTGAAATTTTTGAATGAAATTATTATCAAGCTTGTAAAGGAATTAATGGAATAAGGAGGGATCTCTCTCTCTCTCTCTCTCTCTCTCTCTCTCTCTCTCTCTCTCTCTCTCTCTCTCTCAATACAAGTATCATTTTAAGGCTTTGTCTCAAAACGTTCTAGTAATTTTTTTCCATGAACCTATAGTCATGAGAGAAATCACTACACAAGGTTTGAAAAGTCTTAACACGAGTCAAAGGATCACTCCTACCATTATAGGTTTCAATATGAGGAATAAAAATGTTTTGCAGGATAACAACACAAATGATATCCAAAGACAAAGGAGTATCAATATCACAAGTAAGAATGGTTAACTTGGATTGAGTCAGGGAGGCAATTTGTTGTTGCATATAAGACAATTTGAGCCAAGCTTTTAATGGTAGAGCAATTAGAATAAATTGGAAGAGGAGAAACATGAGAAATGTTAGAAACATTTTTTAAAATGAAAGGAATGGTTGTATATGAGAAAGGGACACTATGGTAAGTGGGAATTAATGAAGGAAATTAAACACATGAAACACCTGAAGGAAGAGAAGGGAGAATACGATTAGGAAAAATCACATGTGTAGGATTGTAATTTTTGATCGAAGTTGTTATGATAGGTGGAGAATAGGTAGAAACACCAGGAAGTGAATTAGAGATGGGCAATGAGGTCTCAAGATTGGTAGTAGGTGGAGTGAAGCCTAAATATTGAGCACAATCCCTAATAGGTTTGACATTAGTATGAATAAGATGAGAAATGCTATGCATGATATTAACACCGTGTTCATCATTATGAATAAGTTTCCTTATTCCTTTTATAATGGAAAGGGCCTCAAGATTATGGTTTTGTTGAGCTATCCATTGTTCAAACCTTTCAAAATCATGGGAAAGTTTTTGGACTTGATCAGGAGGAACCCTTAAGGCTTCTTCTTCATCATGAAAATAATGAGAAGAGTTATTCTCCATGATAGGATTGATATCATTAAGATGCATGTTGGTCTCATCAAGATTCATAGGAAAGAAGGAGGGTTTGGAATCAAATGAACCCATAAGTCTATGACTTCTTCTAATAGGAATGCTATAGGTCAAACTCAAAGTCATAAAACTCATGCACAAAGAAAAGGGAAATGTAATAAAATTATGAGACTTGAAGGAAATATGAAAAAGGTAAGTTTTTTTTTGGACACATGACATATTAAATATCAAATTCAAACTAGATATGAATGCATACAATGTATAAAAGACGTAATGTAAATAGTGACTAGATCAAAATTCATACAAAGTAGATCTAGATATTTAATCAAGAAAGAAATGAAATCTAACACCAAAATAAAAATTAAAATGTTATAAGTCGGGTTCTCCAAAATGTACAATAGAAAATGGTGAACCAACCTATGCCAGGAATATAGATTACTCACCAATTTGTTGTTTTGTACATTAGGGTAATTCTCTCCCAAACACTTACCCTCAAACAAATTAGATTAACACAATCCAAAACAATATATTTTAGAGGTGCTAATGCAAGATCTAGGTTAGAGTGAGGAATTGGGGTTCACTTTCCCTTTATGTGATGTGAAATGTGTGCGATAGAAATAGTGTATGAAATAAATTTTATGCTATGATAAAGGAAAAGATAACTAACCAGGTGATAATCTTAGATTTGATGTATATAATAGTAAGTGAAAGGAGAAAATAGTAAAAAAAGACTCAACTTGAAGAAAGAGAAGGAAAAAGATGCTTTAGATTTTACTTTGAGTACTACAGAGGTGTCAGAATCAGGTATAACTCTGGATTTCAGTTTTTGGCACCTGTAACTTCCAACTAGGAAAATATTAGACCCAGAAGACAAGGACAACCTGGAAAAACTTATCCAAGAAAAGGGTGAAATGAGTGGCCATGTCCTTTTGACTCCAAAAATAATGAAATTTGCAAAGGACCTGTAACTAGTTTTGGAATTCCTAAATCTAGATCTAAAACTCCTGAAACTGCATCTACACATAGAGAAAAATGGGAAAAGGTTGTGGAAAGGGGATTTCCTTGGTCAAGCCCCTATATAGGAACCAAATTTGAAATAGAATTAAAATTGTATAAGGAAAGTGTTGTAAATAAGATAAATGTAAATATTCACATTGCATGAAAAAACCCTCATGGATGAATATTATGATTTGATTATGTTAGTAAATGAATTCATCTCTTTTTAAATTCATTTCTAATGCTCTATAGGCTGCTATGAAACATCAACTCTTTACTAACAAATGGGTTAAACATAAGATGTTTAATCCTTTGAATTATGGTAAAGCTCCCAGAAATATTTTCAATGAATTCCTATGAAAAAGAATAGTGCATTTCTACAAATATCAAACTTTTGAATAGAAAGTTGATAAGGTGAAAATAGTAACTTTCATCAATATGATATAATTACTAAGAATTGATAGCAACTAATAGATCTAAAGTTCACAGACTTCAATAAGTAAACATTATACTAATCTAAAGCACAACTTAAACTAGAATTTAAAGGAAGATATAGACATTCAACTAAGAAATTTGGCTCAATGTAGAATATCACAACAGAGATCCACCCAAAAATATAAACCAACAGATCTATATCAATAAGTCTCTTTTCATTCAACGATTCATAAAACCTTAATCCAAGTCTTTACTAAAAATACTAAAAACTTAAACTGTTCTATTACTTAAGCAGAAAATAAAACTAACTAACCTCCCCTTTCAAAAGTTTTTTCTTGGCTTTATATAGCCATCAATTACAATTATAAAAAATAATAAAGTCTTTGAAAAATCCCAGAGTTTTGGCTCGAAACTGTTCATGATAACCAAAATATGCTAAAAATAGTAAATTGAAAAACTAAAAAACAACGACCCAAAAAGCATGGAGAAAGACCACTAATCATGGCTACGTTGGACACCTTAGATTCAATTTTGGGATGATCTAGGTGCACGTGCCTTCTTCCACTCCTCGTGAGCCAATGATGTGCTAATAACTGTAGCATGATATGGCAGGCTAATGAGAGAAATTCTTTTCCTGAGAACTTTCCTATCTTTGCATATTTGATTCAACCTCGATCTATGAGACTCAAGGTGATCTACACAGATGACCAACATAGCCTCAGTTTTAGCTATGGAGGTGAGATCTTCTATTGTGAGCTCTTTGATGTCTTTGATAGTTGTTATACCTACCTCTAACTCTTGAGTTATCTTCTGTGCTTTCTTTATATCCTGAGTTCCCTCATCTATTAGAACAATATTTAGGCACTTAAGATTCTTTTGCATGGTATTGATCAAGCCCTTAAGATCATTGAGTAAGCGGGTTGCCCCATGACATCCATCCTTGATGATTGAGTTTCTCCATTCAATACTCTTCACAGAAACATACAGGACCTCCTCATTCAAGCCATGAACTGGCTTTTCTGTAAGGAATTTAGGCACTCCGTAGTGATCAATCTCCGTCAACTGATCAACTATACTAGTCCACTTCTTTTTTTATTTCCTCCATTCTATTAGTTATGTCAATAGTTTTGAGATGATTTTTGTCACAATTCCATGAGTTTCAATTAAATGAGTGATGTAATCTCCTCCTTGTTGGATCATCCCTTCGACCCACTTGTTAAAAACTTCTACTACTAGTTTATTTCTTTGAATTTGGTCCAGAGTTTTGTAGACTTCTGGTGAACGAGGGTCGAATGTGTGAGACACCTGGGCTAATGGAAGTGGACTAGGCTCTTTGACTTCCCGAATGAACTCCACCAATCTCTATATGGTAGTCTTTAATTCTTTCTTGTACCTTTCATCCTTGAAAGTCCTATGCAGTATGTTTCGTGTGGAAGACTCCAGGTGTTTTGCATCTACTGCTCTACTTGTCACTCCCAAATCTATCTTTTCAATAGTAAAGTCCTCAACAGAGGCTTCAGAAACATGTTTGTCAGACTTCGGTATTGCTTGTTCTACTGTCCACCTCCTAGTTTTCTCATCTACATCTATCATTAGCTCCATCTTAATTCTTTTGAGTTTCACTGTAGCTCCCAAGCACTTACTTACCATGTCCTCTACTGGAAGAGTTATTGGTAGGACATTCTGTTTCTTACTAATAGAGCTTCCCAGCCAACTGAGAGTGGGAGATGGAGTTTGCAAGGTGTCACTCACCATGGCTACTAAGGGTTTTATAGAATCTGGCTAACTTCTCTTCGGAGTCAATGTGTCTTCTCCCATACTATCTAAACTAGCTTGTTCTAACATATGAGTATCTATGAGATCGAGATCAATGAACTCTTTTTCGTCAACTAGCTTATCACTTTCTTTACTAAATCTGCCCCTTAAGGTCCTTACTGGTGAAGAGAAAGGAGAAGCTCATTTCACAGGATTAGCTGAAGATTTCTTCTTATTTATAGCTTTGGAGGTAGCTGCAAGGGAAATGTTTTTGTCAACAGAAACAATGGGTTTGACAACAAAATCACCATGTGCTGCTCTTCTTGGGTTATGTCTTCTTGAAACAAGAGGCTTCTTACTATTAACCCATTTCTTAGCTCTTTTTATCACACTGAGGGTTTTAATTACAATGTTGTCTCTCTCATCAATACCCCAATCTATTTTAGGTAATGGTGTGCCCCTAACTCTAGTTTTGAATTGATCATCTATCACCTCTTCATCACTATCTTCATTCACAGTTGTGATGTCGATCTAAATATTTAAGGTAACTATCTAACCTAGGGTGAACCTTGACCAACTTCTTCTTCTTACTTCAAAATCATCAGCACAGCCCTCCGAGTAATCTTCTATTTGGGGAATGTGTTGGAACTTAGAGGGAAAATTGAAATGTTGAGCAACATATCCTCTACTATAAAAATCTTTGCTGAGTGCAAATGTTTTCAAATTCAGTTTCCTTAACTCATGCTCTAGATTTAGGGCATCTGAAGAAGTTTTGCAAGTATAATACCCTTATTCAACTGGGAAACTAGATTTCACTCTGCCTTTCCTTTCCTTGATTCCCCCTTTATGAATATATGCCAGTTGATGAGTCGCTTCTGCAATGATAAAGCTATCAAAAGAATATCTTGAAAATTTAAATGGCTCCCCCTCAAAACCACCCACTCTAAGATATGCGAATCTCCTAAATTTGATGAAGAAACTTCCATAAGTATTAATAAAGGTTTTTGCCTCTTCAGACATTCTTTGCTCAGTGTTCCCTTATAGTTCATATGTCAACTTCCCAAAGAAAACCCCATTAACTATTAGGAAACTATCAACATGATATCCTTTCTGCAGGTGAGGGTAGTAATCATAGACCTTAATATTTGGGAGGGGTTGTTCATAGAAAAGGCCTTTCCATTCTCTAGCATAGGCTAAAATGTAGAACAAGTAAGAAGACATATGAAAGCTTTTGCTAGTTGGGAAGTTTTCCAATTGATGATTGAGTTCATCAGCAATGGTTTCAACCTAGTCGATATATTTTACCCCTCCGAGAGTGACCCAAATGTAAAAATATATCTAGTCATGCCAGTAATATGCATGCTAGTTTCCTTTAATTCTATTGAGCAGTATAACTAGCTCGACTACCTCAGGCTTGAAATGATTTACAGTGAATGGCTTCGGGAGCCTAGACCCTCCTTTTTGGGCTTTCAGCAACCAGTATCAAGCTATTTCATTCCTATAGACTTGTCTCTTGGTGGCAAAGACTAACTGAGATGAGGGAATATTCCACTCTTCATACGGGTCTCTTTCTAGAATTCCTATTTCCTTTAGGATGACATCTCTGCTTATGCTTACCAGGGGACTCCCGTCAACCTTCTTGATACACTTCTCCTCAAATCTATATCTTTTTGCACATTCAACAACTAGATATCGACAAGGGGCTACCATTAGGAAAGTGGCTGCATCAGTCAGATCACTCTGAATGGTTTTTTCTAGCATGGAACCTGGAATGGGTTCTTTAACTTGGTTCATAATGTCTTCTAAGGCTCTGATTTTGATTAGGGTGTCTTCACAGTTAGGTAGGGAGAAAATCAAAGGAGAGGTATTTCTAAAATTTGGAATTGGGTTCTTCATTTTGGGTTCTCAAGCTAGGAATAAACAAGGAGATGCAACAACCTTAAAGGAATTCAAATTTGATAAAGAAAAGAGTTTGAACTAAAAAAAGGGGGCCAAAAGAGAGACTCACCTAGTTTCTTATGCAATGGAATAAGCTCTGAGAGGAGGAAAATATACCTTCTTCCACGTTGACTGCATGAGATGTCTCAAACACTATGGATAGAATAGGCTAAGCTTTCCAATTTATCATAAAATAGTTCACAAAATCCTGAGAGATTCACAATAATGGAAAAATTATGTCGCATAAGGTTCAATTAATGATCACCAGGTAACTCGCACCACTTTAAGCATTGATTACTGTACTTTCCTAGATTGAAGTGACACTTAAATGTCATTTCAATTAATTACAACATCCTCACCACGTGCGAAAGTCATAATCAATCGCCAACTATCCTTTATGTCAAATCACTACTTTCCACTTTCACAAATTACAAACACACATTGAACCTCAAACCTTGAACTATTAGAGTTCATAGTTCAAGTTCAACATGAAGGCAAAAGGACTATCCTTTGGCATGACTTAATAAAATAAAGAAAAAATAAATAGCAACAAGGAAGAAGGAAAAAAAACAAAAGAAAAGCATCTTGCAAAAGGATAACATCCATTAAACTTTGAATCTTGAACTACGAGAGTTCATGGTTTGAGGTTCATTGGACAAGCACGCACTGTAAAGATGATGTGCCACTAAGCTTGCAAACAAAGAGGAAATATCATACCAAAGGATGTTATTGAACCTTGAATCTTGAACTATGAGAGTTCAAGGTTCAAGTTCAACCGACAAGGTGTATATGAAAAGGACTGAAACTTTGAATGAAACACACCTTTAAATATTATGGGGTGATTTTGGGAAAATTAGAGTATGAGAAAACTAAATAAAATCTATTGATAACAATGGCTCTGACTGGGGATGATACCTCTTGAGGGCAAAGGATGAACCCATAGCTTTGGTTTCGCAGACCAGGAAAAACTTAGAAAGAAAAGAAAGGGAACAAACCAAAAAGGAATAGTAGGAAACAACACAACAAAAAGGTATGTACAGGAAACATGATAAACCTACTTAAAGCTTATACAACTTGAGGTCTTGACCATTAAAGGTCAAGGGTAAAATAGTACCTTCCAAATGCTCCAATTTGAAGGAATTACAACCCAATGCTTTGTTGATAATGAACGGGCCCTTCCAAAGTGATTCAAATTTTCCATGGGCACCCTTAGGTTCCCGTCTTTTGTCCCATAATAGCACTTGATCTCCCTACATAAAATTCTGAGGTCTGGCCTTCTGATAAAAAATTTGAGCTTGATGTGTGGCTATTTGACATACCATTTCTTCTCTTTCTTCCTATATTTTGTTGAGATACAAAATCCATTTCTCAAGGGCATCTTGGTAAACCTGGTCTTCAATTATTTTCTGCAGTTTCACTATAGCTAGCTCTAGTGGTAGTGAAAGCTGAGCTTCAACACCATAAACCAATTCAAAGGGTGACATGCCAATTTCTCTTTTTGGAGAAGTTTGATCGGCCCAGAGAGCTTCAAACAGTTTCTTATGCCAATCTTTAGCATTGTCACATACTAGCTTTCTCATTATTCTAATCAAGTTCTTATTACTTGATTCCACCTGTCCATTTCCCCATGGATAATAGTTAGATGTGTGGGATAGGTAGATGCCATGATTATAGAAAAATAACTTCAACTCATGAGAAGAGAAATTTGTAGCATTATCTGTGACCAACTTGGTAGGATCTCCAAACCTGACTAGAATGTAATTCTATACAAACTCACGCACTACCTCAGATGTAGTATTCTTAACAAGGACCACTTCTACCCATTTCATGAAATATTTCATTGCAATGAGAATGTGGGTGTGTCCAACACTTGAAGGAGGGTTGATTGGTCCAATGAAGTCTATCCCCCATTGCTCAAAAGGTTCTTCTATGAACACTGGTCTCAAAGGGAGAGCTGCTAACTGTGGCTTTCCACTGAACATCTTACATTTTTTCACAATTTGTAACCCACTTATAAACATTGCCAAACATTCCTGGCCAATAATAAAAATTCCTAATAATTTTATAAGCGGTTATTGTGGAAGAGAAATGACCATTGCATGCCTCATTATGAAACTTCTTGAGTAATCTTTCTTGTTGTTCTTTGTCAACACACCTCAAGAAAGCTCTGTCCAAACCCTTTTTATATAGTACATCATCAATGATAACATACTTTGCAACCATTCACCTAAGGTTTCTTCTTTCCTTTGGGGTTAAATGAGGGGGACAGTCTCTCTAAGTGAGGTAGAATGACACATCTGAAAACCAAGAGTCATGAAGACTGACAAAAAGAACTGAGGGCATATTGCTATCAGGATCCTTCTCAGACATAAGTTTACACAATCCTTGACCCTGAACCAGTTTGGTAGGATGAATTTCTAGGTTGAATTCCTAAATTATGGAGATCCATGTTGCTCACATGTTCATCCCTATCTCTTGTTGAGTTAGGATGTCTTTAACAACAGAGGTGGGAACAAAAACAATTGAGTGAGAATGTAGAATGTAGAACCTGAAAGCCTTCACTACTTTAACCACTGCATATGCTTGCTTCTCAACTAATGAATAATTTAGCTCATGCTTCTTGAGAGGAATACTCATGAAAGAAATGGTCACTTCTTCATTCTTATCATTCTTTTGCAGCAATAATCCAAATACTATATGCTCTAAGGCATAACAGTATATTATGAAGTCTTTCTTGTAGTCTGGATTTATTAAAGTGGGAGCATCTACTATAGCTTTCTTGATGTCATCAAATTCTTTGACAACCTTTGTTCTCCATTTAAAAGGATTCTTCTCACTTAAAAGGCTCACCATATGCTTAGTTGTCTCAACAAAATCTGGAACAAACCTTTCGAGGAAATTGGTCTACCCAAAGAAAGATTTAACACCGGTCCTATTCGAAGGCAAACCAAGTTGCTAGATTGCTTTAACTCTTTCTGGATCAATCTTGATCCCTTCTTTTGACATGATGTAGCCCAACAACTTCCGTTCCATGATTGCAAAGATAGACTTTTTTGGATTTAATGAAATGCCATGTTCCCTGCATCTCTGTAAAACTGATCTTAAATCCCTTAGATGGTTCTTGTGCCTCTTGGAAAACACAGTCAGATTGTCAAGATAAATAACTATCACCTTATTAAGCAAATGGCTAAAGGAAGAATTCATTGCACATTGGAAGGTGGCACCTGCATTAATCAAGCCGAAAGGGATTCTATTATAAGCATATCTACCCCATGGGGTAGTAAAAGTTGTTTTATGCTGATCCTATTTATCCACCTTAATCTGGTTGTAACCAAAGAATCCATCTAGCATGGACATCATCTCTGAGCCTACCATAGTCTGCAGAATATGGTCCATAACAGGGAGTCCATAGTTATCCTTTAGGCTACATTGGTTCAAGTTCCTGAAATCTACGCAAATCCTAATTTCACCATTTTTCTTCCTAACAAGAACTATATTCACAATCCAGGTGGAATGATGAATAGGATAAATGATATGAGCCTGCAATATTTTTCTACTTCCTTCTGAATTGTCGCAGAAACCTTTGGATTATAGTTTCTTAATTTTTTCCTAAAAGGTGAGGTGCCCGGCTTGAGAGGAATCTGGTGCTGGAATTTTCCTCCTTTGAAATTTTTTAGATCATGGTAGGACCAAGCAAAGGTATCTTGATATTCCTTAAGAAAATTGACAAATCTCCGTTTCTCATCGAAAGTGCAACATTTGCCCAGATTTATACATCTAGGTTCTTCTTCCTCCCCTATATTTATCTTCTCATAGTCACCTTGATTTGTGTCTTCTTGAGGTGGTGGAGGGGATTTCAGAGCATCATATCTTTCAAATTGGATTTCAAGAGAGACGAGCCCTTTAGGAATATGATTTCCTTTTAATCAGAAGATCCCTTCATCTGTTACACCATCGGGGCAAAACTTGTCACAAGTTGATGAAGATCCTTCAAAGAAGGTGGTACTAAAAACTTCTGCCAACTACGAGAATTTATCAATTTGTTTATCATCTTCAAAGACCTGCCAATGCTCAGCATTATCTGGAACTTTTAGTCTGTACACCATTTCAATTTTGTAGGAAATTTTCTTAAAATCCGAATTCGGTAGTAGTAGGGAGGAAGAAACTGCTAGGGAATCAACTCTTCTATTCAGTTCTCTGGGAACAACTTCTATAGAGACAGCTTCAAATTCTTCTATCTCATCCCAAACATGATTTCTAGTGTTTGAGTCTTTAATTTTTTTCTGAATACATGCCTCTCACTTGTCTCACAACAAGCTCTGCATCTCCCTTAGCTCTGAGTACCTTGATACCCATTTTCTTCACCTCTTCAATACCAAGTGAAAGAGACTCATATTCGGCAGTTTTTTTTGTATTATCAAAGTCTAGCTTAAAGGCCCATGGGAAAAGGTCTCCTTCTGGTGATATCTTTACAACTCCTTCTCCAGAACTGACATAAGCACAACTGCCATCAAACTCCAAAGTCCAAAGACCATCAGACTTATCAGTTGTCACTACTTCATTCATGTCTGGTGTGGATGAAATCATATAATTTCCAAAATCAGATTCTTGGTAGAGTATCTAAGACTTGGGATCTTCAGATGGGAATATCATATATTTTTATTTTCCCTCTAGTTGTAGGACAACCCTTTTATCTCCAATTGGAATAATAGCTTAAGACCAGTCAAGCTTGATTTCTCCTCCAAGATCCTGATAGAAAGTCCTGCTTAGAAGCATGTCATAGCTAGCTGGGATATCAACTACAAGTATAGTTAATTTAATCTTTTTACTAGGGTATGCTGCAAGGGCTACTTGAGCATCATTGATTTGTCCAACTAAAGGGACCTATTTTTCATCTAGGGCATAGCATTGACCAAAGGTTGCAGTAAGGGGAAGATCCAGAGCATTGGCTACTGAAGTAGGCATGATATTATCAGATGCCCCTAAGTCTATAACATAGTTGTTCAACTTAAAGCCATGAATAAATAAAGAAAAATAAAAAGGCTCTGGTTTTAATCCTACATGAGGACTCTTATCTTGTGGAGAACTTTTTTCTTGTGGAGGATTTTTATCTTTGACAGCTTGGGTTTCTATAGTGGCTTGTTTCATGAAAAGCAACATTAGTGGTTTCACTAGCAGTTTTATCTACAAGAGGTTGACCTGATTTAGCATGTTTGACAAGTCTTTTCCAAATCTTTTAGATTCATTCTAAGATATTCAGTTGGGGAAACTTGAATCTTAGAACTTTCACAAAAATCAACGATATCAAAAGAAGAACCAAAACTATTTTTCTTCGGACGATTCATCTTCTTTAAGAAAAAGAGTTTTTAAAAGTTAGTGACTTTTGTGAAAAGTCTTTACCTTTATCCCACCATTGTGATGTTGATGGCTTGTTTTTGGCTTGTGAATTGCCATAACTTCTAGTTAACACAGTGCATGCAGGATCTTGTAAAGTTGCCAGACATACTTCCCTCCTCACTCAAAGTCAGACTCGTATTCTATGTAATAATTTCCAGAGCCGCCAAGCAACTGAAGACTCACTACATCATTAGGTGGTTCTTCTGTCAATTCTTGGTTCACATGCATCTGCATTGATCGAATCATCTCTAGATAGGAGGTGCCATCATGATCATCCATAAGATGGAAAGTGTGTATATTAGCTCTTCTAGGAGGAGCTTCCAGTAAATTCTTATCAGATGAGGGATAATTTTGAGATCTGCGACTTGGCCCAACTTGGTCAGACATTCCTCTGGGAATATCTTGATACAAAAGAGGAGGATTAGCATTGCTTTTAGGAAGCTGCCTCTTGAGGGCAATCACATCATTTACTAATCTTTGCATCATGGGATCAGAAGTAGAAGTATTTTTTACATTGGGTACTTGGACATCCTTCCTCCATTTCCCTATGGTGATTAAATCATCCTCTAGCTCGGTGGCTTGGCCCTAAGCAGTTGCCAAGTCTACAAGTCTGTTTCTTCTAAGATGAAAACCTATGTCTGGGGGCATAGAGTTTACAAAGAAACACTATTGATTCTCAAGGGTGGGTCTTTTCCTAGCAGGAATTTTATGAATGACCTTGTTATATCGAGCCACATAATCTCTCATGGGCTCATGGATCTCCTTTTTCATTTGCGTAAGTTGAGCTAACATGGAGTGCTCATCATCTGCACTTTTGAAATGGCCCTCAAATGCAACTTTCATGGAATTCCAATCAGTTATGGACGCTACAAGAAGATGCCCAAACCACTCCGCTGCTCCTTCTGTTAAGGTTTGAACAAAGAGTCTAACTGCTACATCCTTAGTTTGCACTCCTAGAATGCCAATGGATACATTAAAAGAATTGAAATGTTCTTAAACAACTACTTTTCCATCCTCATAAAACTTTGGGAGAACATCTTTAGCTCCTTTAGGAAGAGCATGATGAGTGGCTAAAGCTAAAGGCCCAACTGCATTTCCCCACGGTGGAGCCATAATTATTGTGGGAAAAATAGTCAATAGAGGAGGGGCTTGAATACCTGATAATGTTAAGGCTTTCTAATCATAGGTCTTAGTAGATGAGTGAAAATATTCTTTAGGAGGAGAAGAAGGTCTACTTTGAGCCTTTTTCTTAGAGGGGCAGACTCTTGTGGTTTCAAGATCTCTCAATTCTTCAAAAATACTGTAAAAAATACCCGCCTCTCGTTGAGACCTGGTGTAAGGTTTGGACTCCAGCTTGGTAGTTCTATGGTCTATGAATTTCTCTATCAACTATTGTAGCTTCCTCAGCTACGGGGAGACCTCTCAACCATTCACCAATCTCTTCCTCTTCTTCTAACACCAATTGAACTTGATGATATTATTCATTACTTATTTTTACTTTCCAAGCCAAGTTGTTTAGGTCTGCAATAATATCCTCCTAAGTGTCATGAAAGTGCAGACCAGGTTGTAGGACTGGGGGAACTTTGGCTTGACTAGGTATTACATCAGCAGGTAATACCATGCTTGCACATTAAACCAAGTAAAGACACTAGTTTACTAGTTTAGCTCCCTAGTAGAGTCACCAAAAACTGTTAGTAAATGAATTTGTCTCTTTTTAATTTTATTTCTAATGCTCTATAGCCTACTATGAAACATCAACTCTTTACTAACAAATGGGTTAAACATAAGATGTTTAATCCTCTGAATTATGGTACAGCTCCCATAAATATTTTCAATGAATTCCTATGAAAAAGAATAGTGCATTTCTACAAATATCAAACTTTTGACCAAAAAGTTGATAAGGTGAAAACAATAAATTTCATCAATATGATATAATTACTGTGAATTGATAGCAACTAATAGATCTAAAGTTCACAGACTTCAATAAGTAAACATTATACTAATCTAAAGCACAACTTAAACTAGAATTTAAAGAAAGATATAAACATTCAACTAAGAAATTATGCTCAATGTAGAATATCCCAATAGAGATCCACCCAAAAATATAAACCAACAGATCTATATCGATAAGTTTCTTTTCATTCACTGATTCATAAAACCTTAATCCAAGTCTTTACAAAAAATATTAAAAACTTAAACTGTTCTATTACTTAAGCAAAAAATAAAACTAACTAACCTCCCCTTTCAAAATATTTTTCCTGGCTTTATATAGCCAAGAGTTTCGGCTCGAAACTGTTCATGATAACCAAAATATGCTAAAAATAGTAAACTGGAAAATTGAAAAAAAATGACCCAAAAAGCATGGAGAAAGACCACTAATCGTGGTTGAGCTAGATGCCTTAGATTCAATTCTGGGATGATTTGGGCGTACGTGCCTGCTTCCACTCCTCATGAGCCAATGATGCACTGATAACTATAGCATGATATGGAAAGCTAATGAGAGCAATTATTTTCCGGAGAACTTTCCCATATTTGCATATTTGATTCAACCTCGATCTATGAGACTCAAGGTGATCTACACAGACGACCAACATAGCCTAAGTGTTAGCTATGGAGGTGAGATCTTCTGTTGTGAGATCTTTGCTGTCTCTGATAGCTATTATACCTGCCTCCAACTCCTAAGTTATCTTCTATGATTTCTTCATATCCCGAGTTCCCTCATCTATTAGAACAATATTCAGGCACTTAAGATCCTTTTGCATGGTATCGATCAAGCCCTTAAGATCATTGAGTAAGCGGGTTGCCCCATCACATTCATCCTTGATGATTGAGTTTCTCCATTCAATACTCTTCACAGAAACATACAGGACCTCCTCATTCAAGCTATGAACTGGCTTTTCCTTAAGGAATTTAGGCACTCCATAGTGATCAATCTCCATTAGCTAATCAGCTATACCAGTCCACTTCTTCTTTTCTTTCCTCCATTCTGTTAGTTCAGTCAACAGTTTTGAGATGATTTTTGTCACAATTCCATGAGTTTCAATTAATTGAGTGATGTAATTTCCTCCTTGTTGGATCATCCTTGCGACCCACTTGTTAAAAACTTCTACTACTAGTTTATTTCTTTGAATCTGGTCCAAAGTTTTGTGAATTTCTAGTAAGCGATGATCGAACGTGTGAGACACCTAGGCTAATGGAAGTGGAATGGGCTCTTGGACCACCTGAATGAACTCCACCAATCTCTATATGGTAGCCTTTAATTCTTTCTTGTCCCTTTCTTCCTTGAAAGTCCTATGCAGCATCTTTCGTGTGGAAGACTCTAGGTGTTTTGCATGTACTGCTCTACTTGCCACTCCCAAATCTATCTTTTCAATAGTAAATTCCTCAATAGAGGCTTCATAAACATGTTTGTCAGACTTTGGTATTGCTCGTTCTACTGTCCACCTCCCAGTTTTCTCATCTACATCTATCATTGACTCCATCTTAATTCTTTTGGGTTTCACTATAGCTCCCAAGCACTTACTTACCATGTCCTCTACCAGAAGAGTTATCGGTAGGACATTCTATTTCTTACTAATAGAGCTTCCCATCCAACTGAGAGTGGGAAATAGAGTTTGCAAGGTGTCACTCACCACAGCTGCTGAGGGTTTTATAGAATCTAGCTGACTTCTCTTCAAAGTCAATGTGTCTTCTCCCATGCTATCTGAACTAGCTTATTCTGACATATGAGTATCCATGAGATCGAGATCAATGACCTCTTTTTTGTCAACCAGCTTATCACATTCTTTACTAACTCTCCCCCTTAAGGTCCTTCTTACTGGTGAAGATCAAGGAGAAGCTTGTTTCACAGGATCACCTAAAGATTTCTTCTTATTTCTAGCTTTGGAGGTACCTACAAGGGAAATGTTTTTATTAGTAGAAACAATGGGTTTGACAACAGAATCACCATGTGCTGCTCTTCTTGGGTTATGTCTTCTTGAAATAGGAGGCTTCTTACTATTAACCCATTTCTCAGTTCTTTTTATCACACTAAGGGTTTTAATTACAATGTTGTCTCTCTCATCAATACCCCAATCTATTTTAGGTAATGGTGTGCCCCTAAATCTAGTTTCAAACTGATCATCTAGCACCTCTTCATCACTATCTTCATTCACAGTTGTGATGTCAATCTGAATATTTAAGGTAACTATCTGACCTAGGGTGAACCTTGACCAACTTCTTCTTACTTCAAAATCATCAGCACAAGCCTCCCAATAATCTTCTATTTAGGGAATGTGTTGGAACTCAGAGGGAAATTTTAAATGTTGAGTAACATATCCTCTACTATCAAAATATTTCCTGAGTGCAAATGTTTTCAAATTCAGTTTCCTTAACTCATGCTCTAGATTTAGGGCATCTAAAGAAGTTTTACAAGTGGGTATGTGCAAGAAGATGAGGGGCCAAAAAGTGGCGATGTGAAAAATATTCACTTTTCACTCATCCAAAAGTGCATGAAAGCGCTTGTTGACTTTTTAGTAGGCCTGGGTGTCAGTACACCTGGGCAAACCTGACACCAAAGCACAAGCCTAATCGAATACTCGATTTGAAATCGGGTACCCAATTTTGCCGAGTATGAAAAAATGGCGGGAGTATATGGAAAATTTGAACTTTTTGAAATCGGGGAAATCGGGTACCCGATTTTGCCAAGTATGAAAAAAAGGCGGGAGTATATGAAAAAATTGAACTTTTGTATATAATGTTTAAATATGTATTATATATATAATTATATATTAATTTATATATTTTATATTATAATATCTTAGGGGTTTTAAATTGTATGTCATATATATTTTATATTATAATATTTTATATTAATATATATTTTTATTTTAATATGAATTGTATATAAATATATTTAACGAACTTATATATATATATATATATATATATATATATATATATATATATATATATGTATGTATGTATATCATATATATATATATACATACACACATATATATATATATGTATATATATATATATGTATATATATGTGTGTATGTATATATATATATGATATACATATACATATATATATATATATATATACGTATATATATATATATATATATATATATATATATAGATATATATATATACATATATATATATATATATATATATATATATACATATATGTATATATATATATATATATATGTATATATATATATCTATATATATATATATATATATATATATATATATATATATATATATATATATATATATATATACATACATATATATATATATATATATGTATATGATATACATATATATATATATATGTATATATATATATATATATATATATGTATATATATATATATATGTATATATATATATATATATATGTATGTATGTATATCATATATATATATATATATATGTATATCATATATGTATATCATATATATATATATATATATAAATGTAAATATTTTACATATTTTTTAATATGTATTATAGATATAATTATATATTAATATATATTTTATATAATAATATCTCATATATATATATATAAACTTTATAGATCATAATATTTAAATTATATGTTGAAAGGGGTTACCGAGACTTCCTAGGGGTCCTAGTACGTATTATCATGCATTAGGACCCCTAGGAAGTCCCCATGACCCATTTTGACACATTGGAATGCTCGAGTGTGTCTGAAGGGGTCACTTCGGATACACTTGAGCATTCCAATGTGTCAAAAGGGGTCATGGGGACTTCCTAGGGGTCCTTACATGTGTCTAAAGGGGTCGCTTTGGACACACTCAAGAATTCCAATGTGTCAAAAGGGATCATGGGGACTTCCTAGGGGTCCTAATGCGTGATAAGGCATACTAGGACCACTAGAAAGTCCCCATGACCTCTTTTGACACATATGAACCCTCCAGTGTGTTTGAAGGAGTCGTAGGACACCTTCAGACACACTTGAGGGTTTAGATGTGTCAAAAAGGGTCATGGGGACTTCGTAGGGGTCCTAGTACATCTTATCACATGTTAGGACCCCTAGGAAGTCCCCAAGAAACCTTTTGACACATTGAAATGCTCAAGTGTGTCTTAAGGGGTCGTAGGACCCCTTAAGACACATTTGAGCATTCCAATGTGTCAAAAGGGGTCATGGGGACTCCCTAGGGGTCCTAGCATGCCTTATCACGTGTTAGGCCCCTAGGGAGATCCCATGACCCCTTTTGACACATTGGAATGCTCAAATGTGTCTTAAGGGGTCCTAAGACCCCTTAAGACATACTTGAGCATTCCAATGTGTCAAAAGAGGTCACGGGGACTCCCTAGAGGTCCTAGTACGCCTTGACACGTGTTAGGACCCCTAAGAAGTCTTATGACCCCTTTTGACACATTGGAATGCTCAAGTGTGTCTTAAGGGGTCCTAGGACCCCTTCGGACACACTTGAGCATTCCAATGTGTCAAAAGGGGTCATGGGGACTCCCTAGGGTTCCTAGTATGCCTTATCACGTGTTAGGATGCCTAGGGAGTCCCCATGACCCCTTTTGACACATTGAAACACTCAAGTGTGTCTTAAGGGGTCGTTAGACCCCTTCAGACACACTTGAGCATTCCAATGTGTCAAAAGGGGTCACAGGGACTCCATAGGGATCCTAATATGCCTTATCACATGTTAGGACCCCTATAAAGTCCCCATGACCCCTTTTGACATATTGAAATGCTCAAGTGTGTCTTAAGGGGTCGTAGAACCCCTTAAGACACACTCTAGCATTCCAATGTGTCAAAAGGGGTCATGGGGACTCCCTAGGGGTCCTTGTACACCTTATCACATGTTAGGACCCCTAGGGAGTCCCCATGACCCTTTTTGACACATTGGAATGCTCAAATGTGCCTTAAGGGGTCCTAAGACCCTTTAAGACACACTTGAGCATTAAAATGTGTCAAAAGGGGTTATGGGAATTCCCTAGGGGTCCTAGTATGCCTTATCACGTGTTAGGACCCCTAGGGAGTCCCCATGACCCCTTTTGACACATTAGAATGCTCAACTATGTCTTAATGGGTCCTAAGACCCCTTAAGACACACTCTAGCATTCCAATGTGTCAAAAGGGGTCATGGGGACTCCCTAGGGGTCCTAGTATGCCTTATCACACATTAGGACACCTAGGAAGTCCCCATGACCCCTTTTGACACATTGGAATGCTCAAGTGTATCTTAAGGGGTCGTAGGACCCCTTAAGACACACTTGAGCATTCCAATGTGTCAAAAGGGGTCATGGGGACTCCCTAGGGGTCCTAGTACGCCTTATCATGCATTAGGACCCCTAGGGAGTCCCCATGACCCCTTTTGACACATTGGAATGCTCAAGTGTATCTTAAGGGGTCTTAGGACCCTTTAAGACACACTTGAGCATTCCAATGTGTCAAAAGGGGTCATGGGGACTCGCTAGGGGTCCTAGTATGCCTTATCACGCAATAGGACCCTTAAGGAGTCCCAATGACCCCTTTTGACACATTGGAATGCTCAAGTGTGTCTTAAGGGGTCGTAGGACCCCTTAAGACACACTTGAGCATTCCAATGTGTCAAAAGGGGTCATGGGGACTCCCTAGGGTTCCTAATACACCTTATCACGTGTTAGGACCCGTAGGAAGTCCCCATGACCCATTTTGACACATTAGAATGCTCAAGTGTGTCTGAAGGGGTCGTAGGACCCCTTAAGAAACACCTGAGTGTTCTAATCTGTCAAAAGGGGTCATGGGGACTCCCTAGGGGTCCTAGTATGCTTTATCACATGTTAGGACCTCTAGGAAGTCCAAATGATCCCTTTTGACACATTAGAATACTCAAGTATGTCTTAAGAGGTCCGGGGACCCCTTAAGACACACTCTAGCATTCCAATGTGTCAAAAGGGGTCATGGGGATTCCCTAGGGGTCCTAGTATGCCTTATCACATGTTAGGACCCCTAGGAAGTCCCCATGACCCCTTTTGACACATTGGGACACTCAAGTGTGTCTTAAGGGGTCGTAGGACCCATTAAGACACACTTGAGCATTCTATTGTGTCAAAAGGGGTCATGGGGACTCTCTAGGGCTCCTAGTATGCATTATCACATGTTAGGACCCCTAGGAAGTCCCCATGACCCCTTTTGACATATTGGAATGCTCAAGTGTGTTTTAAAGGGTCGTAGGACCCCTTAAGACACACTTGAGCATTCAAATGTGTCAAAACAGTTCATGGGGACTCCTTAGGTGTCCTAGTATGGATTATCATGTGTTAGGACCCCTAAGAAGTCCCCATGACCCCTTTTGACACATTGGAATGCTCAAATGTGTCGTAAGGGGTCCTAAGACCCCTTACGACACATTTGAGAATTTCAATGTGTCATAAGGGGTCATGGGGACTCCCTAGGGGTCCTAGTACGCCTTATCACAGGTTAGGACCCCTAGGGAGTCCCAATGACCCTTTTTGACACATTGGACCCCTTACAACACATTTGAGCATTCCAATGTGTCAAAAGGGGTCATGGGGACTCCCTAGGGGTCCTAGTATGCCTTATCATAGGTTAGGACCCCTAGGGAGTCCCAATGACCCTTTTTGACACATTGGATTGCTCAAGTGTGTCTTAAGGGGTGCTAGGACCTCTTCGAACATAGTTGAGCATTCCAATGTGTCAAAATGGGTCATGGGGACTCCCTAGGGGTCCTAATACACCTTATCACATGTTAGGACCCCTAGGAATTCCCCATGACACCTTTAAACACTTTGGAATACTCAAGTTTGTCTTAAGGGGTCCTACGACCCCTTAAGACACACTGTAGCATTCTAATGTGTCAAAAGGGTTCACGGGGACTCCCTAGCGGTCCTAGTACACCTTATCACATGTTAGGACCCCTAGGGAGTCCCCATGACCCCTTTTGACACATTGGAATGCTCAAATGTGTCTTAAGGGGTTCTAAGACCCCTTGAGATACACTTGAGTGTTCCAATGTGTCAAAAGGGGTCATGGGGACTCGCTAGGGGTCCTAGTATGCCTTATCATGCGTTAGGACCCCTAGGGAGTCCCAATGACCCCTTTTGACACATTAGAATGCTCAAGTGTGTCTTAAGGGGTCTTAGGACCCCTTGGACACACTTGAGCATTCCAATGTGTCAAAAGGGGTCATGGGGACTCCCTAGGGGTCCTAATATGCCTTATCACGCGTTAGGACCCCTAGGAAGTCCCCATGACCCCTTTTGACACATTGGAATGCTCAAGTGTGTCTTAAGGGGTCCTACGACCCCTTAAGACACACTTGAGTGTTCCAATGTGTCAAAAGGGGTCATGGGGACTCCCTAGGGGTCCTAGTACGCCTTATCACATGTTAGGACCCCTAGGGAGTCCCCATGACCTCTTTTGACACATTGGAACACTCAAGTGTGTCTTAAGGGGTCCTAAGACCCCTTAAGACACACTTGAGTGTTCTAATGTGTCAAAATGGTCATGGGGACTCCCTAGGAGTCCTAGTATGCCTTATCATGCGTTAGGACCCCTAGGGAGTCCCAATGACCCCTTTTGACACATTGTAATGCTCAAGTGTGTCTTAAGGGGTCCTAGGAGCCCTTCTGACACACTTGAGCATTCCAATGTGTCAAAAGGTGTGATGGGGACTCCCTAGCTGTCCTAATATGCCTTATCATGCGTTAGGACCCCTAGGAAGTCCCCATGACCCCTTTTGACACATTGGAATGCTCAAGTGTGTCTTAAGGGGTCCTAGGACCTCTTAAGACACACTTGAGCATTCCAATGTGTCAAAATGGGTCATGGGGACTCCCTAGGGGTCCTAGTCCACCTTATCACATGTTAGGACCCCTAGGAAGTCCCTATGACCCCTTTTGACACATTGGAATGCTCAAGTGTGTCTTAAGGGGTCATGGGGACTTCTAAGGGGTCTTAGTATGTCTTATCATGCGTTAGGATCCCTAAGAATTCCCCATGAACTTTTTTTACACAAAACTCTCAATTTTGTCCTAAGGATTCATCGACCACTTGGGACACACTTGACTATTAAAATGTGTCAAAAGGGGTCATCAAGACTTCCTAGGGGTCCTAACGTGTGATAAGACATACTAGGACCCATAGGAAGTACCCATGACCCCTTTCGACACATTATAACACTCAATTATGTCCTAAGGTGTCATATGACCCCTTGGGACACACTTGAGTGTTGAAATGTGTCAAAAGGGGTCATGGGGACTTCCTAAGCGTCCTAGTATGCCTTATCATGTGTTAGGACCTCTAGGAATTCCCCATGAGCCCTTTTGACACATTAGAAGTCTCAAGTGTGTCATAAGGGGTCAGACAACCCATTGGGACACACTTGAGTGTTGAAATGTGTCAAAAGGAGTCATCGGGACTTCCTAGGGGTCCTAATGTGTGATATGGCATACTAGGACTCGTAGGAAGTCCTGCTGACCCCTTTTGACACATGAGAACACTCAAGTGTGTCCTAAGGGGTCATACAACCCCTTGGGATAAACTTAAGTGTATAAATGTGTCAAAAGGGGTCATGAGGACTTCCTAGGGGTCCTAATGTGTGATAAGACATACTAGGACCCCTATGAAGTCCCCATGACGACTTTTGATACATTTTAACACTAAAGTGTGTCCCAAGGGGTCATACAACCCCTTGGGACACAATTGAGTGCTCCAGTGTGTTGTCGGGGGTTGCACCAGGACCTAAGGGGTCCTAGTACACTTTCTCAAGCCTTAGGACCCTTAGGAATCCTCTATGACCCCTTTGGAAACCTTTTGGATGCCTTATATTAGTGTATTTAACCTATGTATTAATATGTCCTATATAATATATATATTATATATATACTATACTTGATTTTATTATATATACAACAATATTTTATAAATAATATATAATACATACACACACACACACACACACATATATTTATATTATAATATAAAATATATATTACATACAATTTAAATATGAAGATATCATGTGATATATTGTAAAATACATATTAATATATAATACATATAAAATAATATATAATATATGATGTATAATGTAACATTTAATATTAATATATATTATATAATATTTAATGTAAAATATATATTATATAATATTTAATATATAATAGATATTATGTAATATTTAATATATATAATATATAATCTAATATATAATTTTTGATATATAATATATTGAAGTATGGAGAAATTGGAGGGAGAAAGGGGTTGGAAATAAATTAAGAGGGAGAAAGGGAGGGAAAATTTAAAATTCAAAATTCTGTTGGGAAAAATTGGGTACCCGATTAGGCTCGGTATTGCTTTGTGCACCAAACCTACCTGGTCAACTCTTCAAATGTCACAAAAACGTGTTTTTCCCCTGTTTCTCTGAGTTCCAAACTTCGACCATGTAGTTGACAATTTTTTTTTCACCCAAATTTGATGAAATGAAAAGGGTATTTTAAGGAGATTATCAACTTTCTATCGATATAATTGCTGTCAATTTTTGAATTCGGTAAATAATTATTAGTTATTTTCTAATCGAGTTACCTCTAAAGTGCTGATTTATATACTGATTGAAAAATGGCTATAACTTTCAAACGGTATAACATTTTTGAAATCCAAAAAATATGTCACATTATATGCTTTGCCTACTATAAGGAAAAATAAAATAAAATTGAATTTTGTAAAGTTTTGAATGAGTTAAGGTGGTCAAACACGGGAGTTTTTTTATTCTGAAAACATTGTAGCAGAAAATTCATAATTAATTTTTTTTTTGGAATAAAATTATAGAAAAATATGTGTCACATCTGGGAATGAGTCTAGTACTTATATATAAAATCTTATAAAAAAATATTATCATTTGATCATGATTAAGGTGGTCAGACATACACCTACTTCTTATTTTTTTCCTAAAATTTTTGTACTGCTGTATTGAAATCTATACTTTTCACCAATTATATTAATTTTTTTTTAGAAAAGGCCTTGTAGTTTAGAAACTAAATTCAATTTCCTACAGATTATACTCTTACAACTTTTTGGTATTAGGTTGATAGCTAGTTCAAATTTTCACGTCAAGTTGGCGAACCCTGATTTGCTGATTTTTCATTGCCACTTAAGGGCATAGTTTGGCCCCTCATGATCTTGCACATACCCAAGTATAATACCCTAATTCAACTGGGAAACTAGAATTCACTCTACCTTTCCTTTCCTTGACCCCTTTATGAACATACAACAATTGATGAGCCACTTCTACAATGATCAAGCTCAAAAGCATATTTGGGCAATTTAAATGGCTCCCCCTCAAAACCACCCACTTTGAGATATGTGAATCTTATAAATTGGATGAAGAAACTTCCATAAGTATTAAAAAAGGTTTTTACCTCTTCAGACATTCTTTTCTCAGTGTTCCCTTGTAGTGCATATGTCAACTTCCCAAAGAAAACCCCATTAACTTTTAGGAAACTAGCAACATGATATTCTTTTTGCAGGTGAGGGTAGTAATCGTAGACCTTCATATTTGGGAGGGGATGTTCATGGAAAAGGCCTTTCCATTCTCTATAGAGGCTAAAATGTAGAGCAAGTAAGAAGACATATGAAAGCTACTGCCAGTTGGGAAGTTTTCCAACTGATGATTGAGTTCATCAGCAATGGTTTTGGCCCAGTTGATATATTTTACCCCTTCGAGAGTGACCTGAATCTAAAAATACATCCACTCATGCCAGTAATATGGATGTTGGTTTCCTTTAATTATATTGAGTAGTATAACCAGCTTGGCTACCTCGGGTTTGAAATGATCTATAGTGAGTGGCTTCAGGAGCTTGGACCCTCCTTTTTTGGCTTTCAGCAACCAGTATTGAGCTATTTCATTCCTATAGACTTGTCTCTTGGTGGCAAAGACTGATTGAGATGATGGAATATTCCACCCTTCATACAAGTATTTTTTTGGAAGTCCTATTGCCTTCAGGATGACATCTCTGCTTATGTATACCAGGGGACTCTTGTCAACCTTCTTGGTACACTTCTCCTCAAAGCTATATCTTTTTGCACATTCAACAACTAGCTCTCGACAAGGGGCTACTATTGGGAAAGTGGCTACATCAGTCAGACCACTCTGAATGGCTTTTTCTCGCATGGAACCTAGAATGGGTTCTTTAACTCAATTCATAATATCTTCTGAGGCTTTAGTTTTGATCAGGGTGTCTTCAAAGTCAGGTAGGGAGCAAATCAAAGGAGAGGTATTTCTAAAATTTGGAATTGGGTTCTTCATTTTGGGTTCTCAAGCTAGGAATAAACAAGGAGATGCAGAAACCTTAAAGGAATTTGAATTTGACAAAGAAAAGAGCTTGAACTGAAAAAAGGGGGCCAAAAGAGAGACTCACCTGGTTTCTTATGCGATGGACTAAGCTTTGAGAGGAGGAAAAGATACCTTCTTTCATGCTAACTGCATGAGATGTCTCAAACACTATGGATAGAACAAGCTAAGATTTCTAATTTATCATAAAATAGTTTACAGAATCCCAGGAGATTTGCAAGAATGGCAAAATTATGTCACATAAGGTTCAATTAATGATCACCGGGTAACTCACACCACTTTAAGCATTGATTACTATACTTTCCCAGATTGAAGTGACACTTAAATGTCATTTCAATTAATTACAACATCCTCGCCACACGCGGAAGTCATAATCAATCGCCAACTATCCTTTATGTCAAATCACCACTTTCCACTTTCGCAAATTACAAACACACATTAAACCTCAAACCTTGAACTACGAGAGTTCACGGTTCAAGTTCAACATGAAGGCAGAAGGACTATCCTTTGGCATGACTTAATAAAATAAAGCAAAAACAAATAGCAACAAGGAAGAAGGCAAAAAAAAAAAAAGTGTCCTGCAAAAGGATAACATCCGTTGAACTTTGAATCTTGAACTACGAGAGTTCACAGTTTGAGGTTCATTGGACAAGCGCGCGCTACAAAGATGATGTACCACTAAGCTTGTAAACAAAGAGGAAATATCATACCAAAGGATGTTATTGAACCTTGGATATTGAACTATGAGAGTTCAAGGTTCAAGTTCAACTGACAAGGTGTATATGAAAAGGACTGAATTGTTGAGCGAAACACACATTTAAATATTATGGGGTGATTTTTGAAAAAATAGAGGCTAAGAAAATTAAGAAAAATCTATTGCTAACAGATTAACATACAAATATTCTTGAATGTATGCTTGAAATATAGAATCAATGATGTCTTAAAAAATGCAACAGATCTATACTTTCCAATCCTAGATCTTGAATGAATGATATTATTGAATTATTAAATAGAAAAGGAGAATATGTGGATCTTCTTGGTAGATTGAGAATTCCTCTACTTGGACATCATAGGAGAGAAACTTGCATCAACTAGAGAAGATACTAGTTTCTTGGATAGATATTGAAGAAATGGAGACATGGAGATCTTCAATCAGGATGCTTGCCTTCAAATATTGAGTCCAAATCCTCAATTGTACAAATTAAAATATTGAATTTCTTGCACTTGATCAATTAGTAGAACTTGATTGGATAAGGATGTCATGTATTTATAATGGATAATAATGGATGTTAAAATGAGAGGCCTCGATTTCCTTTTATACTCATTTTATGACTCAATATCATCGGTTCAACCACAAAGAAAGATTTGAAAGAAACACTCACGTATTGAGCCCAGAGCTCACTAAAGCAAAAAGCTCTAGATCAAGGCTAACCTAAGAAACCTTGTCCTGGACAAGGCTGACCTAGGCCACCTTATCTAGGAAGTGATTTTGAAGCTTTCTTGGGTCTAGAATAGTGTGATAAGTTATTGGAGAATAAAATAAATAAAGTGGGAACCAATCCTAAAGGACATTTAGACCTATGAATCAATAGAGTGGGGCCTAATAGGTCCTAGAGCCTCTAATTATGGGTGCTAAATTTTTAGGAAGGTACACAATATATCTAAGGGGAAGTACCCAAGGAAAAATAATTGAGGGGAATGTACCCAAGGGGAAAGTACTTGAGGGGAATGTTACAAGGGAAAATACCCAAGGGGAATGTACCCGATGGAAAGTACCCTAGGGTAAATCCCTTAAAAGCTCAATCGTCACCCTTCGACTCCAACAAAATTTTTCCACTTGTACAACCAAGTACCCGTATAATAAGTAGGCTTCACCATACGATCACACCAATTACACTTTCGTTCCACATGCAATGTCCCACTTGTATGACCAAGTACCCATACAATTAGTGTCCATACAGCCTGATACTTCCAAATACACAGATACAATAAGGCTTTCAACTAGGGTTGATCTCCTTAGAATATCACGATTGCATAAAATAGTATTGCCAATAATATTGTGCGCAACAATGTATCAACACATGAATATAACAGTAACGAATTGACACCAACAAAGTAATTTTGTTTTCATATAATATATTTGATTTCAAAAATCCTAAAATGAAGTACAAATTAAGATATCTGAAGTGATATCTCCAATGACAAACTAGGGTGGCTGTTACCACCAAAACTATAATTAAATACTAGGGTGGGTCTTTCACCTCCAAACTGCACACACGACTCAATTCCAATTGGAATCACAAATACACAAGAAAATATAACTCACTATGATTACCTACAGTTCCATCCAATGCCTTATATAGGCCTCCAAGAAGTTTTTGGAAAGTTGTAATGGGCCGATATAATTTTATTTATTACTTTATTATTTTGGCCCCTTTTAATTTTATAACTAAATGAATTAATTAAATAAGTCCTTTATAATATTATTTTGGACCATCTAATTAATTAATTTAATTAACTTAATCTCCATTAATTTGGGGACATTATAAAGGGCATGAAGATTCTCTATTCAAAGAATTTATTGCCAAGTTTGAAGAAAATTAATTTAGATTTATGTAGAAATTGTGTTTATGGAAAATAAAAGAGCCACATTTTTCAAAGATGGGAAGGAAATGGAGAGTAAAAAGTAATAGATATTGCATCCATGTGTATGGGGACTAGGTATGGTATTATCTCTTGTTGGGTCTTATTATTATGTTACTTTTATTGATATTACAAATATGAAGACTTGGGTTTACTTCATTGCAAGAAAAACTAATGGATTTGATATCTTTAAGAAATGGAAAGCCTCGGCTAAGAATGAGATAAGAATTAAGTTGAAGTGTCTCAAATTAGATAATGGAGTTGAATAATGAAGAAAAGAGTTTAACACTTGTTGTTTATACCATGGGATTTGTAGACAAAAGATAGTTCTAGGAACACCACAAGAAAATTGTGTTTTTGAAAGAATGAACATAATTATCACCAAGCATGTAAGAATTATGAACTTGAATGCAAGATTTACTTTGCAAATTTTGGGAGATGTCGTAGATACTACTCTTTACTTGATAAAGAAGAGGCCTTCAAGATCCTTATATGGTGGTATTCCAAAGGACACATAGATAGGTAAAATGGTAAACTACACATTTTTGAATATTCTTGATCAAGGTCTCTTCAACTAGTTGATTTGTATTTTGTTTCTAGTATTAACCACTTTTGTTTGTGTTTTTGGTCCTTTGTTATATTTTTTTTGTTGATTTTTTATCCTTTGTTTTTGTGCCATTTCTCATGGCTTTTTGAGTTGAGATCCTTCATTTGGAGGTTTATATCCTTAAGCTTAGTGATGTTGTGTCTCTTTATAGTTTTTCCATGATCATGTCTCTCCTTATCTTCTATCTCATTTCTTTTTCCATGAGCATGCTCGGTAGAATCATAATCTTGCTAAAGTGGGGGATAATTGTACCATTGTAAGCACCTTACTAGTGTATACAATTCCATGATTATTTAGCACACACATTAGTGTGTTTTCACTTAACATACATAATAGGGCTTCATATGGAACTTAATAGACACCTACAGTTAAAATATGGGTCCTATGTTATTTCAATTTCATTTAAAATTGAGGTAAGATCTTATTTCTAAGCATGTTACTTTATTATTTCCCCAATCCAATAATTTATTTAATCACATAGGCCCTATGTCATCATACGTGGCTGGTTGGAAATGCATACTTCTTAGAAGTGTTGGTAAACTACAACTTTAACCAAGGGCCTTAGAGGAACCCATAGAAAAGGTAGCAATCTTGACTTCTTCCAACATAATCGAGGCCAAATGTTGCATATTATCAGTGACATTGATAGCTCTTGGAAGGTAGCCTAATAACTTCTCTACTAAAATCTTATCAACAACACAGCCATCATCTTTGAAAATATTAAAAAAGTTATCCAAGGCCATGAGACCCAAATTTTCATCCTACTTGATTACATAGATATTCTCATCTCTAAGATCGAGAACAAAATTTATCCTCTTACATATGCTAGCAAAACAATGAAAGAAGACCAAATTTTAATCTCCCTCTTTCAACAACCGTATCTTGGATTTTTGTTTCCAAAATATTTTTGTTTCATTTAGTTCTCAAAGCCACCTTTTCATTATGTGTCAACATAGATATCTGTCCATTCCATTTTTTCTGAAATGGTTGTCAATCTCATACAAATTTATTTTATCTTAAAAAATATCTCGAAAAGTAAGCTAGTTCTAGCCCTTCATATTATCTCTATTAATATCTAATTTTTGAACCACACAATACTTTAGGGTCCCGTGGATAGTGGAATTTCACTAGTTTTAAATATGGTTGTGAAACTCAGGGTGTGATTCTCACATAATTTCATAACAGGGTGGACTATACCCGTTCTGTAATCTATTTTTCTTGTTAAGAAGGATAGGATTGTGATATGAAACTTTATAGGGAAGGGAAGTTAAGGAAAATTTGAACACTAAGTCCCAATTAGTAGAACAAAGGAACATGTCAAGATTATCTTAAATAAGATCATTTCCTTCTTATGGTTTGACCACGTGAAGAATTATCCTATCATCTCTATGCTAACCAAACCAATTTAATTGATAAAGTCTAAGAAATCAAGCATGCTATTAGAAATTTTTTCTAGAATGCTCATCTTTTCAAAGGGGAAGAGTATCAAGTTGAAGTAACCTACTAATAAAAAATGAGAAGTGCTAAACTATTGGATAAGAGAAGAGATCTCCCAAATTTACTTTCTACCAAGGCATGAATTGGGGGCATAGATATTGACCAAAAACCAAGCATAACCATCAAAAGCAAGTTTGACAATAAAAAATTATCATTGGAGGAAATAAGCTCTCCATCCACTTAATGTGGATTCTACATAGTAACTATACCTCTTGAGGCACCATTAGTTTCACTAATATAAAAAATGAGACATTGGCCACATAACCTTGGCAATTGTGTTGAATAAGGATTTTGTCGTCTTGACTTCTTGTAGAAGTAGAACAATCATACTATTTTCAAAAATGCATTTCTTTAAATCATACTACTTTTGAGGGCCATTCAAACCCCTTATTTTCTATGAAAGGAACCTCATTTCTTATATTCGGAAGTGGAATCTTGGGTCCTCTAACTACCATTGGTGATTTCCCTTATGATCTCCCCTTTTCTAAAGATTTTTGAGATGGGTGACCATTCTTGGTTAAAATAACCAAAGAGTTGTCTTCTTATTTTTGGTCTTCTTTTTCTGAATCATCCAACCATCATCACTCACATGATAGCTTGTCAAAGCATCTACAAAAGAGGATCATTTTTGAAGGGGTAGGGGATGTAAGCCATGGCTTGGAGGAAGATCTAACCCATTCCTCCCTAGGAGAGGTAGAGGCTAGGGTGTCACATGGTTATGGAAACACATTGGTAGGGGCTAGGATTTATCCAACCTCCAAAATAATTATTTCATTCAAAGTTCCATGTGGATCCCCCCTCCCCCATTTGACTTTCTTAGGGGTTTTCAAAAGTTTCAATAGTCCATCTATAAGGAGATATTCATGATTTTCAATCAGAATCAACCTCCTTAGGAGGGACTATGACTCTAAAAGGGGAAGTAGAGATACCCTTCAGTTTTTTATGTCCCTTATCAAATGCATTATAATCAAAATCCATATGGGTCAATTTTGAGCATTTTTGGTAGAGAATCACAACATTGTCGTGCATCAATGCTTGTGCCCACTTACCCAATTTAGATTACAAGGTGCTATAATTAAGGAGAGTTTTATTGACAACAACATTAACATAGAAGCATGCGGATGACCTGGATTTTTCCTTAATCCCCTCATCTACACAAACATAGTGGCCAAATGTGCTACCAATCAAGTGAAAGATCTATTCATCCCAAAATTCTAGTGGTAGACCATGCATACAAACCTAGACTAGGAATTAACTACTAAGGTCAGTTGTAGGATAAAAACCTAGGTTTGACCTATAGAGGGATTGAAATTGCTTCCCAAAGGCCAATGATCTTGTCAGACAAAAATTAAATCCTCCTCAACAGTAAACTTGAAAAGGAATAGACTATTAGGAATTACACTGATTGTGACACTCCCCTTGAGTTTCCATTTCTGTGAAGACCACTTCCTAACAAAATCAATAGTTGGTCTAAAAGAAAGAAATTGTCCCACTAAGGTATTGTTTATTGAGAAAACAATATGATCAACCACTAAGTTAAAGACCCTAATAGTCATTCCCTCAATTTTTGAATACTCTACTATTAATATTGTTCTGCCTCTTACAGCTACTAGCCACAAGTTCCTATTTCTTCCCATTAGATGGACCAACACTATGTTCTTTCCCCTATTCTAGTTTGTTAGAAACCACCTCTAGAAATTTAGTTCTAGGTTTAGAATTAAAAACCCCAACTTTCTAAACTTCAATCTCATGTACTAGATCATTCCTGTAGCATGTGCATTCTCCAGCACAATGGGGCTCCTAGTTCCATTATGCATAAATTGTGCAAATGTTGGGGGCTTCCTAGGTAGGGGAATTTGTCCCCCGATCTCATCACCAGGAACCATGGATGACGGCGATTCAAAAATTCAGCAGAGAAAGAAAAACCAAAGCACCAATGACATTTCACTTCTCTAATTTTTTGAGCCTTATATTTAAGGTCTTATGTTATGTGGGTGAAATTTTTAGTTCAAATTGTTAGATTCCCTATTCCAAACATGTTTATCTTGAAACAAAGTCTTACCAACAATTTTATTTTTACATTAGTTGTAGGTGCTAGAAGCTAGATCTTCCTATTTTTACAAGAAATTATGCATTGAGTTCCAAAACAAATGTGTCTATCACAAATAGGGTATCTAGAGTTTTGCTCATAATTTCACATTTTGAATATGCATGGGAATTCAACCATGACTTCTAAATTCAACTAGGATAAAAATTAGCTTCTGGAAAATATAACTTCTTTGCTACATTGAGAAATAGTACACTTTCTTGACAAATTATTTAAACTATTTTAATTTCACCTTTGTCAAATCTTCCAATAATAACGTATATTCCCAGAGGATGTTCTATTAGTCTTCTATTCATGGTTTTTCTACTGTCAAACTTTTTGAATGAATCTAAATATGTTTCCATTTCAATATGAAGGACAAGTGAAACCAAATGCCAATACTATCACAAAGGAGGATGAATTGAATTTCGAGTGAGGTATTCCTCAATATTTGATTGGTTTTTCATTGTCAATGACCAATCAATAAATGTGCCCCCATTTTGGATTTAAATTCTCTTTCACACTCAAATTTCAACTTCACAATACCATTATACTTGATCATTACTCATAACTCTCCTTCAGTCGTGTTTCTACATAATGAAATCTCATCGAAAAATTTGAATTTTGTGTCAATAAATCTTAGCGAGTTGTCAATGTCTTTTCTTTATTACTTCAATAATGTGAATCCAATTTTTTTGGGTGCCTCTTTTTTCGCTTATTGTACTTTTCATAGGCTAGTATATTGCATTGACCTATGTTCAATTAGCTCAATTAGTTCAATTAGTGAATTAATTTCCACCAATTATAACACTTGATTTTTTTCATTTTCAAAATAGTCATAAGTTTTAGAAAGTTTAAATTTATATTTTTGAATTTTTCAAATTGAAAAAAATATTTATTTGCAATCTCATTGGTTGAAAACAATTTGTCTTATATGACCCTTTTCTCAAGGGCTTCCTCCATATTGCATTTTTTAGGCTTTTTTCATGAATATCGTATTATGGCAAGATTTTAGAAATTACTATACTCAACATGTTTTATATTTATTTGTTATAAATTCCCTCAGCAAATATCTTTTCTTCTCATGTAAAAAACATGATTTGATAAGCTATTTGAATTTCAATGATAATTTTTTTAATATAATTTATTAAAATAATAAATTCTAGTTTAAAAAATTAAAGTCAACAATATTCACCTCCCAAATGAGAGGCTCACAACTTACCTTGTGCTCCAGGCTCTTGCCAATTATAATGACTAACAATTATTATGATTGTTTCACATTATTATTTTGATTTAATTAAAATGAAGATTATATAATACTTATGTTATAACTATTTGATAATTATTACGATTGTTTCATCTTATATTTTCTGATATTATTTATTACATTCTTTGATAATATTGTGAATGCATTTTACAATAATAAATATTTTGTAGTTACTTTATATGAATTATGAAAATCTTTCTTTAATTTTTAAATTAAATATATATTAAAATATTTATATACATTTTATTAATTTTAAATTTAGTATGACATATATCTATATACATTATTTATCTATAAATATCACAAGATAAATTTATGAAGCATTTGTTTGTTAATTAATATTAATTGTTGTGAGTTACCTTTGAAATTATATAACGAATAAGCTCATTTAAATTTACACATTTTAATCTTCATAATCAAAATATTGTACACCTTATATTTTACTATTATATAATAACATATAAATTTTGAAAGTTCTGTTTGAATGAATAATCTGTTTAAGATTAAAATGAATGAATTTGTAATATAAGGATTAAAATCAATCTTGTATCAACCAATTTTTTTAGTCATTTCTTTTGTTTTTGTTTGCACAATCTCATTTACATTCCAATCATAAATCAGCCTTTGAAGATTTTATAGCATATCTTATTTCATGCTAGGATAAGTTTATAAAAAATCTTCTTTAAACCAGCCTTTGAAGATTTTATTACGTATCTTATTTCATGCTAGGATAAGTTTATAAAAAATCTTCATAAATCAGCCTTTGAAGATTTTATTGTATTCATAATTTACCAACAATCTTCTCAAACAAATACCAATTGTATAAGTAAAAAGCACATCTTTCATCCCTCAATGCTTCTAAACAATCCTTATAACCTATAAATTCACTTAGATGGTGCTCTCTCTCTTTCTATGAAATATCTTTACAAAACCAATTGCAAAATTCTTTTTTAAATCTAGATATGATCAGTAATGCTGACTCTAATAGATCAAGAGTTAATTTTTAAGAGTTTTACTTTATTTATTTATATAAAATTAGCAGTGTTCTTATTTTTATTCGATATTTTTAGATTTTTTTATTGGATGTAGACTCTATATAACAGCAGCCTCATCACTGTATTGCAGTGAGAAGAAGACTGTGCAGTTTACAATCAGCAAGTATTACTTAGAAACTGTAGGGGATTTTGAAGCATCAAACCTAGAAATATCTAATTGACCTTTTTTCTTAACCAACGTCAACACAAATAATTGTACACTGCAGGATTTTCTTTATCTCTCTCCATGTATTCCCTATCCATGAGAATTTCAATTCTCTTTTTCATTTCTTTCATATCTGGCTTGAACATGTCTTTAACCTGCTCAATGCATTGCATCACTAATTCCTTATGAGTTAATTTTTCTCTCCTCTTCATAATTCTTACAATCGAGGCATCAAGTACATGACGTCTATCTTGAAACACAGCTTTCCCAGCATTTTCTTTTACATTGGCCGTGGGTGCTGGAAGTCTGATCTTGCCCTTTTCATTAGAAAATTTTGCATTGAACTCGAAACAATCTGTTTCTACCACAGATTGTGCATCTGAAATTTTACTCAGAATTTTGTATTTTGGATATGCAATGGAGTTCAGCAATGCAATTGTATCTTCTACTTCCAAATTCAACTGGGATTTAACTTCTGAAAAACTTAGACTCTCTGCTGAATTGAACAACAATAGTGCACTTGCTTGACAAGTTGTTCCAACTATTTCAATTTCACCTTCATCAAATCTTCCAATAATAATGCAAGTTCCCAGAGAATGTTTCCATGATAGCCTTCTGTTCATGTTTTCTCTTCTATAGAACTCGTTGAATGACTCCAAGTGTGTTACCATTTCAATAGGAAGGACAAGTGAATCAGGCGACTTGTAGCTTGGCCAGAATCCAGATGTCAAAATTGTTACAGAGAATTCTATTTCAGAAGGAGAATGAAGAGGATTTTGTCCGAGGTATTCCTCAAAATCTGATTGGGTTTTCATTGTCAATGCCCAATCATTAACCATGCCCTCCATTTTAGATGTAAATTGTCTTCCACACTCAAACTTCAACTTAGCTAACATGTTTTTTTCATAATCAGTATTTGAGCTTCGATGGAACAAAAGCCTATCTGCTAGCTTCTTCCTATAAAACTCTGCAGCCATGTCTTTGTCAGAGAAGTAGGGAAAGATCTTGGAAACCTTCTCAAGGGCATCTTCAACATCTGAATATGTCATGTTTCTATTTGTCAATATATTATCACATAATATGACCAACAATTCCCAAATATTGTTTCCTGCAACTTTTTCATTGCAGAAACTCTGAAAGGCTGCCATGAGTGCAGTTTTGAAAAGGCAGTGGTTCATAAATTTCTCCTCCACACATTTCAAGTATTTCTGATGCAATTGGATAACACTCCTCACAAACTGATCATTTTCACTTGCAATCACTCCCTTCTCATGATTTGCCTTTCTTATTGCCTCTGCCATCATTTGTCCTCCATGTTTCACCAATGATGTACCATTCCTAATAACATACTGCGTAAATATCTTGGCCATGAGCTGAATCCCTCTATCTATTCCAGAAAACAACTTAAACATCTCTGAAAGGTCATCCATCTTGTCATTTCTCAGCAATGGATGATGGCAATCTGAATCTTCCTTCAAAAGTTGGCTTTCATGCTTGCCAAGAAGTTCATTTTCTACCATTTCTACATACCCAGTTTGGCTACTTTCATGCACACAATTCACTGCAATTGTTTCTTTTTCCAACCTTAAATACCCAACAACATTCATCATGTATTCTGGACAAGAATACTCACATATCCATGAATCAGACCTTTGGGAATAGTATATGTAACTACTTTCAAAAATGGCCAACTCAAGATCTTTATAATATTCCATCCCAAAATCCCAAAGCATACACATAACACTCTTCAATGCACTCCCATCAAGAATGCGCTCATTTTCCCGCATTTTAGTAATTTGAACCATAATAACAGCCTTGACATCGTTGTGCAAAACTTCATTGTAGACCATTTCAAGGAAGCATCTCAGAGCAACTTGGTTGTGTTTTTTGACGATCAGTGAACTCCCCTTGGTCAACTCGAAAAACACAAGTTTCAATAGAATGCCAGCCATTCGTTTGTAATATTCCCATTGCTTTCCAACTTCTCTCAGAAGAGACTCATCTTCTTTTTCCCTCAGTGCCGGTAAAACTGTTGAATTGATATGATCTTCTAAAGTTTTAATATATTCAGGCAGCATCACGCTCGGATTCACTCTATAGAAGTTGTTGTAGTTTTCAGTATAAATCGTCATATAGTTCTGCAAATCATATGGGATCTTTCCTTCGACTATTTCCTTAACCTTTGCAATTGCATTTTGAAACGTACCCAATTCCTTCATCCTCATCAATCTTTTTATTGATTTTTGCAACATAAATCTCAACTTCTCCCTCTGACGAAAATGGTTGTAGATAATGTGTTTTGAGCGGAAACCCTGACTTCTATAAATTGACCCACAAGGCATGAATCGCCACCTCGAACGTCACGACGTATGGAATTGGCTTTAACATGTTCATATTCAACTAAAATTAATCCTTAAAATTTGGGGTTTATTCTATCTATTCGTAGTTGTATACTATTTCTATGTATGCTCTTCATGAATATGGGGAATTGGATTTTTCACATGAATAGGAAAATCTATTTTTGGGGCCATTACTTTGACTACTTTTTTATATTATTTATGTTTCTTATTGTACATTGTTAGATATGATAATTGTTTAATTGCTTTATAATGGATTGTAAGTGAAATAATATTTTATTTCAAAATAGTCAGTAGATTGTATTTGTCTTATGATTTTTTTTATTAATATAAATTCAATGTTTCTTTAGTGATGGATTGTAACTGAAGTAATAGTTTATTTTTAAATTGTTGATAGAAATTGAAGAAGATAGAGTAGATTGTATTCGTGTTTTGATTTATTCTTGATTAATGTAAGTTCAGTGTCTTTGTATGGATAAATTTTTTTCTCATGATTGTTCCTTCAATCAAAATTTGGCGTTATTTTTACATGTGTTTGTTTATTAGGAGGAATTATTTTTTAAAAGTGTTACATTTTGTTTTACTTATAGTGGAATATCCTTACCTAGTAGTTTTGTAGACTTAGAGTGCTTATCATTCATATATTAGTGGTAGATTGTTTCTCCACATAATTTTTTGTGTTATTTTTACATGTATTTAATGATTAAAAAGATTTATATTTCTGATATTCATTGTTTTTTCTAATAAAGGTTCTTAGGAGGGTTGGTAAGCGCTCTGCAAGTGGGCACATTTTCCAGTATCCTACGTGTCCTACCTGCGAGCGCTCCCTGTGCAAGAGGTCTTGTCCGTGCTTCGTGTCCCCTGAGTCTTTTCTGCATTGTTTCTTGCTTTTTTTTATTTGGCTTTGTTTTGGTTTTGGGTGTGTGTTTTTCTTTTGTTTTGGGCTCCCATGTTTTGCTGTATGTTTTTAGGTTTTCTGCCACTTAGGGCTCGGCTGTTCGGGTCGTGGGCGAGGTTCTTTCCATGGATGATGTCACTAGAGATTAGGGGAAGGACGACCTTCATAATTGCCAAGCGAAGCCGGATTCACCCATGACAAGAAATGATGGTCTTAATGATATTCATGTTACGAGAGGATTTAAGCCTTCATTTAAGGCAGTGGTTGCCAAAGGTAATGCAGCCAAGTGCCCTGACACTGCTTGCTTCAAATGTATTTTTGGTGAAGAGGATGTCGTTCGTAGAGGAACCTAGCCCAATGGAGATAGATGAGATTATGTCCCTAGCTCAGGTAGTTCCGATAACACCTCTGGAGGAGAAGGTAAGGTCCCTAATCTTTTTGGCAGTACTATTTCCTTGACTCCGAATATTGACATGGTGAATGCTATTAAAGGTGAATAGGCTAGGATTAAGAATGTTGTTGTGTTCTTCGTTTGTATGGATTTGAAATTCCTTCCCGCACACAAATTTCTTGATGATTGGATTAACAATGTGTGGGGAAAGAAACTTGGCATTGTTGTTAATTTTAGTAGAATGATCCAGAAAGGTCTGTTTGTGGTATTCTTTAAAAATCATGCGATGCAAGAGAAAGTTTTAAACAAAAGTTTTTGGAACGTGGGCCAAACCATGTTCAGAGCCCTTCCATGGTCTCCTAAAGGGAAACTTGATGATATAGTTTCACAGGCTTCGTCATTTTGGTTAAATTTTTTAGGGTTGCAACCTAAGTTCTAGCCTTTTTTATCTCAAATTTTGAAACCACTTGGGTCTGTGCCACAGATTGAGGAAACTAGAATCACCCTACCCCATCTTAATGCCCATGTCCTCTTGGCACCAACCCCTGGTGTTCTTTTCCTGGATAATATTGCTGTTAAGTTTGAAGGTGATTCTTTTTTGTGGAAGTTAAGTAAATTAGGAGATATTGGTGCTTGTTTCCATTGTAAACTTAATGGGCATAGTAAAAAAGAATGCCCGCTGCTCAAGAATATCTCTAAAGACTTCCATCCAGCCGGTCCTGAGAGGAATAATAGTAACTCTGTCCCGATCTTGAGCACTGTTGATACCCAAGCCGATGGATTTGTAACATTAAACAATCCTCTGTTTGAAGGGGATTTTGAAGTAAGACCTGCTGCCATCCCAACCCCGATCAACAAGAATCCTATGGCTCCTCAATACATCCCGGTGCCTAGAATGAAAAATGTCGATTCTAATAACGGCAAGAAAAATGCTTAGCAAATTGCTCTTGAAAAAATCAAAGTGGGTGCAAAGGAGGGGAACCCTAATTCTAACCCTTCAGCACCTCTGAAACATAGGAATATACCCCCTCTAAGCAATCCTTCTTCACAGAGCATCAGTTGCGAAGGGTTCACTGAGGTAATATCCAAAATAAAGAAAAGAAAGACATATGAGAGAAGTAGCAGTTTAAAAAATAAGGAAAGAAATAACAAGGTAAAAGGAAATGATATACCAGATTGTTTCTCTAGATTATGTAAGATCAATCCCCCTTCTAAATGTTAATAATGAAGATATAGATTCATAGTTGGAATGTTAGAGGTTTTGAAATGTCATATAGAAAGTATATTGTTAGAAGGTGGTGTAATAGCCTAAAAGGAAAAGATATTGTCTATTTTCAAGAAATCAAAACTATTGGTTATCAGGCCTTTAATGTTTTGAAATTCATTTGGGGTAATTCCAAATATTTTTACTTGAATCATGTTAGAGGCAAGGGGGGTGTTTCTATTTTGATCAAGTATTCTTGGGAGGAGAAAATTATAGATAATGGGATGTCTCCATGTAAGAGGGATTTGTGGATCATCCTCAATCATGAAGATAATAAGATAGGTATTTGTAATATTTATGCTTCAAATGACTACAAGGAAAGAGCTAAGTTGTGGGAATGGCTTTCTACTAATCTTCCCAAAGAAAAATGGACCTTTGTTGGAGACTTCAATATGATTGAATGCCCTAAGGATAAAATAGGAGGTGGTAAGTTTGAATGGAAAAGTATTGAACATTTCTTCTGGTCTAGATTCAAGAGAATCTTTGCCATTAATGATCTAATGATAGGGCTAAAGGGAAGCCATGAAGGTATATGGTTCACTTGGTGTAACAATTAGGCTAATAAAGATAGTATATAATGCAGACTTGATAGGGTTTATACCAATAAACATGAAGTGAAAATTATACACCATATTGGATAGTATCCTATTAATGTTGTCCCTGCTAGCATGTCATACCACTCTCCCATAAGTGTTTGTATATATGTGTCAAGGATGTAGGAGAACAAGATGAAACTTGCTGCAAGAAGCCTCTGTTTAAACTAAATACTGCTCTTTTAAATAACCAAGACAACTTGGATGCCCTCTAGATGGTCACTGTTCTTTCCAAATACCGTACTTCAAGTGCTTCACCTATAGAGAAATGGGAGCAATTAGTTGATTCATGGAGGAAACTATTCCAAACTATTGGTTCAAAGGAAGCTAAGGATAGGAATTGGGAGGAAAAAATGCTCAATTCCATTTTGATAGATCTAGAGTCTAAACTGCAAAATAAAGGAAGGGATGATGAAATTGAAAGGAAACTTTGTGAGACTAAAGGAAAATTGAGAGTTATTCAACAATACAAGATTCAGGGACAGAAAGTAAGAGCTAAAGCTAACTGGATCAAAGAGGGAGATAGGGGGTCTAAATATTTTTTTAATATCATCAGGATAAAGCAAGTTAGAGAAGAGATTAAGGGTATTCAGATAGAAGAAGGAATCAACACTAATAACAAAGAGATCATGTCTATCTTTGTAGAATTCTACAAGAATCTCTTCACCTCTAAACATGATGAAGGTAGCCAAATGTGTATGAATCAATGCATGAGTATTATCCCATCTAAAATTACCAAAGAGAAGAGTGATATGTTGGGGAAAGAGATATCTATCCAAGAACTAGAAGAAGCCATTTCTTCATTGGCTAATGTTAAATCTCCCAGGATAGATGGCTTACCGGCTGAGTTGTATAAAATTAACAAGGAGTGGATTTCTAATGAACTACTTGAAGTCTACCAGTTTTCTTTTGACAATGGGACATTGGGTGAGAACATTAACAAGGGTCTAATTAAACTTCTACCTAAGGAAGGTGATAAAACTCAAGGAATTGGAGGCCTATCACCCTGTTAAACATTTCTTATAAAATCATTGCTAAATTGTTGGCTAACAGAATTGCTAAGGTCTTAAATGACATTATCTCAGTAACACAGACAGGCTTCATCAAAGGGAGATTTATTCTCAAAAATCTTATTACTAGTTGGGAAGCAATGCATTGGACAAAAGCTGACAAAAAAAATGTGGCTATGATTCTTCTTGATTTTGAGAAGGCGTATGATAGAATTGAATGGCAATTTGTTATTGCTATGCTTAAGCAGTTTGAGTTCCCTGAATATTTCTGTAATTGGGTCAAGATTTTGTTTAAAGATTCTAATACTAGCATTGAGATTAATGGTGAGATTTCTGAGTCTATTCGCCTTGGGAGATCTATTAGGCAGGGCTACCCTCTAGCCCCTACCTTATATGTCATTGTTGTAAATGCTATGACTTACATACTCAAGGCCACTGAATTCAGTCACCCCATTAAAGGTCTATCTTTTCCCAATAGTGAAGACCTCCTTATTGAACAGTTTGCAGATGATACAACTCTGTTTGTTGATATTTCATAACAAAACTTTGATAGAGTGGTTTGCAGACTTTAGTTATTTTGTAAAGCATCTGATGCAAAGATAGCCCCTCACAAATTTGTTGTTCTTGGATGGGACAACATCCCTCCCACCTGGTTAGGAAGTAAAGGATAGAAGTGGTCAGACACTAATGCTATTGTCAGATATGTAGGAATTTCATTTTCCCTTGATCCTTCTATAAATGAAATGTGGAGCTAGATTTATAAGAAAATAGAAAGAAAACACCTAAAATGGAAAACACACATGTTATCTTTAGTAGGAAGACTACAAATTTTTCAGAAAGTTCTCTCCTCACATGCCATATACTATGTTTCAACTTGGTTGTTTACTAATTCTCAAACAAATAAACTTGAAATTTTTTTGAGGGATGTCCTTTGGTCAGATGGTATTGGTAATAGGAAGAGGCATAATGTCAAGTGGGAGTGGTGTTGTACCCCAAGAATGCAAGGTGGCTTGGGCATTAAAGATCTCAAAAAACAAGGGAGGACCTTGACCTCCAAATGGATTATTAAAGCCATTTCTGGTAATGAGCCTTGGAAAATCTTAATCAGAAACAATATTGCAAGATCCATGGTTAAAAAGGGTAAAAATTGGAAGAATATCCCTTTTCTTGACATTGTTCTTGGTGATTTTGATGTTAAAGTCTTTGGTTCTAGGGTGTTCATTGCTCTGTGGAAGGCTTGGAAAGACATTAAACCACTCCTATGTTCCAGAAGTGTTGTAGGGAGAAACCCATACTTCTCTATTATTGATAGATCCATTTGGTGGTGGATCTATCTAAATGATAAACCACTTGCCCTCACCCAATGTTGTTCAACAAGAAGTTGGAATAAAAAAGGCATATCACTCATAAGTGATTTTATTGTTGATAACAGGCTCCCCTTTTGGGCAGAGTTAAGCAGCAAGTTTGATATTCCTTCTTCTCAGAAAAAAACTTACACCCTCATTGCTAAGGCTATGGGTAACTGGTTCCCAAACAAATGCATTCAATCCAGGAAAAACCCTAGTTATATTAAATGGAAGGATGGTAATATTCTTGGGAATTTTTCTTGCAAATAAATTTATAATATGATGACTGACAGCAACAACATTTTTAATGAAATTAACCTTGTTTGGGGCTTGAATTGGTCTAGCAATAAGTGGCATTTAATCTTTGAACTGTTATGGCATTCTCACGTGGAGCCCAAGAAGGTTTGTTTTAAGTGGATTTTTCTATTGAAAAAGCATGCAATTGGTTATTTTGTCTCTCAAGGGTCTAGAAACACTATTTTTTGCTCTATTTGTAACTGTCCCGAGTCTTATGAGCACTTGTTTTTTAATTGTTAGTGGGTTGTTAAAGTTTGGTCTTCTTTCTTTGGCTATGATATTTTGAGATATTTTGAGTCTAGTCTATCTTGGCATGAAATCTTGGCTGGGTATATTGAGAAGTTCGATTGTAAACTCAATGATTTCTGGATCACTTTTACTACTGAAGTTCTTTGGTTTATTTGGAAGCAGAGGAATGAAGAAATCTTCCAAGGTAAGAAAAGGGACCTTACTGAGTTTAATTATAAACTTACACAATTTACTATTATGTCTCAGGTCACTGCCACTATACAGATTTCGAGAGAAAGACTCCTAAGTGTGGTAAAAGAAGGGGCCACTATCCTCTTTGCTAAAGATATTCAAGCGGTGGATGTTCCTAAGATGGTGCACTTAGGAGTTCAAAGCTACAATGAATAGCCTGAGAACAGTTTGGCAAATCAAAGGTTACAAAACACTATGATACCACAGGATACCAGTGAAGGAGACACAAGAGAAAATGCAGAAAATGAATACATTGAAGGTGAATTTAATTCTAGAAGTGAGGATCGATGGGGATCAAATGAAAATAGTTTAAGCCAGATTGATGATCATGGACAGGAAAAAGGATGAGATTGATAGGTCTTTCTGAGGCCTTTTGGAATTAATTTTTGATCTTAGTACTTTTCTATCCTCATTGTAAATGTTGTATCTAGCCTCATACATGTGATATACTGTCTATAATGATGTAAAATTTTGACAGCCAGACTCTTTTGTAAACAGTTAACTCTATATTTTCAATAGAAAAAAAAAGATTTATATTTCTTATAAACATTATATTTTTAATAGTGTGGAACTCTTGACCGAGTGGTTTTTGGTGAGAATGTGAAGTCCAATGGTCATGACCATTCAATTCTTCCAACTATTCATTTCATTCTGATCTCTACATGTTTGAAGAGCATAAAATTTGTATAATATGAGTGCACATTGGATATAATTGTATGTTTGAGAAGTCGATAAAATTATTGCCCTACTTGAAGAGGATGTAGCCAATAATGGTAAATCACTATAACCTAATGTTTTATGTGTGTATTTAAATCTTTAACTCTGTTTTGAATTCTTTTTTATTGCTCTTTTATTTTTAACAATTGGCATCAAATCAGGATTTTAACTAATACTTTACATGCTACTATTTGTGTTAAGTTCTCTGGTTTAATCCTGATGATCAGGATTGTGGTTTATGTTTTTGATAGGGGCAGAGCTAGACTTGGTGATTATGTTGTTAACTATTTATCTGCTTTGACTAGTTCCATTAATGTGTTGTTAATTTGCTACTAGTCTTTTGTTCCTCAAGCCAACACCCTCTTGCTGCTTTATCTATCAAAAAACAATTGGCATCAAATCTATGGTTTTCGATTAAGTGGTGGGAGAGATTCAAGTTTGAGTGGGAGAAATGTTGACTGATGAAGGAAATATCATAAAGTTTTATGGTGATAACCATCATTTACAGAAGATGCAAATGGAGGACTATTTTTTTCTAGAAGATTTATGGAGACCATTACATGGTAAATTAAAGAAACAAGCAATTATGTCAGATGAAGATCGAGATATTCTAATTAGAAAAGTACCCAAAGTCATCTCATTATGCTTATCCTCTTCTATGGCATTTAACATGTCCAAGGAAACCACAACTACTAATTTGATTAGCATGTTAGGCAAGTTTTATGGAAATCCCTCAACATTGAACAAGATAATTTTAGCATCAAAAGAAATTACAATCAATGGTTGGGTGCTTGAATTAGAAGCATCATTTCATGCCACCTTGTGCACAGAGCTTTTTAAAAATTTGTGAATCAATGACTTCCATAAGGTGTTTCTTTGGAATAATAACTTTTAAAATCTTATCAACAAAAGGGTTTTAAAAAATAAAAATAAAATTATAAATAATTGGCTAGTATGGGATGTTATATATTCCTCAGATGAAATAGAATTTGATATCACCTGGACAATTGGATTCTCAAGGGTGTGGAATCACTTTTGTATCCAACAAATAAAAATTAAAAAAGGGGCCTTGGTGTTTTCTAGAAGTAGAAAACTAGATACCTTGTACATATAGTAGAAGGTCACCCTAAAGTGAGAGTTGTGATGCAGTAGAAGGTGAGATTAATAGTAGTCCTTGATGAGAGGACTAGGATGGAGAAAAATAGGGATAATACCATTAAAAAAATTGGTGTTATTCATGACAAAGATATTGGTGTTGTTTCTGGTAAAATTGTTGAAAGAGAACCATTGGTGGAGGTTGGAACTAGCATAGGAATCATCCAACTTAACAAGAGTCTCTCCTCTACAAACCTCCTCACAAGTGCCATATTCATTCAAGAGGACAAAATTTTGTGGGCTGAATTCACTCTCTTATTCAATGGCATTATTTGAATAGGGAAATAGAAGATCATCATTCCAAGACATACTATCCCAACAACTTAAATCCAAGGGTATAGAATTTTTAGCTATAAAACTAGAAATTGTGGCTAAATTTAAAGTGCTCATTAATGAACTTTAGCACATTGACTACAATTTCCTTCTATGTTTTCACTATGGAAAGTACTTTCCCCTTAAGAGAGATGATCTATTGGACTAAAAAATAAAGTAAGGTCAATGGAAGGCATCGTGAAGCCCTATAGGTGGCACTACCAAGTGACAATGTGGGGTTTAATGTGAACAACATGGTTGTCAAGGATCCTAAGCGTGGTTATGTACGATCTAACTCTAACAACAATAAGGACATTATATATTTGTGGTGGTGGGTAGGTTTTAAAAAGTGGCACATTTTATTCTCTATGGAGAGACTAATGATGTCGTTCACATTGTGGATTTATTATTCAAGGAGGTGGTCTGACTACCAGGGATAACTCTAAGGAACCCCCCCCCCCCTCCCAAAAAGTATAAAATTGTGGCAAATCACGTGTTTTGGGGGGGAAATTTTTAATAGTGATGGTGAATTATCTATCAAAATATGGATATTTGGTGGCGAATTTTTTAATAGTGTATACAATTTTTATAAAAAAAATGGCGACTATAATTTTTTTTATAATAAAATTATTAATATTGATGGCGAATTATGTGTTAAAATATTGATATTGGTTGGTGAATATTTAAATAATGCATACCATTTTTATAAAAATATGGTGAAACTATTTTCCAAATATTTTAATTAATATATTTGTCATGGCGAATGGTTTTCAAATATTTATAGTTGGTATGGCGATTGAATAATTTCGGAGAGATTTTTCACTAAAGGAGTTAATGCACCCAATTCCCTCCGAAAGAAACCTTCCACCATTCATCTCTCTTAATCTAATGGTTGTGATTTGATGTTAAAGTTGCATCGGCTCCCACTCCAATCACTATGACACACGACACACGTCCGTTGGATTTAAAACAAATCAACGGCCAAAGGTGAATTTCGGGCCTATTGTAGGTCTTTATAATATTTACAGACAAATCTTGGTGGAATCATGACACGTGGTATGATACATGTCATACCACATGTCATGATTTTGCTGAGATTTGTCTGTAAATATTATGAAGATTGTGTCATACCACGTGTCATGATTCCACTAAGATTTGTCCATAAATATTATGAAGATCTACAATAGGCTCAAAATTCACCTTTGGCCATTGATTAGTTGTAATTGAATAGACGTGTGACACTGTGAGTCTGAGGAATGATTTAAGGAGATCTCGAGTGATTTTATCATATGATCTAAGTAAGTTTCTTAGTCGTCGAGTTATTTAACAGTAATATTTGACTCTAGATATATATGGTGGAATCTATATCAGAAGGGAAAACCCCTTTAATTGATGCAGAATTGCTTATCGAAGATGTGAAAATATAAGGTATTAAAAATTTTAATCATTTATTAAGAATATATTGTTAAGGTCTTGGTCTAACCTAAGCACTAAATTCTAATTATGGTCCCCCCAATCCTATTAGAGAACATACTTAGTTATTAGGGAAGCTTGATTAAAATTTCAATTTTCATGTCAAATGTACTATTGATATCTATCATGATTCATGATAATTAAGTGAAATGGTGTGATGGCCTGGTATTACCTAAAGTGAACTTCAAATTGGTCTATAGCTTCTTGGTGAAGACACATGTTGTGACTAGTCACCTTAATTATGTTGGGAAAATATGTTCCTTCACATATTTAGGAGATGTGTTGTCATTGATGTCAACATATTTATGTGTTCAGATAATATTGCAGTGTTAGTGCAGAGATGTTCAATCTAGAATTAGATGATTAGTTCATGAGGCTATTGTACAAAAGATCAGATGCTACTAAGGTACAAATATATGGAAGGATGAGTGTAGATGTTATATATGATGTTACTAAGGTTTAGTGTAATAGTCATGACATTAGTTAAAGTAATGTGAATTAATGGTTTCTTTGATGGCACCTTTCAATTTTCATAGATAGATAGGTGTGACATCATATAAATAATAACTATTCAGTACCTCGATTGATTAATGCTTGAAAGTTAATGCTTGAATGAAAATTTCATATCATATAAGGACAATATTTTCTAACCGTTCGATGATCTTAAATCAATGGTAAAACTTTATTTCCTGCTGCCATTTTGTAGGTAACGTACTTTGCTTCTTGTTTCTAGCACAAGTTTTATGGTTTTTTATAATAAAGAATTTTTATGTCCACCTACATGGTGCGAGCCGTTCGGCCTTCATTATTCCCAAGATAGAAAATGTCTTATCATAAGTGTTGTTTCCAATTTCACCCAGTGTTGCATTAAATATGAAAGATTTGGAGATTTTTGGACAGTTACCATTTATTTTGTGATTTAATTAGATCTTTAGGGGAATGATTTCCAATTAGGAGTTATAAATAGATTGATCTATGCTTGTTAATTTACGATTGTGAAAGCATATTTGTGAGAATAGTCTGCGTCTACAAGTGCTAGGTTCTCCGTGAAAGCATATTTTTGAGAATAGTCTGCAAAATTGTGAATGGACACTCCAATTCATTTGAGATGCACTGCCTTGGAGGACCAGAAGGCCTTTTTGGACCTGGTCATAGACCCAATCCCAGAGTTTGTTACTACGGAGTTCGAAGCCTTCACCAAGGAGGCTATAAGAATGGTGCTCGGACATGAATTTCTAGAGAGCGAGAATAGGTATAGAGTCGCCACTGACATTTTTTCTCGGTTCTTGGCTTCTTTGTTGGACCTGGGGGGGAAAAGTTGGATATGATTATGCTTCTAAGGAAAGTTTTCAAAGAAGAATACCTCAGCAACAATGTACATGTTTTCGTATTTTCTGAAATTGGGGTTGGAATTCCTTGGGCAAATGTTTTGCCTAAGATTCTACAACTAGGAGTAGTTCCTAGGCAACCATTCCTACTGAACCTTGATGCTGAGTAGCTCAACAGTTATCGAAAGTGGGCAAAGATTGGGAGGGATTTCCTCTAGAAGTGGTTCCTACTGGACGAACTTGGGGACTATCAATGGCTAGACAAATTCTTCGAGATTCTCCTCTCTTCAGACTTCCACACAGAAGGAAGGGAGCCTTAGCCGGATAATCCCTGAGTCTACGACTCTCTATTCCCTCTACTCTATACTCTCTAGTCCCTCGGCCTCTACTATGTCTCCCTCTGGTGGTAGTCTCTACCAGAGTTTTTGAAATGATATAAATTGTAAATTGTTGAAAAATATAATATGAAAATGTTTGAAGAAATTCGAAGTGCTACTGCTTTTCTTTTTGGTTTTGATTATAAGAATCGTTAATAGATATGGTCTTATATAATATAAAAAATTTGCGTTGCGCTTTTGTTTCATGTAATATTTTAATGTTTCCAAAATTTATCATGGATAAGCTATTCTAAGTGAATATAGTTAAAGATTAATATTCATTGCTATGTATTAAATTATTAATATTTAAAATCATGATAATCGTTGGATTATGAGAGATGAACGGTTGGAATTGTATTTCAGAAGTACTATGGGTTTCAAAAATCTTTTTTGAAAACTCGCTCTGAAAATGTGACACGTTGACATGTAATTTGATGAAAATATTATGTGGTACATTTTAGAAAGATTACATTTACACATTGTATGTTTTAGAAAGTTAATTATATACCATTATAATTTACATTTAATGAAAGCTTTTTAACATTACTCTTAGTTGCAGACCTAAAAAGAACTGTTGAACTATCACCAAAGATTTTGAGATTGTAATTTGTGAGAGCCTTAGAGTTATCTATTCTAACTTCAATCTATCCAGATTTCAAAGTTTAATTTCGGGTAAGATATCTATCCAAATTTCAAAGTTTAATTTTGGCTAATGTAAAAAATTTACTTTAACCTGCTTTTGAAATTACAATTTACAATTGGGGTTTTCTTAAATTGGGGGATTTTGTAATGTCAAAAATTTACTTTAACCTGATTTTGAAATTACAATTTACAATTGAGGTTTTCTTAAATTGGGGGGGGGGGGTTTCTTAAATTGGGGTTTATCTGTGATTTTGTTAGTAAATATCTATGAATCTATGTTGTTTCATTCTTTGGAAGAACAATGGTGAAAGCAAAAACTCAAGGCCAAGGGCAAGCAGATGGGAAAACTTTAATAGACTACAGAAAACTAGTAGAAATCCCTAGTTTCACTAATGAGTATCATGATGTTTATGATCCTATTATCGATAGTGAAAGGAGACTTATAACAATTAAATATGTATTGTGCAGTAAGGCAGCTGGGCCAAAGAGGCCTGATTTTATAAAATTTAACCCAGTGGTAGGTGCAAAAACCAATAAAGTTGCTTCGTGGGATGTTGGTTTGGGTTACATGCTGTTACCTGAAGTTTTCCCTTGCCCAGAAATTGTCTTGATTTGTGCAAAAAATTATGATGAAGAAAGAAAAGAAATTGTGAATAAAAATAATCAAGAAGAAATTTTATCAATAAATGAGGAAGAATTTCTTATTTTTCTAGACCTAGGGTTTGACCCACAAAACTGTAATGTCCATATTGACCTGGGATTGTTGGCAGAGCAATATGAGGTAGTTCTGCCAGACGCAAAAGATTCATTTATAAAGGGTCTAATAGTTGTAGAGGCAAAGGCTTCATTGGGTGAGAACCATAAGCCTCCTTATGATTTTAACATTTTTGTGCCATGGGTTCAGGATACTATATCCTCGCTAGCATTTTGCCTGGGACTAGAAAACAATAGGGAAATGGGTGCCAACATTCTTCAATTCATTTGGGATATCCATTGTGTCAATGAACCAGTAAGATATAATTTTGTTGGACGCGTGGTTCAATCAATGCAAGAACAATTAGCATTGATTAAAAGGGGCAATTCTAAGACATTTAGGTTTACAACCTACTTGTGCTATCTTCTGCTAGCCAAGAATGCTGCAATATTAATGAGCAACGACAACAAGCTAGAAATTCAGCAGGGGACAGGTACTCCATTTCCAATATATAACTGGACACCTCAGATAAGAATGTATGATAACAGAAGTAATTACAATAATTTTGTAGACTTCTTTTTGGCACCATTGTACAAAAAAATAACAAGCAGTCCAATGCTCAAGTTGTCTGCTTCATGTAGGGATTGCATCCAACTTGGAAGCACAATTCAATTGGCTGACTGGTACTTAATGGAAAAATACACTATAATAAGGTTTTATGGGTCAAAACTACAACCCCAAAAACTTCCAATGCATGTGACAGACATGGTGTTTGTATTAGAATATGTAGTACAACTAGAGAGCACAAATAGACTCTTCGCTAGCCAATCAAAGAAGAGCATATTCCCTTCCTTACCTTTCTCAATTGGAGGGTTAACATTTGAGAGAAAGGCATTCAAAGTGGAAAATTTTTTTTAGATATTTTTCAATTCAATTTAGAGTGGTACTGGAAGTATGGTCCACTCAATGTCATTCAAACAATGCTTATTGCTAATAAGAACTCTGCAAACTTATTTCAACATGAAAGTAAACCATTACTAGAGAAGTTGAAAAATAAGGATAGCTGGGATGATGTTAGAAAAGAGTTGGAGAAAGTTTCTGGTGAGGAAAAAATTTCAGTTGAATAGTTTTCATCACAAATTATGACAACAATAAACGAGGGCATTGTATAGACTAGGATGTCCTACAATTTCCATGAAGAATTTTCTCAGCCATCAAACAAAAAAATACCAAAGAGCTTAGCAGAAGCTTGTAAGGATAGAAAATGGGGGAGAGTGAAAATGGATGATTTTTGGAGTATGAGAAAGGCTCTTGGTAAACCAAAGACCAGTGAAGATCTTGATGAAATAGACAAGGATATAGAGTTTAGAAAATTGTGGAATTTGGAGCATCCTAGCATGGCATACGACACTAAGGATGAGTATCTAGACATTGAGGATGATAATCCACCAATTGCATTTACTCCAGGGACTAGGAGTCAGAGTGGAACCATCAAGGAACAACATAAAGCATATGGAAAAGGGGCAATCATTGTGGAAAAAATGGGTTATAAAGGTGGTGGTTTGGGTCCCACAGGAGAAGGCATCTGGAATACAATTGAGATAGAAAAAAGTGGTTATGATCGTGGTGCAGGCCTTGGGTTTGACTCTGCTAGTGTCACTGGTGCCAGTGGGACTAGCCAACTTATACAACAAGTTCCCTCTCTAAAGAGGCAACTATCTACACAGAATCCCATACAATAAGATAGTGTCAAGAAGAAAAAGCTTTCCATTTCCAGAATAATGACATTCGATCCTAAAGAACTATTTGCAATGTCAGGTTCAGCAAAACCCTCTAGAAGTTTAAATCATCAAAGAGCATTAGTTAGATCAGTAGACATTGCAAGCTCTACCTTTGCATCACCTTTCAAACATTCAAATCCTTCTGCAACACCAGATTTTCATTTCAAAGATTTCTCTAATAAATTTGTAGAAACAATAACCAAGAATAAGGAAATAAAGAAGACATTGTAGACCCATGCCCTTAATGTAGCTGTAGAGGAAGAACATGCATCCATCAGGGTTTTACCAACATATGATCCAAACAAAGACATGATGGAGTTCATGGTTGTTATTCCACCCAAAAAGATGGAAACCCACCAGAGAGTCAGATAGATCCATCTGAATTTCAAGTTAGCACTCTCAAAATGGATTTTTCCAAAGTTAAAAATGTGGACAAAATCAATGTGTCAAAGTCTACAAACCAAATGGTCTACAGTGCACTGCTAAAGGTGGAAAGAGACAAAACCAAGCTCGAGAGAAATATACAAAAGTTACAGGCAGACATTGGCAATGAAAAAGCAAAGAGGAAAGCTTCAGAGAACAATTTGAAAGAATTATAGAAAAAGATTAAAAAATCAACCTCTACATCAATAAAAATAGAGCAGGAACATGCGGAGGCAATAGTGAAGGAACAGGAGCAGGCTGAGGCAGAGCTGAAGGCACTGAGGGGAAAATTGGCAGAAATTAGTAAAAAACTAGAGGAAGAAAGAGTCAGTTCAGAAAAGTTAGTTAAAACTATGGAGAGTAATGCTTCCTCCAACCAGGAATTGCAAAAGCAATTGGAGTCTCAGGCGAATAAAGCCAATCATTGGGAACACAAAGTAGTGGAAGAGAGAGATAATTGTGAAAAAATGGCAGAAGAACTAAAGAAAGTCAATAATACAATTCAAACTTTAACAAATACTAATAATATTTTAGTGAAGATTGCAAAAGAACACATTTGGGGCCAAATATTGGTGATGTCTAATAGCTTGTATGAGTGGTTTGAAATGCTTCAAAGTATGAGAGTATGTTATTTGAAGCTCCATAAGAACATTGAACAGAACATGGATGTTGTCAAGAAAGAAAAGGAAGAAAAATATATTATGCAACAACTCTATAGTAAGAGTGATAGTTATCTATCAAACAAGGGAATTAGCAACCACCTTGATGCCTCAGTAAAGGTATCAAGTATCATTCAAAAATGTGAGAAGCTAAAGGAAGCATAGGAATTGGATGACAAAGCTAAGCAGAAGATCACAAATATGGAACAAAGGAAAGTGAATATGGAAAGTCTTGGTTTGCCTAAGGGATTTGATGCAAATAACTTCATTGGAAGAGAAAATTACAAAATAAGGTTGCAGGACAAAATAAATATTGATTTACGCTTTCTTCCTACAAACATATCTCCAGATACATTCATGGATTTCATCAAACCAGTGAGAACTTTGAATGGAGTTTTAGAAGAAACAGTGATGTCAAGACACACTTCCAAATATGAATTGCTAACGAAGTTGCAGAAGTGTGACTAGACTATGAACCAAATTGTTCTACCATCAGAGGATGTTTGGACTAGCCTACAAATATTGCTCTAAATTTTGAACTACTGTAAATTGTAATATATTGCAAATGAATACAAAACAAATTGTGCTCTATCTAATTTTCATGTTTTCCAATTCAATGTATGTTGAGTTACTCTATTTTATTTAGTTATTCTTAGTTGATTTACTCTGTTATATGCTATTGGAATACAAAATTTCATTCAGGAATTTCAAATTCAAATATGAATGATCATTGATGATATGATACAAAGTTACAAACTACACTCTACAGTAATAATACTCTTTGTTCTCAAATTTTAATAATGAAACATAATACATTCTTGCTTTTCTAAAATGAACATTGAATGATAGGATATAGTAAATAATAAGTTCAAAAAATACCTATTGATTGCTACTGCTAATTTAGCAGAAATGTCCTAAATTTGCCAATTCATCTCTACGTCATCATCATCATCCAATTCTGGTATTATAGTTTCTTCATAGTTTTCTTCATTTTCATTTGTGCCTTCTTCACTTTGACCTCTACTTCTATGACTCCCATCGCCACCAGAACTTGTCCCACTCAAAGTTGTTGTTGAAGATTGGTTAATGGTGTTGCTCAACCCTCTTCGTTTGCATCTTTTCTTCCAGATTTCTATTGCTTTTTGATAAGGAAAAGTATTGACATCATACTTAGATGTGTAGACCTTCAAGCATGTTTCCAAATTCTTGTCTAGTTTGTTTCTTAGCTTTGATTTTAGGAAGCCCAAAGCACTGAAAACTCTCTCATCCTCCACTGATCCCAATATCATGGTCTGACATAGATCAGCAAGCTTGAAGAACTCTAAAATTTCTTCATGCAACATTATGCTCTGTTTTAGTTCTGTCCAAAGCCTTGTTGCCGAGCCCTCTTCATGTGGGTTATGCATTAATTGATATTGATGCCTCATAGTCCTTGCAAAAGTGCATGATTGCCATCTAAGAAGACCCTCATCTAAAATTCCATTGATTTTCACTCCATTGAATTCTACAGATTTGCAAAATTCCTTTATCAAAGTCATCAGCCTATTACGATAATCTTCCTTAGAGTTTAAGCTCCAATATTGAGGAAACACAATTTCCATGGCCTCAAGTAGTTGTTCATATGGGAATCAGGATCTTATTTCAGAGGAAACTTTATAGGCTATGTCCCTTGCATTACCTGCTATAGACTCGATGATCTTGGTAAAATCTTCCCTTGTAACTCTTGTAGCTTGCTTCTTTGGGGAACTGTAGTACATTGGTATTTGAAATCCTCTTACACAAACACATAAATCCCCATTCTCAATGATCTTTAAATAATTATCAGGATTGTCCAAATCTGTTAGTTTCTGCCAGTGATTAAATCTTTCATTAGATAAATTTAGGTCATTTCGATAGAGAATATCGAGGGCTTGGCATGACATTTCATGTAAGTGAGCATATTCTACAATATACATGGCTCTTTGCTAGGCTTTTTTGGTAATGAATGTCATTTCTTCTAGCATGGCAAGAAGAGATGCTAAAGTCAAAAGTGTCTCTATATTGCTTAACCTCCGAAGTAGTTCACCACATCTCTAATTTTTTGCATTGTCCCAATTTTCGTACATCAATCCAATCAAAGATTGATATTCAGAAAAAACTCGATGTGCTGGTCCATCCAAAGAGATCCATCTAGTATCAACATCTTTAAGAAGCTTCTTTCCATTGGTAATTCCATTAGCAAAGTGTTGAAATTCCCTAAAATGTTTGGGACTTTGACAAAAATATGAGTACAACTCTCTTACTAAATCTTCAACCTTGTTTACTAAAGAAAATTTCTTCACAACTATAAAAGCAAGATTCATCCTGTGGGCCATACAGTGAATGCCAACAACGTATGGCAAACAAGAAGCTTGCATCTTTGTGCAAAGACTAGTCCTTTGACCTTGCATTACTAAAGCTCCATCCACTCCAACATAGATCAACTTCTTCACTATTGTCAATTCATCATTACCTCCATATTCAATTAATTGGCTCTTTACTAATTGAAATAAAGTTTCTGATGTCGCATTGTCCCTCAATTTTCCAATAGTTAGTAGATGTGGTTGGTGGACATTATTTTGTATAGTATAAACATGCATGCATACCCACGATGTATTATCTATTGTCATAACTTTGTCTAAGGACAATGCAATAAAGGTTGACTCTTTTATTTTTCTCTGTACATCCTTTATTTCAACCTGGGCAATACAACTTGCCAATTCCCATCCACTGTTTATTGACCAATGAGTGACAAGATAGTTAGGAACTTTCAGAAAGTGTAACAAACAACTCATTTCTAGATAGTCTGTCATTGGATTCCCTCTGCTCAAAATATGGAAAACATTACTTAATTGAACAAATTTTTTGCAATCTTCTACTTCACTTGCTTTTGCAAAAATAGCATTAATAGAACCTTGAACTTCACTAGGCTTCGCCTTAAATTTCTGAAACAAATAATATTCCTCAGCATTCCTTTTATGTTGACATTGCTCCTTTGTTTTATATCTTACCACTTTTATTTCCTTTCCATCAACAATTGAGGTTTCGTAAACCTTACCAACATGTTTCTCTATGGTGTCTAGTTTAAGCTACAACCGCTTTTCCTTTTTATACTTCCAACTACAAATCGTACATTTGCATTCTACTGGCAGCTCACCTACAATTGGATTGTCCATGTGTTTAATGAATGGATGCTTTTCCACCCAATCAAATTTAAATTTTCTCGACATCTCCCATTGCCGATCAGTTTTTTCTTTTGATTTTCCTCTCCCTTTAGTGTTACTGTTAACTGAGCCATCATCATCACCGAAGTCGATTGCTTCATCCTGGTATTGGTTGTTGACTTGAAATTCTTCTTCAAGGTCATCTTCATCAGAGATATCAGGTTCCACAACTTTGTCACCAGATTTATTAGGCTCCCCAATTTGTTCATTAGACTCCTGTGTAGGTTGAGAACCTTGAAATTGTATAGGTTCCTCTGATGATGTACCTTCCTCACTTTGACCAACACTATTGCATCTACCCACGCCAAATTATGAAGATAATTTTTTGCATTTCATTGGCCTCGGGCTCTCTTGGACATCTCCACCTACAATAGTCCTCTTCCTGTTTAACTTTGACTATGACATCTCCAACAAATTAAGGCCGCAAATAAAATTTTACTTGAATGAATTATAAGATACTACGGACTGGCAGTCATTTGCTACCAATCACAAATGCAATTGTGAGCTCAGAATCAACTAAATCTCTTGAAGTCTCCTTCTCTCTGGCATGTTTCAATAATGAAACTCATATCTCTTAAATAGACAACTACAAGTAAACTGTTTTCATATTAGCCATCAAATTTTGCCTCATAATCTCCATCATCCATTTTGGCAAAGGGGTTGACAGTTGCTTATGATTAACAACTAATATTTGGTGAACCCGCGTATTTTCAAATAATTGACTGGGCAAATAGTGTGGGAATTTGGGACACGATTATGTATGATGCATGGTGAATTGGGTCCTAGTGTAAATACAATTTTTACTTGGGAGAATGGGCCTTTGGCTAATCTTGATCCTCGATGAAGACACACAATTTAATCTGTGGTGAAGAACCCGACTATTGTAATAGAAATATGGGTGAAGAACCCGACTACAGTACTAATATTACGTAAAAATAGTGGCGAACAATCTAACCACTATATGAGCATTTTATAAAATCCAGGCGAACCGATCAACCACTATATGAGCATTTTATTCACCAATTTCCTTCCACCAATAGGCACATATTCGCCAATTGGTGAATAATTGCCACTAAAAAAAACCCTGCTGACTACATGGTCTACCCAAGAGCATAGATTTTGACAAAGATTCCAAATTCATTAGGTATTTTTGGAAGACATTATGGAAGAAATAAAGGATTTATTTGAAGTTCAATTTTGCACATCATTTGCATACTAATGGATATAAAAAAGTAACTTAAATAAAAGTTTGGCTAACCCACTAAGATGATTTGTAGGAGATAAGCCCAAGGGATATGAATTAATTCTACCATGGAAATTTTTTTCCCATGACAATTATATTAATAAGAGTACTAGAAAGTCACCATGTTCCAAATTGTTTATTGAAGTAGATCGAGAAATGCTTCAAAATTAAGGAAAATTGGAAAGGAAGAAAAGTAGAGTTCTAAGGCCAAAGACTTTGTAGAGAACCTATGAATGTATGAAGAGGTAAAGAAGCATATTAATCAATGAACTCTAAGTAAAAGGATTAGGTAGATCAAAATAGGAGACATAAGGAGTTTCAAGTAGGAGATGAATTCATGGTTCACCTTGAGAATGAAAGATTCCTAATAGGGACAAAGAACAAGTTATAAAAGAATAAATTTGGGCAATGCAAAATTTTAGGAAACCATGATTCAAGAAATTCTTGTGAAGTAAAGTTGTCTAAAAAAATACACATTTCACCCATCTTCACTATCATAGATTTAATAAAGTATTATAAAGGTGATATTAAAGAATAATTAAAGTGGAAGCATTGTGGAACATTTAGATACCTACTTCATAGAAGGAAGAGATTGATGAAATATTAGAAAGTCGAGTGTGTAGAAGTACAAGATAAAGGAAATACAAAGACTTCTTGGTTAAGTGGAAAGAAAGACCTATTGAAGATTCTTCACGGTTTTCAAAGACTAAGGTATACTAAATTGGTTTTACTCAAACATCATACACTTGACAAGATCACTTCAATTACCCTATGTGTCTGATGTAGCAACATGCATAGGTTTAGAGAAATCCTGCACTTCTTAAGAATAAGTTTTATTTCATCTTTAGCTAAGTTTAAAATCATATAAATAAGTGCAAGATACTATTGGACTCCATGCACCTCAGAATGTGTCCAAAGAAACATAAGAAGTTGAAATAATTCAACATTTATCGCCTATGCACATGAAATAAAATGTATTTTTTACTTATGGACATTCATTTTATAATTTCCAAGGAATAAATTGTAAAACATCTCTTCTAAACAACTACCTAAGGGAGGAAAAGGGTTATGTAAAGGGAGAAGTCAAAAGACACCCTTCTAGGAACCCATTTTGTGAATTTCAAAGGCTACTTCTTTTGGCACCTTGCTTGGAAAGATCTAGGAATTTATAAGTGCCATGTGGTGTAATGTGTGAAGGACATGTGTCCATCTTCTAGAATATGAGTGGGGCTTTTAAAAACATCCAAAAACTCTTTAGATAGAGGCTTGGGAAGGGGGCTTAGACATCAAACAATAAATTGAAAAATGAGTTTTGGATTTCATAATTTAAATAGAAAAGGTTTAAGCTCTAGCTTGTATATTTAAAAGCCAATTTGGCTAATATTTGTAAATGTTTTATTTTAAATATTATTTTCCATTGTAGTAGTAAATATGAAGTATTTTATCTTGCATTTCTTTTGTTTTTATTGTGATATTGTTGGGATATTTTTAGAGGGTGATTTAACTCTCCATCAATATGGAATCCATTTTAATGCAAAGGATAAATGAATTTTTTTTATAAATATTATAGCTTGTAATGCATAGAGATAACATGCCTAGTCTTTGGGAAAACACTTATAAGAGATGCCAAATATTATGAGTTACAAATTGGGAACATACATAAAGTGGATATGTTGGGAATTTTTTATTCAAACCTTTACATAGGCAATGTGAAGATTTTAAGTGGCTCTATAAAGACATAGGAAATATTCTTGTGAGGTTTAATTTTCAAAGGAAATAGTCACTTTTATTTTAAATCACATTTTATTTCATGTTGGCAACCATACTTATCAAGAAAAAAAAATTATGAGAGCTTTTTGGGAATAATTTATGAAATGTGTGAAGATTCACCAAGGGAGGAAGAAAGTAGCATAAGAGGGCTTAAGGATTTCAACATAATGAATAAATATGAATGTAGACCCAACATGTGTACAAGTTCATAGTCTCACAGTTATTTTACTTTTTTTTCTATGACATTGTATAAAATTCACATTGAAACAAGTTTGGTGCTCTTACGATAAATAATGATATTATTTGAGATTATTAGCGATTAATAAACTATTGTAAGTTGGGTTTTATAAGGTGTAAAGAGGAATTGTTTTTCAATATTTTTTTAGGAGTTCCTCATTTATATGCTTTTGATTTTGGCTCCATTCATGCTATAGTTAAAAAATTTTATAGGTATCAATACTACCTATTATTGGAAAAGTGTAAAGATAATATACAAGAGGCTAGAGGCAACACACATAGGAATATTTTGACCATCTTGAAATTTATCTTCCCATTCAAGGATGATTCATTGTATGAGAAGTACCCTATTTATATCCCTAAAGAAAAGAGGGGGATTTTCATGTTTGTTTCCCTTTAAGGAGCAATGGGGAAAGACTCTTGTGGCTATAATTAGTTCTATTCAGATTTGGTTGAAGATCTATTAAGAACTTAAGGAGATATTAGACACACTTGGAGAAGATGTCAAATTTTAGAGGAAATGCATTACATGTGTAGATGTGTGGTTGGTGATTTGTATAGTAGATGAGGGATTATTTCCATAGCACTTGAGGAGGAATTATACAAACTTGGAGAAGATGTGAACTTTCAAAGGAAATACATCTCACGTGCAACACTAGAGGAGGCATTAGACACACTCATAGGAGATGTGGAAATTTGGAGGAAATGTGGCTCATTGTGTATGGATGGTAGAAACACATTTATATTCTCTCATGTTCTATACAAAGGGTTCCAAGTTCTACAATCATGAGATCCATTGATGTAGTTAGTTTATTTTTTCCTAGGTGAGCAAGGAGGATTAGTGAAGGTGCTTCATTAAAGTCTCTAGAAGGGCCATGTTCAAAATCTTTGTAATGCTCCACTCTAATTTGAATTAATGTAATAAGGGGAGAATTTAGAGCATTACATTCGATAATAGTGTTAGTTGTAGTTTAAAAGTAAACTACCATCTAGTTAGCTACCAAAATTATGCAAAAATATTTATTTATTTTTAATTCCAATTTAAGGACATCATTTGAAACAATAAAATATTAAATTAATTAGTTCCTTCATCTCTACATTTACACTATAATTAAAAATGAAATGGAAATTATTATACATCATCTAGTGGCCAATCCACTAGTTAGAAAGTATAGGAATTGTCCAACTTTAAAAGTACCAATATCATCAATGTTCAAATTACTATTCATTTGATTAAATCTCTAGTTAAATGCCCCCCAAAATATCATAATTTGGTGAGCCAATAACTTCCCATTGGCATAACAAATAGCTCAAAAAAGATTAGTAATTAGACCAATTACATGTAAATTTATTAGTACCAATAGTGCATGATCATTGTGGCATTTATGCATAAGTGTTGGATCAATTCTGGAAATTTTGTGGTGGTAACAAAGAAGTTTTATGGAGAAAAATAGAATATTTATAGGACACCAACTCAAATTGAACACCTTTTGACCCTTATATGCATAATGGATTCCACAACATTGGTTATAACTATATCTAGAAGCCTTGAAACAATAGCTATAAACACTTAAGTTGCATACAAAGACAACAAAAAAAATCTTCAAAATCTAATATACCCATAAGCTTAACCTATGCATTAAGCTAGCTAGGATGCCTACCAATACCCTTCCTAACAATTATGCAAATTTTATGGTGGTCAAAGAGAATAGTTAATAAGGAAATATAGAATTGTGTTGGACATCAACTCAAAATGACCACTATTTTACTCTTACATGCATAAAAAACCCTACCACATTCATTGTGACTTCCAAAAAGTAAAAAAAAATAGTTATCATACACTTAAGTTGCATGTAGAGAAAACCAAAAAATTACCAAAATATTAAATATCATTTACAATATTAAGATGTGTAAAGTTATCTATTATGAATAATGGTACCTGTATCATCTTAAAATGGAAGCACTTCCATGTTAAGAGCCTTTAGCCCTCTGAGTAAGTGGTCTTGGATCATGTCAAGCACCTTGATCAGCCCTTTGCTCGAATCTGACTTTTTCTCCTTATTCTACTTCTATATGTCCCTGTTTTCAGTATATTTCTGCATTTCCTGGCATTATGGACTAAGGCCCTGAGGTTTTTGACCTCAAGGTCAAAGTCTACCTTGAGGGTCAAAGTCAACCTCAACTCTGACCTAGGTCAGGGTCGACCTTGAATCTGACCTAGGGTAGAGTTTACCTTGTCCTTGACCCACATTTCAAATTTTAGATGTCCATGATTTCCAGGTGTCAGGTTTCAAAAATATTTATTTTTTCACCTTCGGGTCAGCCATTTCGGGTTTCGGAATGGTAAATCCTTAAATTGCATTTAATATGGATCCATATCTAGGGGTTAAGGTTAATTGGGATTTAATTCCCCAATGTTGGCCTCTCTAGAGGTTTGTGCCCTAGATCACTATAAAAGGAGGCCTTCCTCTCTCATTTCATCCATCCATTTTTCATATCTCTGAAGCAAGGTCAAGAAAGCATTTCATCAAGCATCTTCAAGGAAGCATTCAAGTCTTCTTCTCCATTCAAGTTCTCCATTGAAGATCAAGGATTCAAGCATTCAAGTATTTGAAAGGATTTGGTGAAAACATGCAAGATTCATCATTCAAACCCTAGATCTAGCCATCATGATGGTGTGATCTTCCTTCAAGATCCTTTGTTCATCTTCTAGATCGATTCATTCTTATATCAAGGTGGATTCCAAGCATACAAACATGGGGTTTTGTATTTACCTTCATGGTTTTGATTTACATTTTCCATTGTTGTGTTCAAAGCTTTCATATCAATACATTTGTTTACATTCAAAATTCAATAAAGTTCTTGTAGGTACAAGTGCGGAACTTCAGATCTGAGCTTGGATTCAGATACCCTTTTCAGTGAACTTCTGAGATATGCGAACAAAATCAAAGTCGACCTTCAAAATATTAATTTAGCCTTTGACCTTTTATCAGGGTCAAAGACTACCTACTATCAGAAAGATAAAAGTTTTCTGGGTTTTCTTTGTCTCAGCATTTCTAGTCTGAAATAGGCTATAGTATTGCCTGAAATTACACACAGACATAAAAAATTGGCATTTTCTGGATTTTCCCTATTTTGAGGTTAGTATTTGCCTTTCAATTATTTCAGATTTCAAGAATAGTTCTATTATAGGTAAATATAAGGTTTTCTTCCTCTTTCATATTCTCCATAGATTAATCTTCGATTGTGCATTAACCTTTTGGTTGATCATTTTGGATCTCTCCTTTGGGAATTTGGATTTAGAAGTGGATCTCATATTTCCCCCATACATTATAGGAGGGAACACAATTTCCACCTATTCATTTTGGTGAACCTGACATACTTACTCTTTTTCCTTTTGGTGTTAGTTTTCACTTTTAATTTAGATCTAGTTTATGCTCTTGCATTTTAACGTAAAAAATACAAAAAAAAAATCTATATATTTCTTACATTTAATTTTCTATGGAGATTGTTAAGATGCTTTTGTGTGTGGTCATGTTCTTTATTACCCTTCTTTTAGCATCTCTTTATAATGCCTATGATGTTTATGAGAGTATCATTTACTTCATTATGTTGATGACCCTTCACTTTGCTCTTGCCTATGCTTTTGTGAAGTTAACCGACACTAGTATTCCTACATTTAAAACTTTCATCAAAGATTTATGTGGTAGACTTATTACTCTTTTGGATTAGGGTATGTGCAAGATCATGAGAGGCCAAACTATGCACTTAAGTGGCAATGAAAAATTAGCAAATCAAGGTTAGTCAACTTGACGTGAAAATTTGAACTAGCTATCAACCTAATACCAAAAAGTTGTAAGAATAGAATCTGTAGGAAATTGAATGTAGTTTCTAAACTACTAGGCTTTTTCTAAAAAAAAATTAATATAATTGGTGAAAAGTATAGATTTCAATACAACAGTACAAAAATTTCAAGAAAAAAATAAGTAGGTGTATGTCTGACCACCTTAATCATGATCAAATGATAATATTTTTTTATAAGATTTTATATATAAGTAGTAGACTCATTCCTGGATGTGACGCATATTTTTTTATAATTTTATTCCAAAAAAATAATTAATTATGAATTTTCTGCTACAACATTTTCAAAATAAAAAAACTCTCGTGTTTGACCACCTTAACTCATTCAAAACTTTACAAAATTCAATTTTAGTTTTTTTCCCTTATAGTAGGCGAAGCATAGAATGTGACACATTTTTTAGATTTCAAAAATGTTATACCATTTGAAAGTTATAGGCATTTTTCAATCATTATATAAATCAAAACTTTAGAGGTAACTCAATTAGAAAATAACTAATAATTACTTACCAAATTCAAAATTTGACAGCAATTATATCAATAGAAAGATGATAATCTCTTTAAAATACCCTTTTCATTTCATCAAATTCGGGTGAAAAAAAAATTGTCAACTACATGGTCAAAGTCTCGAACTCAGAGAAACAAGGGAAAAACACATTTTTGTGACATTTGAAGAGTTGACCAGGTAGGTTTGGTGCACAAAGCAATACTGAGCCTAATCGGGTAGCCGATTTCAAATCGGGTACCCAATTTTTCCTGGCAGAATTTTGAATTTTAAATTTTCCCTCCCCTTTCTCCCTCTTAATTTATTTCCAACCCCTTTCTCCCTCCAATTTCTCCATACTTCAATATATTATATATCAAAAATTATATATTAGATTATATATCATATATATTAAATATTACATAATATCTATTATATATTAAATATTATATAATATACATTTTACATTAAATATTATATAATATATATATTAATATTAAATGTTACATTATACATCATATATTTTATATTATTTTATATGTATTATATATTAATATGTATTTTACAATATATCACATGATATCTTCATATTTAAATTGTATGTAATATATATTTTGTATTATAATATATATATATATATATATATATATATATATATATATATATATATATATATATATATATATATATATATATATATATATATATATATATATATATATATATATATATATATATATATATAATTTATAAAATATTGTTGTATATATAATAAAATCAAGTATAGTATATATATAATATATATTATATAGGACATATTAATACATAGGTTAATTACACTAATATAAGGCATCCAAAAGGTTTCCAAAGGGGTCATAGAGGGTTCCTAAGGGTCCTAAGGGTCCTAAGGCTTGAGAAAGTGTACTAGGACCCCTTAGGTCCCAGTGTAACCCCCGACAAAACACTGGAGCACTCAATTGTGTCCCAAGGGGTCGTACAACCCCTTGGGACACACTTTAGTGTTAAAATGTATAAAAAGGGGTCGTGGGGACTTCATAGGGGTCCTAGTACACCTTATCACACGTTAGGACCCCTAGGAAGTCCTCATGACCCCTTTTGACACATTTCACCACTTAAGTTTGTCCCAAGGGGCCGTATGACCCCTTAGGACACACTTGAGTGCTCTCATGTGTCAAAAGGGGTCAGCGGGACTTCCTACAGGTCCTAGTACACCATATCATGCATTAGGACCCCTAAGAAGTCTCGATGACTCCTTTTGATACATTTCAACACTCAAGTGTGTCCCAAGGGTTTGTATGACCCTTTATGACACACTTGAGACTTCTAATGTGTCAAAAGGGCTCATGAGGACTTCCTAGGGGTCCTAACACATGATAAGGCATACTAGGACCCCTAGGAAGTCCCCATGAAACCTTTTGACACATTTCAACACTCAAGTGTGTCCCAAGGGGTTGTATGACACTTTAGGACACACTTGAGTGTTCTAATGTGTTGAAAGGGGTCATGGGCAATTCCTAGGGGTCCTAGTATGTCTTATCACATGTTAGGACCCCTAGGAAGTCCGATGACCCCTCTTGACACATTTCAATAGTCAAGTGTGTCCCAAGGGTTCGATGAATCCTTAGAACAAACTTGAGAGTTATATTGTGTCGAAAAGGGTCATGGGGAATTCCTAGGGGTCCTAACGCATGATAAGGCATACTAAGACCCCTTGAAAGTCCCCATGACCCCTTTTGACACATTTCAACACTCAAGTGTATCCCAAGGGGTCGTATGACCCCTTAGGACACACTTGAGTGTTCTTATGTGTCAAAAAGGGTCATGGGGACTACCTAGGGGTCCTAGTATGCCTTATCACATGATAGGACCCTTACTAAGTCCCCATGACCCCTTTCAAAACATTTCAACACTCAAGTGTGTCCCAAGGGGTCATATGACCCCTTAGGACACACTTGAGTGTTTTCATGTGTCAAAAGGGGTCATGTGGACTTCCTAGGGTCCTTGTATGCCTTATCACACATTAGGACCCCTAGGAAGTACCGATGATCACTTTTGACATATTTCAACAATCAAGTGTGTCCCAAGGAGTCGTATGACCCTTTAGGACACACTTGAGAGTTATAATGTGTCGAAAGGGGTCATGGGGACATCCTAGGGGTCCTAGTATGCCTTATCATGTGTTAAGATCCCTAGGAAGTGTTCGTGACACCTTTTGACACATTTCAACACTCAAGTGTGTCCTAAGGGGTTGTATGACCCCTTATGACACACTTGAGAGATCTAATATGTCAAAAGAGGTTATGGGGACTTCATAGGGGTTCGAACATGTGATAAAGCATACTAGGACCCCTACGAAGTCCCCATGACCCCTTTTGACACATTTTAACACTCAAGTGTGTTCCAAGGGGTCGTATGACCCCTTAGGACACACTTGAGTGTTCTAATGTGTCGAAAGGGGTTATGGGCACTTCCTAGGGGTCCTAGTACATCTTAACACATGTTAGCACCCCTAGGAAGTCCTGATGACCCCTTTTGACACATTTCAACACTCAAGTGTGTCCCAAGAAGTCATATGACCCCTTAGGACACACTTGAGAGTTCTAATGTGTCAAAAGGTGTCATGGGGACTTCCTAGGGGTCCTAACACATGCTAAGGCATACTAGGACCCCTAGGAAGTCCCCATGACCACTTTTGACACATTTCAACATTCAAGTGTGTCCCAAGGGTCATATGACACCTTAGGACATACTTGAGTGTTCTAATGTGTTGAAAAGGTTCATAGACACTTCTTAGGGGTCCTAGTATGCCTTATCACATGTTAGGACCCCTAGGAAGTCTCGATGACCCCTTTTGACACATTTCAACACTCAAGTGTGTCCCAAGGGGTCGTATGACCCATTAGGACACACTTGAGAGTTCTAATATGTTGAAAGGGGTCATGGGGACTTCTTAGGGGTCCTAACACATGATAAGGCATACTAGGACCCCTAGGAAGTCCCAATGATCTCTTTTGACACATTTCAACACTCAAGTTTGTCCCAAGGGGTCATATAATCTCTTAGGACATACTTGAGCATTCTCTTGTGTTAAAAGGGGTCATGGGGACTTCTTAGCCATCCTAGTACACCTTATCACATGTTAGGACTCGTAGGAAGTACCGATGACCCCTTTTGAGATATTTTAACACTCAAGTGTGTCCCAAGGGGTTGTATGACACCTTCGAACACACTTGAGAGTCTAATGTGTCAAAAGGGCTCATGGGGACATCCTAGGGGTCCTAACACATGATAAGCCATACTAGGACCCCTAGGAAGTGCCCATGACCCTTTTTGACACATTTCAACACTCAAGTGTGTCATAAGATGTCATAAAACCCCTTGGGACACACTTAAGTGTTTAAATGTGTCAAAAGGGGTCATTGGTACTTCCTAGGGGTCATAACACATGATAAGGCATACTAGGACCCCTAGGAAGTCCCCATGACCCCTTGTGACACATGAGAACCCTCAAGTGTGTCCTAAGAGATTACATTACCCCTTGGGACACACTTGAGTGTTGAAATGTGTCAAAAGAGGTCATGGGGACTTCTTAGGGGTCCTAGTATGCCCTATCACGTGTTAGGACCCCTAGGAAGTCCCCATGACCCATTTCGACACATTAGAACTCTCAAGTGTGTCCTAATGAGTCATACGACCCCTTGGGACACACTTGAGTGATGAAATATGTCAAAAGGGGTCATCAAGACTTCATAGGGGTCCTAACGTGTGATAAGGCATACTAGGACCCCTAGGAAGTGCCCATGAGCCCTTTCGACACATTAGAACACTCAAGTGTGTCCTAAGGTGTCATACGACCCTTTGGGACACACTTGAGTGTTGAAATGTGTCAAAAAGTTTCATGGGCACTTCCTAGGGGTCCTAGTATGCCTTATCATGTGTTAAGACACCTAAGATGTCCCCATGACACCTTTTGACATGTAAAAACTCTCAAGTGGGTCATAAGGGGTCATACGACCCCTTGGGACACACTTGAGTGTCAAAATGTGTCAAAAAGGGTCATGAAGACTTTCTAGGGGTCCTAACATGTGATAAGGCGTACTAAGACCCATAGGAAGTCCCCATGACCCCTTTCGACACATCAGAACTCTCAAGTGTGTTGTAAGGGGTCATAGGACTCCTTGGGACACACTTGAGTGTTGAAATGTGTCAAAAGGGATCATCGGTACTTCCTAGGGGTCTTAACGTGTGATAAGGTGTACTAGGACCCTTAGGAAGTGCACATGACCCCTTTTGACACATGAAAACACTCAAGTGTGTCCTAAAGGGTCATATGACCCCTTGGGACACACTTGAGTGTTGAAATGTGTCGAAAAGAGTCATGGGGACTTCGTAGGCATCCTAACATGTGATAAGGTATATTACGACTCCTAGGAAGTCCCCATGACCCCTTTTGACACATTTCAACACTCAAGTGTGTCCTAAGGTGTCATGCAACCCCTTGGAACACACTTGAGTGTTTAAATGTGTGTCAAAAGGTGTCATCAGTAGTTCCTAGGTGTCCTAACACATGATAAGGCATACTAGGACCCCTAGGAAGTCCCCATGACCCCTTTTGACACATGAGAACACTCAAGTGTGTCCTAAGAGATTATACGACCCCTTGAGACACACTTGAGTGTTGAAATGTGTCAAATGAGGTCATATGGACTTCCTAAGGGTCCTATTATGTGTTATCACACGTTAGGACCCCTAGGAGGTCCCCATGACCCCTTTTGACACATTAGAACTCTCAAGTGTGTCCTAAGGGATCATGCAAACCCTTGGGACACACTTGAGTGTTGAAATGTGTCAAAAGGGGTCATCAGGACTTCCTAGGGGTCATAACGTGTGATAAGGCATAGTATGACTTCTAGGAATTGTCTATGACCCCTTTCGACACATTAAAACACTCAAGTGTGTCTTAAGGGGTCATACGACCCCTTGGGACATACTTGAGTATTTTCATGTGTCAAAATGGGTCATGGGGACTTCGTAGGGGTCCTAGTATGCCTTATCACATGTTAGGACCCATAGGAAGTCCTCATGACTCCTTTTGACATATTATAACTCTCAAGTGTGTCATAAGGGGTCATACGACCCCTTTGGAAAAACTTGAGTGTTGAAATGTGTCAAAAGGGGTCATGAAAACTTCCTGGGGGTCATAACATGTGATAAGGTGTACTAAGACCCCTAGGAAGTCCCCATGACCCCTTTTAATACATTAGAACTTGACCCCTTAGGACACACTTAAGAGTTCTAATGTGTCAAAAGGGGTCATGTGGATGACCCCTTAGGACACACTTGAGAGTTTTAATGTGTTGAAATTGGTCATGGGAACTTCTGAGGGGTCCTAGTATGCCTTATCATGCGTTAGGACCCCTAGGAAGTCTTCATGACCCATTTTGACACATTTCAACATTCAAGTGTGTCCCCAGGGGTCATATGACTCCTTATGACACACTTGAGAGTTTTGATATGTCAAAAGGGGCCATGGGGACTTCCTAGGAGTACTAGTATGCCTTATCATGTGTTAGGACCCCTAGGAAGTCCCCATGACCCCTATTGACACATTGAAATGCTCAAGTGTGTCCTAAGGGGTCCTACGACCCCTTTGGACATAGATGTGCATTCAAATGTTTCAAAAGGGGTCATGAGGACTTCCTAGGTGTCCTAGTATGCCTTATCATACCCTAAGACTCCTACAAAGTCCCCATGGCCCTTTTTGACACATTAGACCCCTCAAGTTTGTTCGAAGGGGTCGTAGGACCCCTTCAAACACACTTGAGGGTTCAAATGTGTCAAAAGGGGTCATGGGGACTTTCTAGGGGTCCACCCCTTAGGACACACTTGAGGGTTCTAATGTGTCAAAAGGGGTCATGGGGACTTCCTAGGGGTCCTAGTATACCTTATCTTGCATTAGGACCCATAGGAAGTCCCCATGACCCCTTTTGACACATTAGTACCCTCAAGTGTGTCTTAAGGTGTCGGAGTACCCCTTCGAACACACTTAAGGGTTCAGATGTATCAAAAGGGGTCATGGGGACTTCATAGGGGTCCTAGTATGCCTTATCACACGTTAGGACCTATAAGAAGTCCCAATGACCCCTTTTGCCATGTTGGAATGCTCGAGTGCTACCACCCCTTCAGACACACTCGACCATTCCAATGTGTCAAAAGGGGTCATGGGGACTTCCTAGGGGTCCTAATGCATCATAAGGCATACTAGGACCCCTAGGAAGTCCCCATGAACCATTTTGAGATATTTGAACCCTCAAGTGTGTCGTATGACCCCTTATGACACACTTGATAGTTCTAATGTGTCAAAAGGGCTCATGGGGACTTCCTAGGGGTCCTAACATGTGATAAGGCATACTAGGACACCTAGGAAGTCCCCATGACCCCTTTTGACATAATTCAACACTCAAGTGTGTCCCAAGGGACCCCTTAGGACACACTTGAGTGTTCTAATGTGTTGAAAGGGGTCATGGGCACTTCCTAGGGGTCCTAGTATGTCTTATCACACGTTAGGACCCCTAAGAAGTCCCGATGACCCCTTTTGACACATTTCAATAGTCAAGTGTGTCCCAAGGGGTCGATGAATCCTTATGACAAACTTGAGAGTTCTATTGTGTTGAAAAGGGTCATGGGGACTTCTTAGGGGTCCTAACGCATGATAAGGCATACTAGGACCCCTCGGAAGTCCCCAAGATCCCTTTGGACACATTTCAACACTCAAATGTATCCCAAGGGGTCGTATGACCCCTTAGGACACACTTGAGTGTTCTTATGTGTCAAAAGGGGTCATGGGAACTTTCTAGGGGTCCTAGTATGCCTTATTACATGTAGGATCCCTACTAAGTCCCCATGAACCCTTTCAACACATTTCAACACTCAAGTGTGTCGCAAGGGGTCATATGACCCCTTAGGACACACTTGAGTGTTTTCATGTGTCAAAAGGGGTCATGTGAACTTCCTAGGGGTCCTAGTACACCTTATCATGCATTAGGACCCCTAGGAAGTATCGATGATCTATTTTGATATATTTCAACACTCAAGTGTGTCCCAAGTAGTCGGATGACCCCTTAGGACACACTTGAGAGTTCTATTGTATCGAAAGGGGTCATCAGGACTTCCTAGGGGTCCTAGTACACCTTGTCATGTGCTAGGACCCCTAGGAAGTCTTCATGACCCCTTTTGACACATTCAACACTCAAGTGTATCCCAAGGGGTCGTATGATGCCTTATGACACACTTGAGAGTTCTAATATGTCAAAAGGGGTTATGGGGACTTCTAGGGGTCCTAACATGTGATAAGGCATACTAGGACCCCTAGGAAGTCCTCATGACCCCTTTTGACACATTTCAACACTTAAGTGTGTTTCAAGTGGTCGTATGACCCCTTAGGATACACTTGAGTGTTCTAATATGTCAAAAGTGGTCATGGACACTTCCGAGGGGTCCTAGTACATCTTATCACACTTTAGGACCCTAGGAAGTCTTGATGACCCCTTTTAACAGATTTCAACACTCAAGTGTGTCCAAAGGGGTCGTATGACCCCTTAGGACACACTTGAGAGTGCTAATGTGTTGAAAGGGGTCATGGGGGACTTCCTAGGGGTCTTTACGCATGATAAGGCATACTAGGACCTCTAAGAAATCTCCTGACCTCTTTTGACACATTTCAACACTCAAGGTGTCACAAGGGGTCGTATAATCCCTTAGGACACACTTGAGTGTTCACATGTGTCAAAAGGGGTCATGGTGACTTCCTAGGCATCCTAGTATGCCTTATCACATGTTAGGACTCCTAGGAAGTACCGATGACCCCATTTGACACATTTCAACACTCAAGTGTTTCCCAAGGGGTCGTATGACACCTTACGACACACTTGAGAGTTCTAATGTGTTGAAAGGGGTCATGGGGACTTCCTAGGGGTCCTAACATGTGATAAGGCATACTAGGACCCCTAGGAAGTCTGCATGACCCCTTTTGACATATTTCAACACTCAAGTGTGTCCCTAGGGGTCGTATGAGACCTTAGGACACACTTGAGTGTTCTAATGTGTTGAAAGTGGTCATCGGCACATCCTAGGGGTCTTAGTACGCTTTATAATGTGTTAAGACAACTAAGAAGTCCCATGACCCCTTTCGACACATTGAGAACTCTAAAGTGTGTCCTAAGGTGTTAGACGACCCCTTGGAACACACTTGAGTATTGAAATGTGTCAAAAGAGGTCATCGGTACTTCCTAAGATCCTAACATGTGATAAGATGTACTAAGACCCCTAGAAAGTCCCCATGACCCCTTTTGACACATGAGAACCCTCAAGTGTGTCCTAAGAGATTATACAACCCCTTGGGACACACTTGAGTGTTGAAATATGTTAAAAGAGCTCATGGGGACTTTCTAGGGGTCATAATACACTTTATCATGCATTAGGAGCCCTAAAAATTCCCTATGACCCCTTTCAACACATTTAAGCTCTCAAATGTTCCCTAATGGGTCATACGACCCCTTGGGACACACTTGAGTGTTGAAATGTGTCAAAAGGGGTCATCGGACTTCTTAGGGGTTGTAACATGTGATAAGGCATACTAGGACCCCTAGGAAGTGCCCATGACCCCTTTTGACACATTAGAACACTCAAGTGTGTCCTAAGGTGTCATATGACCCTTGGAACACACTTGACTGTTAAAAATTGTCAAAAGGGGTCATGGGGACTTCCTAGGGGTCCTAGTATGCCTTATCACATGTTAGGACCCCTAGGTAGTCCCCACGACCTATTTTCACATCTTAGAACTCTCAAGTATGTCATAAGGGGTCATACGACCCCTTGGGACACACTTGAGTGTTGAAATGTGTCAAAAGAGGTCATGAAGATTTCCCTAGGGGTCCTAACATGTGATAAGGCATACTAGGACCCCCAGGAAGTCCCCATGACCCCTTGCAAGATATTAGAACTCTCAAGTGTGTCCTAAGGGGTCATAGGAGTCCTTGGGACACTCTTGAGTGTTGAAATGTCTCAAAAGGGATCATCAATACTTCCTAGGGGTCCTAACGCGTGATAAGGAATACTAGGACCCCTAGAAGTGCACATGACCCCTTTTGACACATGAAAACACTCAAGTGCGTCCTAAGGGGTCATATGACCCCTTGGGACACACTTGAGTGTTGAAATGTGTTGAAAGGGTCATGGGGACTTCATAGGCATCCTAACGCATGATAAGGCGTACTAGGACCCCTAGAATTTCTCATAACCCTTTTGACACATTTCAACACTCAAGTGTGTCCCAAGGGGTCGTATGATACCTTAGGAGACACTTGAGTGTTCTAATGTGTCGAAAGGGGTCATGGGCACTTTCTAGGGGTCCTAGTACACCTTATCACATGTTAGGACCCCTAGGAAGTCCTGATGACCCTTTTTGAAACATTTCAACACTTGAGTGTGTCCCAAGGGGTCGTATGACCCGTTAGGACACACTTGAGAGTTCTAATTTGTCGAAAGGGGTCATAAGGACTTCCTAGGGGTCCTAATGCATGATAAGGTGTACTAGGACCCCTAGGAAGTCCCCATGACCATTTTTGACACATTTCAATATTAAAGTGTGTCCCAAGGGGTTGTCTAATCCCTTAGAACACACTTGAGTGTTCTCATGTGTCAAAATGGGTCATGGGACCTTCCTAGGAGTTCTAGTATGTGTTATCAGGTGTTAGGACTCCTAGGAAGTACCAATGACCCCTTTTGACACATTTCAACACTCAAGTGTGTCCCAAGGGGTCGTATGACACCTCAAGACACACTTGAGAGTTTTAATGTGTCGAAAGGGGTCATGGGGACTTCTTAGGGGTCCTAGTATGCCTTATCACATGTTAGGACCCCTAGGAAGTCTTCATGACCCCTTTTGACACATTTCAACACTCACATTTTTCCCAAGGGGTCATATGACCCCTTATGACACATTGGAATGCTCAAGTGTGTCCTAAGGGGTTCTACAACCCCTTCAGAAATAGTTGTGCATTCAAATGTTTCAAAGGGGTCATGAGGACTTTCTAAGGGTCGTATATACCTTATCATGCGCTAGGACCCCTAGGAAGCCCCCATGACCCCTTTTGACACATTAGAACTTTCAAGTGTGTCCTATGGGATCCTACGACCCCTTTGAACACACTTGAGGATTCAAATATGTCAAAGGGGTCATGGGAACTTCCTAGGGGTCCACCCCTTAGGACACCACTTGAGGGTTCTAATGTGTCAAAAAGGTTCATGGGGACTTCCTAGGGATCCTAGTATGCCTTATCATGCGTTAAGGACCCTTAGGAAGTCACTATGACTCCTTTTGACACATTAAAATCCTCAAGTGTATTTTAAGGGGTCATAGGACCCCTTGAGACACACTTGAGGGTTCAAATGTGTAAAAAGGGGTCATGGGGACTTTTTAGGGGTCCACCCCTTAGGACACACTTGAGGGTTCTAATGTGTCAAAAGGGGTCTTTCAAACTTCTTAGGGGTTTTAGTATGCCTTATCATGCATTAGGACCCCTAGGAAGTCCCCATGACTCCTTTTGACACATTAGAGCCCTCAAGTGTGTTCCAAGGGGTCGTAGGACCCCTTCAGACACACTTGAGGGTTCAAATGTGTCAAAAGGGGTCATTGGGACTTTCTAGGGGTCCTAGTATTCCTTATCATGCGTTAGGACCCCTAGGAAGTCCCCGTGACCCCCTTTTGACACATTAGAACCCTCAAGTGTGTCCTAAGGGGTCGTAAGACCCCTTCGGACACACTTGAGGGTTTAAATGTGTCAAAAGGGTCATGGGGACTTCATAGGGGTCCTAGTACGCCTTATCACATGTTAGGACCCCTAGGAAGTCCCCATGACCCCTTTTGACACATTGGAATGCTTGAGTGCTACCACCCCTTCAAACACACTCGAGCATTCCAATGTGTCAAAAGGGGTCATGGGGACTGTCTTAGGGGTCCCTAATGCGTGATAAGGTGTACTAGGATGCCTAGGAGGTCCCCATGAACCATTTTGACATATTTGAACCCTCAAGTGTGTCTGAAGGGGTCTTATGACCCCTTAGGACATACCTGAGGGTTCTAATTTGTCAAAAGGAGTCATGGGACTTCCTAGGGGTCCTAACACATGATAAAGCATACTAGGACCCCTATGAAGTCCCCATGACCTATTTTGACACATCTGAACCCTCAAGTGTGTCTGAAGGGGTCCTACGACTCCTTCAGATACATTGGAGGGTTCATATGTGTCAAAAGGGGTCATGGGGACTTTCTAGTGGTCCTAGTACACCTAATCATGCATTAGGACCCTAAAAAGTCCCCATGATCCCTTTTGACACATTGGAATTCTTGAGTGTGTCCATAGCGACCCCTTTAGACACACGTTAGGACCCCTAGGAAGTCCCCATGACCCCTTTTGACACATTGGAATGCTTGAGTGTGTCCGAAGTGACCCCTTCAGACACACTCAAGCATTCCAATGTGTCAAAAGGGGTCATGGGGACTTCCTAGGGGTCCTAACGCATGATAAGGCATACTAGGACCCCTAGGAAGTCTCGGTAACCCCTTTCAACATACAATTTAAATATTATGATCTATAAAGTTTATATATATATTATATATATATATATATATATAGTATATATAATATATATATATATATAATATACTATATAGTATATATATATATATATATATATATATATAAATATATATTAATATATAATTATATCTATAATACATATTAAAAAATATATAAAATATTTACTTAATACCCCTTAAACAGTATATATATATATATATATATATATTATATATATATAATTTGTACATATAAATATAATATAAGTTCGTTAAATATATTTATATACAATACATATTAATATAAAAAAAAATATTAATATAAAATATATATGACATACAATTTAAACATTCCAAGATATTATAATATAAAATATTTAATATAAAAATATATATTAAAAAATTTACATAATACCCCTTAAACATTATATATATATATATATATATATACATATATATATAGACATATATATATATATATATACATATAATATATATATATATATATACATATATATATATATATATACATATATATATATATATACATATATATATATATATACATATATATATAATATACATATATATATACATACATATATATATATATACATATATATATACATATATAGAGATATATATGTATAGAGATATATATGTATATATACATATATGTATGTATATATTTATATGTATGTATATATATATATACATATATGTATATATAGATATCTATATATATATATATGTATATATATATATACATATACATATATGTATATATATATATACATATACATATATGTTATATATATATACATATATATATATATATGTATATATAGATATATATATATACATATATGTATATATATATCTATATATACATATATGTATATATATATATATTGTACATATATTTATATAATATAAAATATATGACATACATCTTAAAACCCCTAAGATAGTACATATAAAATATATAAATTAATATATAATTATATATATAATACATATTTAAACATTATATACAAAAGTTCAATTTTTTCATATACTCCCGCCATTTTTTCATACTTGGCAAAATCGGGTACCCAATTTCCCCGATTTCAAAAACTTCAAATTTTTTATATACTCCTCGCCATTTTTTCATACTCGGCAAAATCAGGTACTCGATTAGGCTTGTGCTTTGGTTTCGGGTTTGCCCAGGTGTACTGACACCCAAGCCTACTAAAATTCAACATACATTTTCATGCGCTTTTGGACGACTGAAAAGTGGATTTTTTTACATCGCCACTTTTTGGCCCCTCATGATCTTGCACATACCCATTATGTGAATAATTTTGTAGATGATACACCATCTCCTAATTTTCCTAATCCTATCAATCCTAATCCTAATCCTAATCTTCCTAATCCTAATCCGATACTTGATTCTCCATTTGTTCATCCTCCCTCTTCCCATACTTATGATGGGATTCAAGCTATAGCTTAGGA
>BSBK01011812.1:0-99055 GCA_027943335.1 Chamaecyparis obtusa
AAAGAATCTAGGAACATTTGAGTTCGGTGTTATAAAATGAACTTACACTAAAATGAGTTGATATTTATGACTTGTATGATGTAGTTGATTAATGTATCTAGATGGTTAGATATTTTATAGTAGTGTTTCTCAAGTAGCGACATTAGGTAGTCCAATGAGGACTTAGGATTAAGTTGTCAATTATATGCTATTTATGCTTAATGACCATTTATGTTATGTGTTAGTGAATCTTTCTATTCCTTTTTCTTAAAATAAAATTTGTAGATTTGAAATTGACTTAATAAGTTAGAATAAGTATTAATTATTTTTAAAGATCATGTAATGATTGTTAAAAAAGTATTTACACAGTTAGTTTGATTAGAATAATGTTGTTCTATTGGGTTCCTTACAGGGGTGTTACATCAATGACTTAATTCTAGGAATGTACTGTAATAATTTTATTTTTGAATAATACATTAGTGATAGTTTGTTTTGAAAGGTGGATTTTTCCCTCTTGAAGGTTTTTCCAAGATATATCTTGTGTCATCTTTGATGGTGTGGTTTCTATTCTTTCACATATAGATCTAAATCCTTGTTTGCATAGATTTCTCTATTTGAGTTGTGTAATATTTACATCATGTCACAAGTTATTTCTAAAGGCTATTCTATAAATATTATTAGATCATTTTTTTTAAATAAATAAAGTAGATAATTATAATATAGAATACAACTAAAAAAATGTACTATCATACTTTATAGAAGATGGTACATTTATTTTCCTAAATAATATGAATTGTCTCAACTATGTGTATGTGAGAAGATGAGTAAAATGAATTTTAAGAAGGTAAAGTTTTCCTCTTTTAATTTTATGTTGAACTAATTAAATAAAAAAATAAGAGGGCATTATGAACTAACAAGTCCAAGATAGCTAGCCCCTCTATGGGGTGATGTGCAAATGGTTTTGATGTGTCCTTGATTAAGCTCATTTATAAAAATATTCTTGTAGCATACGTTTATCATTAAGTATGCTCGTTCGTGTTCTATTACTTTTCTTTCATCTCGATGATAGATCGTGTAGTATGATTATAAATGTTGATGATGAAAAGTTTCAAATACAGTTTAATCCATAAAAGAGAAAAAAACTAACATTATGGACTATGGAAATTACATGATTCAAATATACTTGTAGTCATCAAATCATATCAAAGTATTGGATCATCGAACTCTACACCTCAATCAAATAGAATTGCTCTTGTAATTTAGTTTGGAAAAAGAATGTTCCTATTAAAAAATTCTGATTTTATTCATGTCAACATTTAAACTCAAGTTTCACCCGTCCTCTCAAACCTATACAAATATTAAGGAGATATTTATGAACATATTTAAGAAGCATTTTATGCTATGATGTGGAAGTATACTAATTTATCCTTAACGTCTTTAGTTAATTCATTTTTCTTCATTCACAATAAATAATAATAAAATAATAGAAAAATCAAAATTGAAAAATTAAATAAAAAGATATTATCAACCTGATGATGACTTTTAATTTTTTTTGTAAATACTTTTTAATAATATTTATAAATGTATGTTGAAAATAGATTGATGATATCTTAAAATGCCTTTTTAAATAAACAATCCTAAATAAAATACTTAATTTAATGCAAAGAAGGGAAAAAAATTGAAAATGATATAACCTTATATACCGTAGAATACAATCCCATTAAATATATCAATTTATTGGGAAACTTCCTTATCACACCCCAAGTTCGTTTGGGTTTGGTTATAATGTTCATGTGTGTGAAAGTGATGGTTGTGGTGCGTTGAGCTAGGAAGCAAACTTTCAATCGGATAACATGTACATTTTTTTTTCATTTTTTTTTGCTCCACGGATTGTCCTCCTTGCAAAAGATGCCAAAACTCTTACAAAGTTATCTTGATATTGGATGGGATTTCGTGTATATCCATCCATGGCTTTGGAATAGATATTTTTTATCCATTTCCCTCGTGGTCAAAGGCTTAGGTTTGATTTAGCAAGGGTTTTTTAAATAAGAAAGGTTCAAGATGCATTGTTTCTTGTTGTAGCTGTTTCATCTTGACTCACCTTCTTTGTCTTTTCAAGCTTTGTTAGGTCCTATAACTATTTATTTGTAGGTTTTGTAATAGTTGCTGGTATAGTTGTTATTTGTAAGTTTTATATTGTTTTATTCAATTACAATTAAAATATGATTGTTTCTTATAAGAGAATTTAAATATTCATTGTGAATCTGGATTTTGTGTAAGAGTTTTAGATGTGGGTATAAAATATTTTCTTATTTTTAAAGAATGTTTTTATTTGGAATATATTGTTATATTATTAAAAATATTAATTTTTGATAATTTTTAGTATTATTTTAATTTAATTTTTAAAAATGTTATTTTTATTGTTAATACTATTGTTTTTAACAGGAAAAGGTTGTTATTAAGATTAAATTTTAAGAATAAATTTGCATATTTGTGTATCTTAATTCATATGGAAAAGGTGTGGTGGGAATTCTAACATCTTCAAAAGTTTCACGTTATTATTGAAGTAGTAAAGTTCCACTTGATGATCCATCTTAAAAAATGTCTCTCCGAGCTTCTAGACAATAGATTCATTCAAATGGTCAAGGTCATTTATCATTGTCTCCTTCTCACTAGAGGCATTAGACAGCTACCCAAAAAGGAAATTTGCAAAGTCTTTTTGTAATGATATTGCCATTGATATTTTGCCTCCACCTCTTGGTCAAGATGTTCTAGTGTTTCTTGCAGTCCATGATTCAAAAGATGATTAGGAAATATGTGATCCTCCCTCTAGTAAACCCTCCCCTAGGGTGATTTATTGATATGATGATCCCCCTTCCTCTACTTCTACTATGACTACATGTGACTAGTAGTTTGACTTGATGCCTTTATTTTTGTTGATCTCTCATTTCTCGTATATGTTAATGTACCATTATTTATCACAAACCTTCTATTGTATATTATTATATTTATCATGTTTAATAAATAATACTCCTAAAAGTATTTTATTTAACATTTTATATTTATTTTATTACAATTGTGTGTAACAAATGAATGATGAAATCCTAGTCTATTGATATGGTAATCAATGATCTTTAGATTTTTTTTAAAAATCTTAGAAACCACTCGATGCCAGTTTAGTCAAAATAAATTGTGATGGGGCTTTAAAGGAGAATATTGGCCTAAATGGAATTTGTATTGTGATTAGATGCCCCAAGGATATAATTTGAAAGGGTGGGTCATGTTTGTTAGAGTTGGGTATAAAATATTCTATACCATGCAAGATTGGTTGAAGATTAGAGCCACCTAAGATCAAGGCACTCCATGAAAGCATAAGAGAGACAATAATGAAAAATAATGATATTCAATTAATGATGCAACAGAATGGATTAATCAAATGATACTTACAAAGGAGAACCCTTCGTTAAATAGGCAAAGGTAATAGATAGGAAGGCATAAGATTATGACAAGCGTTTGAATCTTATGACATTATACATAAAGTGATAACTTATCATCCATCTAAGATTGAAATGTAATGGTGTAACACATCTACTAAAGGTGGATCACCCTCCAAAGGTGGAAAAGTGATAATGCAATACATCTACTAAATGAGGATCACCCTACAAATGTGGAAATGTGATAAAGTGATAAGTCCACCAAAGGTGGAAATCACACTTGAGCTGGAAAAGTGATAATTTGGTAATATGACCAAAAGTGGGAATGTCCCTATGTGGTCCCTAAGTAAACTTAAGTAATAAGAAATGTTTAGTGCATAGGAAAAGAACTTACTAGGTGTACAATAAGAAAATATTAGCAACGTGGATGTGTGGATTGCTCCCCATTTCCTAATGTACAATTAGAAGGCAGATAACCCAATAAGCTCAAGTAGGACTTAAGCTCTAAGTCAGTCAATGATTCTTCACTGATTTAAAAATGAATGATGATAATGATACGACAGTGTAGAGTAGAAGGCTAAACAAGAAAATATAGATAGTTTTAGAAAAGACTAACTGACAAAAAAATAGACAAGAAGCTATAATGACCTGAAACAAGGACCCTAAAAATGCACTAACTTGTAAACTAAATTTGAAGGTAATTTTATATGTACAAAACACCTTGGGCATTTTGTTCCTAGGAACAAGAAGCCTGGGGCATTTTGTACCCAAGTGTTTTTCCTAATTCTAACTGTAGCCCTCCAACAAATCTTGTACTTGTCAGATCAAGTCCTAACAACAATGCTACATGTATCTACACACTGAAAAACAACCACGAAGATTGGATTGAGGGGTTTTCCTCAGTGCTAGTTTAGATTTTTCTCTTTCAAGAATTAAAAATTACTCACAAATGCCCAGGATGAAAGACAAAAAAAACTAATAGTTGGATGGATCTTTGTTAAATATATGATATTCCTCAAAATTTTGGAGGTATAGCTACCTCATATGATATGATTAATTTTATGTGGTGTGCTTCTAACCAAAAATAACGAAAGGAAAAAGTAACATTTGAGCATAGCCCTACTATAAATGTGATAGCAAAAATAGAAGTAAGGTAAAGAGTTGACATGGCACAAAGTCCAATTCACCCAAAATGTAATTTCAAAGAATAAAGGAAAGGTATCTTGTTAAGTAGAAACACAATTTTTTCTCACATGAACATGGAGTAACCATTTTTTATAGGCAATTATCATATAATACCATCATAAAAAAAAGTTTAATCTATTATCTAAGGAAGAACATAGAAAATTCACAACCTTGCATATGCACATCCCTATTTAATGATAATTGCAGAGAAAATTCATGACACAAAGGCCATTTCATTTTCACACCAATAAAAAAGTTACATTTAAAGAAGTTATTTTTCCCCTCCTCTTCTCTCCCCCTCTCTCTGGGGTCACCAAGCTCACACACACACACATATATAGAGAGAGAGGGGGGGGGGAGAATTGTTTGAAATATAGAGTAACAGTCTTGATAATGACTGGTACCAAAAAAAAAAATGATAATAGTTACATGAACCCAAAAATTACTATTTACTAAGATTATGCATGCACTAAAATATGAGCACTTATCACATAGAGTGTATGGTATCATTTAGCTTCCAGCATAATTTCCATGAAAATTTGGTGAAGCTTGAAATTTGTATCTTCATCCTCTAAGACAAAGATGTAAGTGTGATATTTCGCGTAACTATTCATTTCCCTCCTTTCCAAGTGGCGTAAGTTGGATATGATGTTGAGCTAGTCTGACTCAAGCCACATTAAATTTAGTTGAATTATAGGTACAGCTTCCTTGTTTAGTCCTTCCACGACTGCTGGAAGCACCATCTTGAAAGCTTAGTTGGTTATTTTCTACTAAGAAGAATTTTCTTGAATACATCACCACCTTCCTTAATAAACAAGTCTTAATTCCATTTAATTCTGATGATGGATGGTAATAATTTCCTAGTTGGATAAATGTGTTTCCAACTTAGCAAGTTTGTTTCATCACACTTCATCATTTAAAGCTTTCGCTTTGAGATATTCAGATAGATTTTTATGGGGAATTGAGCTGAGCATATGGGTTAGAGGTAGGTAAGTTTTCCACCTTAGATACATCGAGTGGTTGCAAGCTCAAAGAACATTGGAACTAATATATTGGTTTCTATCAGGATGAAAAGTTTTGATCTTCGAATAGGACATTCTCATGTTAATGGATCACAATAAATAGTAAATGTGGAACTTACTTGGAAACTACTTGAGCCTGATAGTATGTAGGATCAAAGGATTGAGTGATCTTCAAACTTAGGAATAGGGTCGGGGGTAGTCTTATTTATGATCTTCCCTAGGGATATGATAAAAAAAGGACCTCATGAATAGGTATAATTTCAAAAAATTTCAAATATGGGTAGTTCTCCAATTTGGGGTAATAACAAGCTCTGAATAGGGATGAGGACTGCAAGGACAAAGAGAATCCAAAACTCAAAACAAAGACCAATGCCTAGTTCCATTGGGATACATAGTCAAAGAGAATAAACAAAGCACAAGGATTTTCTTACAGAGGGGGGAGGCGAATAGGGAAAAACTCAAAAATCCAAAACTGGAAAGCCAACTACCTATAGCACACCAAAATTTTATTTATAAAACAGCGGGGCCAGAAGCCCCCATACCACAACATGCTCCAAGCTTCTCATGTAAAATTGTTGACAGGCTAGGAGTAATATCTTCCAGTATGGAAAAGTGGTTGATAGAAGAGGATCTTCCTCAATTTCCATCATGTGACCATTACAAAGAGAGACTTAGTGACTGAGCCAAGAAAAAAATCCTCAAATAAAATTTTAAAGAGCCACTTTGGAGTCAACAGGAAATTGTCGGTATCACTTGGCATAGACTGAAAAGGGGAAATTCATTTATTACTCATATCATCATGCACACATCCTTCGATTTCATGAGAATGACAATGCGGAGACATGGAGGAGATCTTTTTGCATATATTATCCTTGATGGAATATTTTTAAACATAAATATTTTCTTGACATTCTTCATCACCTTTTGGGTCGAGGAAAACTATCTCCACATCCAAGCAGTTTGTGCTCTCTTGTATGATCCTACCATTCACTGAAAAGGTGTCATAAAAAATAAAAGTCTCTATTTTTAGAGGTTCATTTAATACTTCTTGATGGACATATTCTCCTCCTTAGTCTTTGATTCTGCATATTTCACTATAAATATGGAGTTCACAGGAAAGAGTCTCAATAGCTTCACTCTCATATCTTTTCTCTAACACTTGACCATTTACACGAGTGCAAGATCTTTCAGCCATATTGTTACTTGTGCATGTTGGTTCATATATTTTTGGAATGCTCAAATCAAGAAGGATATTTTCACCATGAGTCCCTATTTCTACTTCTTGTAGTACTTGTAGTAAGGAAGCATGAATTTTATGTGATTGAAACTGCATGGCACCATAAGATTTCTTCAAAAATTCAACTTGCATGAGTTTCCCCTTAACAGGATCACAAGATAAATCTTCTTCATCCTCATCATTGTCACTATCATTAATCATAGGACAAAGATATGGTTGTCTTAATTGGTCGTGGGCCATGATTCAGGATCCAAAATAATACAGATTTTTCAACATTAATTATGGAAAGGTGCCATTAAACTGGAAATCACCAATCTTTTCACCTCCCTGGTAGAGTCATCAAAATTTTGTTAGTTCATATTTTTTCCTTTCAAGAAATGACTTTAAAAATTGACTCACAAATGCCCAAAATGAAAGACAAAAACAAATATTTGGATAGATCTATGTTAAACAGATGATCTTCCTCTGAATTTTGGAGGTATATCTCCCTCGTATGATATAATTAATTTCATGGGGTGTTTATTTGGCTAGAAATTAGGAAAGGAAAAACTAACATCTGAACATAGCTATACTACAAATGTAATAGCAAAAATAGAAGTAAGATAAAGAGATGATGTGACACAAAGTCCAATTCACCAATAATGTAATTCTAAAGAGCAGAGGAAATGCATCTTGTTAAGTAGAAACACAAATTTTTCTCATGTGAACATGGAGTAACCATTTTTTATAGGCAGTTATCATAGAATATCATCATAACACATTGTTTAATCTATTATTTGAGGAACAACATAGAAGATTCATAGCCTTGCATATGCACATTCCTATTTAATGATAATTACATATAAAATTCATGAAATAAATTCCATTTCTTTTTACACCAAAAAAAGGTTACATAAAGAAGTTATTTTCCCTCCTCTTCTTCCTCCCCTCTGGGTCACTAGGCTTGCATATAAATACAAAAAGAGTGGAAAACTATTTAAAATATAGAGTAACAATCTTGATAATGACTGGTACCAAGAAATCCTAAAAATGGTAACAGTTACATGAACCCAAAAATTACTAATTACCAGGATCATGCATGCACTAAAATAGGAACACTTATCGCTTAGAGTGCAAGGTCTCATTTAGCTTCCAGCTAAATTTCCATGAAAGACTGTGAAGCTCGACATTTTTCTCTTCCTCCTCTAAGGCAAGGATGTCACTACAATATTTTGTATAACTGGTCATTTCCCTCCATTCCAAGTGGTGTAAGTCAAATATGATGTCGAGATGGTCTGACTTGAGCCACATTAAATTTGGTTGAATTATAAGTACAAGTTCCTCATTCAGTCCTTTCACTACTGTTAGAAGCACCATCTTGAAATCTTATCTGGTTGTTTTCTATTAAGAATAATTTTCTTGAAAACATAACCACCTTCCTTGATAAACAAGTCTTAATTCCATTTAATTCTGATGGTGGATGGTAATAATTTCCCATTTGGAGAAATGTTTTTCCAACTCAATAAGTTCGTTCCATTATACTTTAGCATTTAAAGGCCTACACTTTGTCAAATTCAAATAAATTTGCATAGGTAATTGAGCCTCACATATGGGTTAGAGGTTGGTAAGTTTTCCACCTTTAGATACATCGGTCAGTCACAAGATAGAAAAACCTTAGAACTAATGTACCAACTGCTATCGAGATGAAAATACATGACCTCCAGATAGATCATTCTCATGTCAGGGGATCATGAGAAACATGAAAATTGGAACTTACTTGGAAACTGCTTGAGCCTGATAGTATGTAGGATTAGAGGATCAAGTAATCTTTGAACTTAGGAATAGGGTCGAGGGTAGAATTATTCTCAATCTTCCCTAGGTATGAAATAACAAAAGGACCTCATGAATAGGTCTAATTTCAAAAAATTTCAAATATGGTCAGTTCTCCAATTAGGGGTAACACTCATTCAAACCCATGTTTTGAATTAACCTTAAAATGAAATGAAAGAAATGAAAGTGTGAGGTCATATAGGAGAGGATAGATTTGAAAAATAGAATATGTCATGCCTTGGAAATGAAAATACTTCTTTGAATGTGATCAGATGCATTGATGTAGTAGCTTTAACTTAACACAAAAACCTAAAAGAGAATCATGAAAGACAAAACCTCAATATAATGTATGTTGTAATTTTCCACAATGTTTGATTGAGAAGAAGAAAGAAGGTGTAGATGTGGGTGTATATCCTTCCTTGATAGGAAACTCTTTTTATAGACCTTAATGATGGAAAGAAGCTTGATCTATGGAGAAGAACACCTTGAATGCTTGAGAAGAAGTCTAAACCATGAATGCTTGGATACTTGCCTTGATTGCTTGATCATGAATGTGAATGCTTGATAATATTGATCATGGTTACTAAAATGAGGAGAGATGGGTTTTTTATATACCTCATCACATATCTTTAAGGTTAAAACTCAAGAAACTACTGATTGTAAATCCAAATATCTCACTAAACTACTGAGACAGAACCTTGATTCAAATTTGGGCCTAATCTTCAAGGAACAAAATGCCCATAGATTTTTTTTCCTTGGAAGATAACACCCTAGGCATTATGTTTTACCTAATGAGAGCTTTGATTAGGGCCTAAGTGATGAAATAAATTATGTGATTGGAGGAAAAATAGAGGATCACACTTAGAAATAAAGGATTTCCTTGATTTTAAACAATATTGAAATGATAGAGAACCCATATTTGATTTTAGGTATCTGTTACTTGTGTCATACGAAGTTCTACTATAAAAACACACCAAGGTGGGTGCTAAATAATCATGAAATTGTATACACATATAAGGTACTTAAAATTTATCATGGTACATTCATCCCCCACTTAAGTAGGATTATGAGATAATTTGATGCTCATGGTGAAGGAAACAAGAGAGAAAAAGAGAGGGAGGGAGGGAAACAAGAGAGAAATGAGAATGGGTAAATTATGAAGAGATGATACATCACTAAGGTTTTAGGACATGAGCCCCCAAACAAAGGATATCAACTCAAAAAACCATACACAAGGGCACAAAATAAAAATAAAATATAAAAGACACAAACAAAAGGGGTTAGTACTAAAAACAAAACTCCAAATCAACTAGTCAAAGAGACCTCAATAAAAAATGTCCCAACCACTAGTATCATGTTAGGAAATCTATCCCAAGAGTGCAAGTGATCAGACGGAAAGGGAAAGAACATACGCCAAGAACAAAAAACACTCCATGATATAACCCACTAGATAAGCTATGAGAGCATGGAAAGACGTGAGAGAAAACCATGAACCAATAGTCTAGCAAGTTATGTTATGCAGGGTGATCCATGGGAAAGAAGAGGAGGAAAGAGTAGAAAGGATAGAAAGATATATTATGCTAGTTCTACTCATCCAAAATAGAGAGAGAAGGATCATTGATGGTCTAGAAAGATATGAGATGCTAGTCAATTCTACCTTGAAAAGTTTTGCACACAGGGCAGCTTACGAAATTTTGTGCATGAGGAAGCTTACAAATTTTTTTGCACAAGGTAGCTTACAAAAGTGTGTGCATGGGGTGGCTTATGAAATTTTTCCCATGGGTCATCTTATGAAATTTTGTGCACATGGAAACTGACAAGATTGGTCTTACGAAAAGCATAGTCTTTGTGTGGGTCCATAAGTGGTTAGTCAAAGGACCAATAAAAGTTGCATAATATACAAAGGAGGCCACATGTTTTTCCCCCCTCCTTATGATGGTGACATAGGAATATGATGACATCACAAGGAAAAGAGAACAAGGATACCTACTTCCAACAACAAGAAGATATTCTTAAAACAATAATGTATATTGTAACCTTGGCAAAGAGGTAAGGCTCTTGTTAGCCAAGGAATAGAAAATCATGAAAGGATATCCGCAACTGGAAAGAGTCCCTTTATAGGAAGAGATATTGGTTACACGACATCTATCTTCAAGAGGATTGCTTGAACAAAGCTAACATCTTTGAGACAAAGAGGGAAGAAGAACAATAATGCACCCCTTTGACCCTCCTATTGCTATGTGAAAAAAAATGATTATTGATGAAGGATGACACACTTTAATCCCCCAAGTAAGGGTATTTGTTTAGGATTAACATAGTTTTTCCAATAAGGAAGAGGTCATGATCAAGGATACACATCTCTTACATAAGAGATAATCCTGAATCAAAACAAATAATTTTATATAAGAAAATAATGTCACATGATAAACAAATGCCACTATACTAAGGAAAGTGGATCCTTAGAAAAGGAAAAGGAGAAAACAAAACCTTTCCCCCTAAGGGTGAAGAAAAGGGAAAAGATAATGTACATTATAAATGCTAAGTGATAGATATTTTATAATAGACATGCACTTTCAAGAAAGAATAAGTTGTGAACAATGAAGCAAATCTCATGAAAAAAGAGAAGATCCTAATGTAAGAAAAAAAAAAATCATGCAAGAAAATACATCTGTTTAGTGGGGAAAATGGTGTTGACGAACTTAGTAATATAAACTATGTGAGATGTGTTCATTAATTAACCATTTCCACACTAACATTCAAAATACAAGGGAAAGAGGGGCTTCCAGGCGTAACTCTCAATATAATCTAAGTTAGATTAGAAAAACCCAAGGAAATAGAGGGATGCCAAAGCTAAACCTGAATATACTAAGGAAGCACACAAGAAATTCCTCTTTCATGCAATGTTAGATTTTATTAAGGTTCTGTAAATGCACTTCTAAAATTGAACTAATTGATTTAACAAGATAAGCAACAGAGATCTAGGTGCTAAATGTAAGCAATCAGTCCAATTAAGATGTGAAAATAGATCTAAAATAAGATATGAAATAGATAATGAAGTACTTACTTTGAAGTATGAAGAGGAATACACTTTTCTTCTCTAGAACTATTATTTTGGACCTGTAACTAAATTTCTGACTTTGAATCTGTGATCACGAATGAAAACCCAGAAAATGCTAAAAATCATTGGCTGCCAAGAACAAGTCGATCATGTCACCATGTTTCAGAATAAGTCAACCAAGTAATCATGTTCCCAAGGAACTTTTCTAAAGTTGGCCTAGATTTTTCTGATAGATCTCTTTTTGTGACTTCCATATCTGTACCTACAATTATGAGATCCTACTCCTGCATACAAAAAACTAGGTTTTGGGTTGGGTTGGATAAGGGATTGCCTTGGTCAAGCCCTACATTGAGGAATCAACCTTGAATTGAATTGAAAATGTGTAAATGAATCAAGACAAATGTAAATATTCACCTTGCTTAAAGAAACCCTTGTCAATAAGGATTTTGTTGTGTTTGTATGTTGATCTTGAACTTGCAATGTAAGAGATCTCCACACATGTTATGGATCTACCAAAATAATTTCATGGAGCCATGGATGTAAGTGTGCATCAAATGAAGAATATGATTAATTCCTCAATGTAGATCTCCTCCCTTGATGGCCAATAATATGCTATATCTTGAAGAGGAAAGATGCCCTCAAAGGATCCTTGAATCTTTGAAGACTTGAATGCTTGAATCATCAAATTATCCTCCTTTCTTTATTGTGTGTCTCATTCTTTTTTCATTACTTCCTTTTCATCCATTTGTTGCAAAATGAGATGCCTAGGCTTCCTTTTATACTAGTTTCTATGTAGGAAAACAAAGCAAGCCGACAGGATTACCATATTTTGAGAATTAAATCCTCGAGACAACATTGTGCCCAAGGCTCATGAACCCTAGGAAATAGGTCGACTTGGTTGACCTATTCTAGGGTTGGCCCACAGGGAGCTAACCTTGAGGTCTCAGATATTGCATTGTTTAAAATGGATAATATGGGACTGAACATGAGAAAGAGGTGATTGAGAACGAATCCATCCATGGGCCAAAACATTGATAAAGGATGAGAGCTAAAAGGTATTAAATCAGAAGTGTGTCATTTTAAGATGGTACAACATCATTCTATAAAATAAAAAATTCAACAAAGGGATAATGGATCTTTTAGAAAGGATGATAGAAACCATACACTCCCTAAGAGGAAGATCAATTCTAATAGACATGTTTTATGAGGCATGGAAAATATTGTTAACAAATATAATGAATCTTTGTGTGAAAAAAAGAATCACATGTAAAAAAGAATGTGCTATAAATGATGCAAGCCCTCAAAGAGAGGGAAATAAGTCTCATGAAAGGAGAAGGACAAAGGATTCCACATTATACAAACTTAGTAGGAAAATCCATTACAATAGATATATGCTTTCATACAAGGAAGAGGTTGCAAAACAAGGATATTATTCCCCTAAAGAGAAATATCCTTAACAAACAAGTCCATGTATAAAGGATATCATAGTAAAAAAGATTCAACCAACAAAGAGATAATGGATCCTTTAGAAGGAGAAATAGAGAAGATAGAGAGAAGCATTTCCCCCCAAGTGGAAGGAAAGGGGGGGGAAAGACCTATTATGTTGCTCAAAGAAAACACCATGCAAACAAAATTCTCCCAATGATGTAAGCTATTAATTTACATGATGGAGAACAACATAATAAGAAAGAGATATGCTAAGGTACATTTTTCATATCAAGAAAAATGATAAGATCCATTGTTAAGAAAATTAGAGATCTATCTACTAAATCTCAAGAACAAATTGTCTAATTTCAATACAATAAACAAGAGATTTGTATTTCTATGATTAAAAAGATAGAGAAACTCACCATTAATAGGTCTTTGATTCTTTGGAAAGTGTATAAAGGAAAATGAGTTTTGTTGTCATATTTACTTATCTCTAAAATATTCTCTTAGCCAAAGCCAAATGGTCATCGAAAGGAGGTGCAACAATGAATGAGGTTGGTAAAAGAATGTCTAAAGGAGGTTTGTCTTGTGATGAATAAGGATTGGAAGAAGGAAATTTGTTTTGAGTTATAAATCATAGACCACATCTAGTAACTTGTGTACGAGGATCTATAGGGATTTTTATACCTTGTTCATTCATACCAAGACATTTTCCACTATAGCCTTGTTGAGTACTAATGTCATCCCACATTATAATTAGCTTTTAATATAGAGGACCTAGAGAAAATTCATCTTTATCTTTATGGAAGTGTGTGGTCTAAAGAGGAATAGGAAGGGAAATATTATCTTTAGGAATATTAGGATTCTATCACTATTGTTATCCTCTTTAGGTGGAGAAGAAAAGGAAGGTTTATAAATATCTTGATGTCTACTTAATTTTATTCTTGGAGATAAATCATCAATAAAATTCTTAACATCAATATTATGAACAATTATTTGATAAAAGAAATAAAATTTAAGGTCGTTTAAAAAAGTATATAAACTAGCTTCCTTAAGACTATCCATTAAGGTAGGTTGAGAATGAGAAGATACAGGTCTAAGTAATATAGGAGTGCTAGGAGCTTGATCTCTGACCTCATGATCAATGGACACCATAGGATTAGGATTAAGGTGGTTTATGATAATTTCATCTTTAGGTTCATCACCAAATACCCTTATGTAATCAATATATTCCATGCATTTTGAAAAAAAAATGAATGAGAAAACCACATGAAATATTGATAAAAGTCTTGAAACATGCCTTATGAATAAAGATATTTGAAAGTCTCATAATACCATATGCAAGAACACCATGAAGGAATATAATCATACTTAAATTCAAGGTTGTATTATTCACTCCAAGTGATTGATAAAGAGAAGTAAGAAGAAATGAAACAACATAAGTAATCACACACAAATCTAACTTAGTAAATTCCATGATGAAATTCTTATTTTAAAAATGTAATGTATTAGATCCAATAACACAAAGGAGATCTAACACCAAAATCATAATGGAAATGTGTCAAGCTCACCAAAATGTACAATAAGAAAAGATTAGCAATGTGGATGTGTGGATTGGTCACCTTTTCCTAATGCACAATCGGAAGGAAGATGACCTGATAGGCTCAAGTGGGACTTAAGCTCCAAGTGAGTCAATGATCCTTCACTAATTTTAAAATGAATGATGATGATGATAAGATAGTGAAAAGTATATCCTGGCTAAATAAGAAAATATAGATAATTTCATAAAAGACTGACTTACGAAAAATATTCAGGAAGCTCTACAATGACCCAAAATAGGAACCTAAGAACTGCACTAACCTATAAACTAAATTTGAAGGTGATTTTCCAAGTACAAAATGCCTTGGGTTTTTTGTCCCTAGGAAAAAGAATTCTGGGGCATTTTAAACCTAGGTGTTTTTCCTAAATCCAGTTGTAGTCCTCTTGATAGATCTTGTACTTGTTAGATCAAGTCCTAACAATTGCACTACCTCTACTTGCACACATAAAAATAGGGAAGAAAATTAGATTGAGGCAAACCCATGTTCGGAATCAACCTTGAAATGAAATGAAAGAAATAAAAGTGTGATGTCATATAGTACAGGCTAGATCTAAAAATAGAATATGTCATACCTTGGCAATGCAAATGCTTCTTTGATTGTGATCAAATATGTTGATGCAATAGCTTTAAGTTAACACAAAAACCTAAAGAAAATCATGAAAGATAAAACTTCAACATGATGGATGTTGTAATTTACCACAATTATTGATTGAGGAGAAGAAATAAGATGTATATGTGGGTGTATCTCCTTCCTTGATTAAAAAAAATGCATTTTCTAGGCCTTCGATGGGGGAAAGAAGCTTGATCAATGGAGAAGAACACCTTGAATGCTTGAGAAGAAGTCTATATAGTGAATGCTTGGATGCTTTCCTTGATTGCTTGAACTTGATTACTTGATCATGAATGTGAATGATTGATAATCTTGATCATGGTTACCAAAATAAGGAGAGATAGGGTGTTTATATCTCATCACACATCTCGGGGGTTCAAAATCAAGTCTAGGATGATTGTAAATCCAAATATCTCACTAAATCACTGAGATTGTACCCTGGTTCCAATTTGGGCTTGATATTCAGGGAAAAAAATCACAAGGCTTTTTGTTCCTAGGAACAAAATGCCCTATGCATTATGTTCCACCCAATTAGAACTTAGATCGGAACCATAGGTCCCAAAAAATTAGGCCCAGATACTATATTATAGAGTATAGTTGGTTCCAAGATTAGAATAGATCACAAAGGCCGCAAATGGTAACATAGGGCCTAGGTGATGAAATAAATTATGTGATTAGAGGTAAAATAGAGGAGCCCACTTATAAATAAGGGCTTACTTCAATTTTAAATAAGATTGAAATGATAGAGGACCTATATTTGATTTTAGGTGTCCAATAAGTGTCATATGAAGTCCTATTATGAAAACAGAATAAGGTGGGTGCTAAATAATCATAATTTTGGATAGAAATGTCACATGCTTACTATTTATAATGATACACTAGGTACAACACTTAGACATTCCAACCATGCTTTCTTGGTATAAAATATAATAAATAGGTAGAAGTGTTTGCTCAACTTGAAGGCCTTACATTGATGGCTTATGTGGGCTCTGAATTAATAGAAATTGAAGGCCCTAGCTTCTATTTAATTATATGAGGGTGTTCTAGGGGTTCCTTCAAGGGGAGGAAGATTTTAAGTTTATAGACTTCATAACCACCTCATGAACCAATTTTTATAGAGAATGTAACTAGGTGGTAAATTTTCTAGCAAATGAAGGAATGTCATAATTTTTTTTATATATTGCATAAATTCATATAAATGAGGGATCAAAAATATTTTGGAATTAAAAGTGTACTAAGTACAAGTGTGATACTTCAGTGGGTGTTACAGATGTTGATAAAGTATGTTCAAAAGGAGATTCCCCAAGCTTCTATAATTTCAACTAGATTTTTATCAATCTCCAACATTTTGATTCATTATTCATTGTATAATTTTTATTGGAAATTAGGTCATAATATATACTTTCATCAAAATCTCTCATATGTGGAAGTGGCACATTACACTATCAAAGGTTCATGGGATTTATTTAAGTGCTTTTTTTTAATTTTCTAAAAATATTATTTTTATTATAAGTAGATTTAGTGTCGTAAACTGTAACCATGTACAATTTATATTACTTTTTATGCCATTTTCTTAATGTGTTTTCTCCTAGCCCTTATCCAAGCCTATTTCTAGCCATTGTACTACAAATATGATGTTATATTTTTGCATAGTGATATGAACCTTTGTGTAATGTACCAAAAGCAAATTGATACAAAAATACAATGATAGATAGCTTATGAACAAAATCAAAGATCAACACAAATCGGATGAAAATTAGGTACAATTTGATAGTCTTTTAACGATAGTATATGAATTGGTACATAGTGATATAAAATAGCAAGTTGATACGAATTTCCTTTTCCTATTGGAGTTGTAGTGCAGATCTGTGTAGTGAATGTGAGATGATAAAGACACCTTTAAATGATATATACACATAGACATGAGAAATTTTGTCATCTTAAATCCCTAGGAATATGACTATCTACAAGAATTATTGATTGTCGGGAATGATATCGCCAAAATAGATTGTTGAGATCTAAGGAATTATATTACTTCTTCTAATAATAGTGCTTATTTATCTCAATAACACACCAATTATTTTCATTGGCTTACCAAGTAACTTAATCTTTGTGTGCGACTGATGATAGTCTAATTAAATGATATTCGAGGTATTGATTAGTTTCCAATAAGAATGGTGTGTGTAGGAATGATCATAGATGACTGATCTAAATATCCTATCTGTGATAATTCAATTTTGATGTGTCACAAGGTAATCGTTGAATGTAACAATGATTGTCGCCAAGATATATTAGATTGTTAGGCGAAGATGTATGAATCTTTATGACTATGTGATGTTTTCTTCCTGCAATATGTATTCCTCAAAAATTTGTTATACAATTGTTCTCCCATCAAGATATAAGCTAATATTTAAGCTAAGTAATCCAAAAGATTACAAGTCTAAATTACACACACATGCACTATCACTCCTGTAATCATAAGACTTTTATATTTCATTTATTTTAAACATAGGATGGCTACATCATATATATATTTCTTGGTTGCAATTCTAATAATCCTAGAGAATAATTGATGATAAATAATATGAAAATGTCCTTATCACCAATGTAAAACAACATAGAGAATAAGATAGGAATAAGTTGCTAACAAGGATATTTATATTCTCAAATATATAAATATATGATTGTAACTTTTGAAAATTTATCTTCAATTGAAGACTTCATAAATTTGTACAAATAGGTAGATTAGGGTGAGGAGTTGCTCCCACTAAAACTACAATTGCCAAACTAGGGAGGCTCTTGCACCTCTAAAATGGCACACCAGAAAACTTAATTCCAACTAGAATTGATACAACAAGAGATAGATAATTTATTGGTGATGAACACAATACCCAACCACACCCTTATAAAATGCTCCAAGAAGTGTCTAGAAAATTACAATAGGTCATGACAATATTATTTTATTATTTTATCCCCTTTTATCAAATTAATTAATTTATAAATAAGTTTTTATGATAATTAAATTTTAGGACCACTTAATTAATTAATTCACTTTCAATTAATAGGGACATTTCACTCTATTCCAAACTAAGTGCACCTAACCTACTTTGTTTACCTTATTTTAGGAGGACAATGATGTTATTTTCCTACCAATCCAAGACTAATTTCAAAAATGTTAGTGTTGGGTTCTTGTGAGTTGTTCCTCAACCCTGGTTTCTTAATATGACTAGTGGAGGTTGGATTAATTTACAAAATACCTTACGAACCCTATATAAGAGCATTCTATCAATTCATTTTCACATCATGGACATCAATCATACATCATTTAACATTAAGTATCCACTCATATCAAGGCAATATTTCATCCCATCATATCCTTCCAGTGTACTTTAGATCCAAGCATTATGGAGCAAGAAGTTACAACAATCTTCATGCAAGTGTGTTTTCATAATTGACCTCCTTTATGTATTGCAATGCCATGTTATTGTATCAACACCTGTGATCACATTCAAATAGAATTGCATCATAAAGATTGAGGTATAGAATTCATTAGTCTACTTCAAAGATTCCTTTTCAATTTATCAATTTCAATTCAAGGGTTAATTCCAACTCAAGGTTTGATCTAGGAAAACCCCTATCAACTCAACACTATTTTCTATCTCTTTCATGTACAAATGATAGGGTCTAAAGCACAAATCTTAGTTCAGGAAGAGTAGATAGAGATTAACAAAACTAGCTTTTATCCAAAGGTAAAAAAGTGGGGTTGGCGACAATATTTTCTACCAATGTCTGACGCTTTTCAAAAAACAAAAAAAATTGGTGAAGGTTCTAATCTTCATCTTGATCTAGAAAGTAGACTTGTTGTATGCATATAAAATTATAGGATAAGGGTGCCTATAAGTAGCATTTTCCTCCACTTTTAGGCCCAAATTTCATACGTAGATTTCTCTTTATTCCCTCTTCCTAGATTTGTATTTCATGTCTGTAATTTGATTTAAGACATTTTATGTATGTCAATTACTACCAATTTTACACCTTAATCTCTAGACCTTGAATTTAATTCACATCTTTCAATAGCTCATTTTCAACTTAATCAAGAAGTTTTGAATTCATTTTTCCCAATCCTTTTCCATCAAATATGAGATTTACAAAGTAGATCCATTCTCCTTAATCTAATTAAAAGAGAAATATGTCCAATTCTTAGTTTGCATACATTAACTACGGAACACCCATTTACCCACATATTAAATTAGGATATTGTATTAGAGTGCATGGTACCATCTTTAAGAGTATTTTGACTTTTATAAGGTTTAGGACCAAGAATTTGAAGGAAAATTAATGAGAGACTTACCCTACAATGAGGTAGTCAACGAGATCAAGATAAACCTATTATATTTTAGGTGAAAATATTTTATCATCTATTAACTATTTTTTATGTGAAGAGGGCATCATTAACATTAGGGTGTTAAAAACTAGAGCATCTATTATAGATGATATTATGTTAAATCTCATTGTTCAAGTGGATGGTGTAATGGATAAAAACAAAATAGACCATTCATGTTCTCCCATCAAAGGATGGTTTTCTTCTTGAGAGAATTAAGACGAGGACATAGAATGTAAGAATCTATTATTATTTTTTAAGTGAGAAAAGGATTTGGTGGAAAGTATAAAAGTTATTTTAATATTATATCAAAAAATGAATTAATATGTTTTCTTATATAAAAACTTGGTATATTATGTTGCTACTATTTATGTAATCTTGAGGAGCTGATCTTAAGATATTTCAATTCAATTCACCAACTCCTTAGTGTCTTTGAAAAGTATCATTATGTCAACTCAAACACTTTATTGGATCCTAGGGTCTAAATAACAACAAAGGAGTAAGTTAGATATCTTGAGTCATTGAAACATTCCACCCCTTTGTGGTATTTAATTTTCTGAATTTTTATAGATTTATATTGTTATTTATAATTTATGATTTCTTTAAATTCTTTTTTGCATATTATGAAAATGAATGTCAGAAAATGAAGTTAAACAATTCCTAATAATAAATATAAATAACTTCTCTAAACCCACAAATATTATTTTAATTAAATCAATTAAAATGTTGAACATACCCCAATCTAATCATCTCAGCAAGCAAGATGTATCAAGTGATATTGACTATTAGGGTCTAAGCATTCTCAAACAACAACAAATATGATGCTTAAATTATAGAAATATGAAGTATTATTTTTCCAATGCTAAGGGTTACTAGGCAATATAACACCTCAATTGATTAGCTAGAAAGATTAATTTTCTTAATTAGATATGGATGGTTGTTTTGATTACTGGTAAAAGCAAGTTTTGAAGGGGACCCAAAATCCTTTACAAATCCAAAAAGTAAAGATAGAAAGAATTAGACCCAGCAAAAAGAGACAACATCAACGAGCGACTCATAGGAGGGCAACACAAGCAACTAAAAATAGAAAATAGGAAAAAACCAACACGAGAGACAAAAAACTATCCAAAGTACCAGCTCAGCTAATATTATTCATTATTCCATCTTTTTCATCCAGGGTCTTCTCCATTCTAGCCTGGATGTTATCCATCCTCCCATGACCCTTTTCAGCGCTTCAACGCTCTTCTTAACAGTGGTGGATTTCTTCTTGTTGTTAGCCCCGGTTCTGGAGCTCGACCCACCAGCGGCCTCCAAGGCATCATTCTTATGATCAGATTCCTCACCAAGACCATTGTCCAACATATTGACCAGGGATTTCAAATTGATGCTTGAGGCTTTCATATTGTCCTTACTGTGCTAGAGAATATCCATAATCGTGCTCTCTATATTATCCATCATGTTTTGCACATCGGTAATAACATAGTTCAAATTCTGAGTCAAGTTACCCTCATTGAACCCTTTTTCCAGCTTCTCCTGAAGGCTAGCATTAGTGGCCTCCAGTTTCCTGCACTTAAGACTTAGCCTCTTTATCTCATGGAAACACCATTTGTTGAGTCTGAAAGAGTACAAAGCCTTAGCTTTTGCTATTTAAAGGGCACCAATAGTGACTTCCTCCTTATCATTGAAGTCCTCAAAAATCATTTTAATTGAGGATTCTCTAACCCTTCTTTCACTTGTGTCCTCGTTATCTTCTTCATTATTTTCCTGGTTATCTTAAGATACATGCACATCGTGCCTCATGCCAACCACAAACTCATCCAGAATGGGCACTTCCTCGGTTGGAAATTCCTATCAGGGGTATGCATCTCAATGTAGTGGATAGCAGTATCAGCTAAGTCATCTAGGTTTTGGGAATTTTGAACCAAAATGTCTCCAGAATTTAGAATGTCCCATAAATTACCTTCCAAGTTGACAATTTCCTCACTCTCCTTGTTTTTCATGTTCTCTTTTTCTTTGTTCTTCATCTCATTATCAATCTCCCTATTCTAGGTTATGAGATCTTCCTTATTCTAGGTATCATCATCAACTTTATCAATAGTATCAATCTTCAGCTCTTCATTTTTCATAGACCCCTCACAGTCTTTTTCCTCATCCTCTCCCATGTCCTGAGAGTGGGCATTATCCTCAGAGTCCTCAGTTTCCTACTCTTCTCTATTGGGGCTTTGCACATTCTGGGTTGCACGACCTTCCTCATCCTCTGATTCATCAATATCATTGTCCTCATCATAGCTGCACTCTAAAGCTTCCTTCTTCACAAATCTTTGTTTCTTTGAACTACTTTCAATATTGCCTTCAGCTATCCATTTTTCTTTACCCTTAATGGGATTTTTGATAGGAGGGTTAGGGATGGAGTCCCTTATATGTTCATAAATCAACAAGATCAACCCCTCATGCTAAATGGCCTTCTTAGCCTTCTTCTTATTCTCTTTTAGGCTTTTTATTAAAGAGCTATGTAAGTAATAAGGAATGTTGATAATATCCTTATACCTGAAGTGATTAAGGAACATGAAGTGGTGGGAATGCACCTGTGTGAACCACCCATCGAGAGTAAAGTACTCCATAGTAACTAGGAGGGTGTTATGCCATATTTTTTTGATCTTGTAAACATCAATGAACCCATTAGCATGGGCTTTGGAGAAAGCCTCCTTCTCCTTCTCAAACTTACGAAATTTCTTAACCGCCATGTCATAAATCTTCCAATTTTTGAAAAAATTTAAACCCTCATTGGGGATACCAGTAACTTGGGCTATGAGCTCAACCGAGAGATTAATAGTCTTCCCATCCGTTATGATGGTCTCACTTTTCCATCCTTCGAAGAACTTCTGGGTAATAGTTTTGTCAAGTCTAGTATGGCCTAATTTAGGGATTGAATCTAATTTGAAATGGTGTTCCCCAAACCCATGTTGGCCCTTGGAAAGGTAAAGTTTGATTTGAGATGGTAAAACCAACAATGGTGAACCTCCAATGCCTCTAATATATAATTACAATACTTCAATCTACTCTCTTTCAATTTCTCAAATATTTGATCAAACTTTGATGTAGTGAATCCACTAAAGCATAATTATAGCCTTTAAATGATATTATCAAATTGATTATTCTTGGGTGATCTTCCACACTTGCAAAAAATGATTCTCTTTGAGGAATTTTTTCATAAAAATGCTATGCCTTCCACAAACTAGAAAACCCTTGTTACAACTATTCTCATAAAATGTGTAAACAAGAATGAATTAATGAGCTCTAAGAGCCCTTTTATAACTTTCTCAAAAATCCATGACTTGGAGGAAATGAAATGCACTTTTATAATTTCATTTCATCTCAATTAGGCATTTAATGTAGTTGGTGCCCCCATAAAGGCTTAATGAATTACTTTATAATTATTAAATACCTTATGCACTTAATAATCCTTATATCCACTTAATGAAAAGCCATCAATTTAATTAATACTATTAAAGTCAAAACTTAAATAAATTAATATTCATCATCAACTCCAATAAATGATAATTTGAAAACAATTTAATTAATTCTGCCAACTACCCAATTTTAGTTCTAGTAACCTCTACAACTGTCTAGATGAATTACTATAAATAGTATGGGACCAAATGATCAAGAGACTTACTAAAAATAGTAATTATACATGAACAAAGCCTGAAAGACTTTTGGAAGGAAAACAACAACAAAAATGAATCTCTGAGATGGAGAGTACTAAAATAAACAACCCAAGGGTCAACTAAAAAGCCCCGAATCACCCACAAAGGGTCCCTTGAAGACTCCATAAGCCTAAGGAGACAAAATTCATAGACTAAACCATGAACATAAATGAGCTAAGGAAGCCATAAAAATGGGGAAATTATAGTCATCAATCGAGAGGTGTAGAGTGCAAGGTGTTTTTTAAAGTGATTGCAAGTTTTGGATACCAAATGTATAGACTTTTTTGATTGGATTTTTTAAGATTTTAATCATCATTTACTTGAGTAAATTTAATGTTATTCAATGGATAAAAATAATTGAATAATAAATTAAACTTTAAACTATTTTTGAGCAACTAATCAAAATGTCAATTATATTTGTCTTCTAAAAAATTGATTGCATTATAATATGTAGACCTAGAAATGGAATTTGAAAGTAGTTTTCATTTATAAACAAATTGATTAAACAAATTTCATTGCCTTGCAAAGGTTCATAATTATAGGTCCAGATTAGCTTTTCCAAAACCAAACCTCTCATTTCTAATGCTAATTGAAGTATGAACTAACTATAGACTCATTCTACACCTCCAACCTTAACACTTCCTATGTTCATACTTTGACCACAAGATCATGTGAGCACCCTTGTAGTGAAAATTTTCCCAATTAGGGCTGACACGTGTCACCCCATTGGATTTTTAAGCCACTCCATGAAGGATTCCTTCCCTCCAAGTTTTTCCAAGTCGCCATGTGTCCCACAGGACACCCATGCTCAAAGGACCTAGCCAATGCAGATTCAAGGGATATTCTCCCATGTGTGAGATCCCACAACCATCGATATTCTAGATAGTTATTTCATACACACCATTCGAAATGGATCGTGCAATCATGTTCATCTTTGATCAAACCACCATGAGTTTTCTTTTGATCCTAGCTAGCAAGCATGTTGCAACTAGCCAATCAAAGAAATGCATTCACATGCAACACTAGAAATCAAGTGATCCATGAAAAATTCTTCAACATGTCGATCAATTATAACAAATTTTAATCATTTTTTGATCATATCGGCCAAGGTTTGTTCTATAAAACTCTAGGAACTTGCATTAAAAAGAGGTTGGAAATATAGAACTTATGTTCAATAAGTAAGGAAATACCTTGTATTATTTGTAGAAGTTTTAATTTTATGATAACAATATCCTATGGCCTTTAGACCAAGGGTTCATACTATAACATTTATCTTTTGGGTAATTCTCTCTCGCTTTGGCTTATTTTTTCTTAATAAATCATGGGGACTGTGCATTTGATGCCTTTTCCTTTTTATTAATCACTATGTCATGTACTAAATCTTTATAGGTTTGATCCAATTTGTTTATGTTGGTATTCTGATGAGGTTAGTTGATTAGAAAAGGGATCATGACTCACTAATGCAATGCCTTTTTTCTTTATGTTTATTTAGTCTAGAATAGAGGATGATTTGTATCACTTACAGCCTACTCCTCAGGAAGATTGGTCTTAGGAAGTGAGTTCTTTTTGTTTGACCCTTATACAAACTATTTATGTCCGTTGATAAATAGGGTCATATACCTTTTTCTTCATTTGAAAGGATTGCACTTTCTTTAGGATTTTTATACCTTAATTTGGATCCTTGAAGATGCTTCCCACAACTAGATATGAATATGTGAGTCCTAATTCTGACAATTTTGATTATCATTCTCCTTCCAACAATAAAGGTTATATGGTACACCATGTCATGAGTGAACAGAGGCATAAAAATCTGACCAGAATGGTTGAACCCCTGTAAATACCATATGAAAAATTCACAGCTCATCCAACAAAACTTTAATCTAGCATTTCACCTCCCCTTAGCTTAAGTTGTTTTCTAAAGGTCATTACCCTCCTTTTCCCCAAACACCACTCATGAAGAATCAACTTCTAAAATCTCAAAGGTTGTTATGTAGGGTGCACCCCATCCCACTCCTATAAAACTTCCTAACTTCCTAACTACCCTTATTTGGGCATGAGCCTCTTAGGGATCAATAATTACTATAAACTAAACTTTGGTTATGAAGAAATATCTTTACCTCTATGTCATCAAATTATTTATAACACATTAAACACAAACAAAACTACCATATCTCCCTAGAGGACATAGGCACCATAATTTTATTAGTATTAAAATGCTAATTTTAAAAATACATTACATGTTCTTCCATTTCTATTCCAAATAACTCATCAAATATGTACTTATCTAAAATACAAGCATTCCTTTTTTACTCACCATCAATTCCAAAAATTTAATCACATACACAAAAAATGACAATCTACTAATTAATAATTTTAATTGATTTGAATTCTACTCATTCTTTTGTAAAAAATTAATGTTCCATAAATTTATAAATAAACGATACAAAACACATTACCTGTTCCAACAAATTCAGACGACTCAATAAAATAATACAACCTTCTCTTCCCCCTCATTCTTGAAACTTAAAAATGAACCCCCAAACTCACCACACTTTCAAATACAAATATTGCATAATTTAGGTATACCATAAGCAATACAAAAATCAAATAAACCTTACCAATTGTACCCTTCTCTCACAATTAACAACAACTAAACATACATTACCTAACTATTAAACAAAACTAATACTATTTCTAACATAAAAGTTGAAAGAAATTAAAAATCTCAATATTCAAATCATCTATTCCTAAATACTTAACTCAAATTTGTGAAAAAACCTCTCAAACAAGTCAACTGTAATACCCCAAAAATGGGCTATAGGTTCATTAACCTCCAACATAATCAAATTGAATGAAATCGACATCAAAGTCCTAACCTAAGGCACATCTACACATTAATTCATTGAACCCCTAATTAATTATCTGAATTCTGCATCGAGGAATATTCCTTGAATATTCTTAATTATCCTAATTATCTTTAATTAAATATTATTTGGCGATAAATGTCATTATTTATCCTAAAATTGATTAATTGAATATGTTGAATATTTAATTAATTAATTTAATTCTGCCACTTAATTATTTAATTAGATTTAATTATATTTATTCCTAATTTATATTATTTAATTTTGACAATAAAATAAAAAATCCTATGACTAACTGATTAAATTCTTATTTAATTGATTAAATCCAATTGTCAATACTTAATGATATAGTTTTGGAATAAAAGTTTGATTTAATAATTAATTAACCCATAAATCAATTGTTTTAATTCAAAATCAGTTAAGTTGAGAATAAATCACTTTAATTATTAAATTAATTCATATTAAATCATGCACAATCGAAAAAGAAGTCAACTTTAAATCAATTATCAATTTCAATTTGTTAACTTTCTAAAGTCGACATCTGATGGTGAGTTGAAAAAGTGAAGTAAACTCTATTTTGAGATAAAAAGTGCTTTTGCATGATTTTATAAGTTGATCTCTTCCTAATTTCTTGTTAACTCAAAAATCAACCTGAGTTTATCAAGAGTGATTTATGGCTTTTCTCAATGCATCCTCAAGCCCTAGATTTCTATATAATCAAGGCTCAGCTCTTCACAAAAGGATCCTCGAATTCACATACTTACTCTGGCGAATTTGCATCTGAAGAATCAAGCTTTTGCAAACAAGGCAATTGTGAGATTCTTGTTATTATTTTTGAGCATTCATAGCATATCATTGTTAGATCAATTTCCATATCATTTTAATTCATTCTAGATTAGTTTCATATCAAGTTTTTCATCTTATTGCATACAAAACCCAAAAATATAGATTAATCTGCATTTCATTTTCATTACTTTCAATCATTTAAATCCTTCATTTAGGTGTTTCATTGTCACTGATCTCGGTCTAATCTGAGAATACCATACTCACACCTAATAGAAGGCAGTAAATCACCTGGTTAGCTATATTGTTCTTATTTATAGATTTCTTGATTTGCTAACCTCTAATGTTTTATTGAAGTGTTGTATCCATAGCTAGGTACAAAATTCACACGCACATTTTTGGCACCCACCATGGGGCCCTGAAATGGATTTCTATTATTTTCTATCAATTTTCTATCATTTTCTATCAAAACTATGATTTTTATTTTTTCTATCCGTATGATTTTTGTACGAGTTTTGACAGATTGTCATGCCAAAACCTACTGATTGTCATACGACAGTTGATAATTTTGAGAGTCATGCATGTTGTCATACATTGTCATTTTAGGACTACTCTGTCCTGGGTGCATAGACCCACTATCGTATCGTGCTTGGATTGTCGTACGAGAGGTAACCCACTATCGTACGAGTTTTGGTACTAGAGATCCAATTGTCGTATTAGATTTTCAGTTTGTCTTTCAAATTTAACTTCTGGATTGGACTGATAGCTAACCCTAACAATTGAGATCTTCTATTTATGATTGATACTTGCTATTTTTTCTCATGAAAAGCACAAAAAAATTGCAAAACAGGTAAAAATCTACTAAGCGCATTGCGAGGGAATTCAAGTATTCTACTGCATCTAATAATATTTCAATTTGGGACATAAAACAAACATCTCACATGTCTAACTTGAGTGCCTTTCCTACTTTCGTAAATCGCACTTCAGTTTTGGGCTCTAAAATGAACATAGATTTTCTTTTTGCATATCTGTTACACATAGTAAATAGGCCCCTATGAACACTATTTGCAGAGTTCTTGAGAGAGTGGGCTTCATTCACTAGCTTTGCATGTGAAGTCCTTCTCAAAGATAGATCCCCTTGTAGGTAGGGAGGATACTATTGTTATCTCATGTTCTACTTGGTTTGGTCCTCAACTTTGATCGGTATGTTCTCTCTTGGTCCCACTTAAAGAGCTCGGTAGACATTTTTGTTGATATCACAAATCTTGGTGAGGTAATTTCAGTCTTAGCGTGTCAAAGAATTTGTCTACTATGTTTGGGTAAAATTGAAAAGTCTAGAGGATTATACTCTACTCCCTTTTTGGGTAGTATCAAAAACTCAAATCCTTGAATTTGGACCAAGTCCCCATGTGGTATATTTTGTGAGTTACCTTTAGAGAGAGTTAACTATAGTGGACATTCCCTTTATTGGGTCAACCACGTGGACGGAACCTCAAGCGGTAATAGCCATTTTCACCGTGGTAGCAACAGCCGCTATATAAATGTCTTTGTGGAGGAAATCTCCACAGGTGTAATCTCTTATTGGGCTATTAGATCTCCCTAGCAGCTCCTGATTGATTAAATTCTTGGACTGTGTCAAAACCCCAGTACGCTTGGATTGGAGTTTTCCCTCTTGAGATTACAAAAGTTGCAGAGTCAGACCATTCCTAAAAACCCTAGCAAGGCCAAATTTTTCATTTTCTAGGACTATGTGCGTACTTGCAAAAAAAATTTGAGAACATACACAAGTAGCATTCTTAGGGTTAGAACAATAAATTCACTTGATTTTTCATGTGCAAGGTTGCTTTGTCCCTTGCTCATTATTCTTAGACGTGCTTGAATCCCCTTGCTTGGTGTTATGTGTGCTTGATATCTACTTGGTTACTTGAAATGAACAAACTCCAGATGAACTATTACACAGATCTTCAAATCTGGACAGAAAATTTTGCAAACAACCTGATACTAAAAAATTGAAAAAATTGCAAATCTAAATCAAAAATCCTTTCTAGAGTCAAAAATTCATCCCACAGTCTCAGAAACTCGTACGAGTTTTTCCCAAGTGTTGTCCCAGAACTACTATATTATCGTACAGGAGACTATATACTATCGTATGAGTTTTGTCATAAAAGTCAAGGAAATTTCAAAAACTAGTATCAATTGTCATGCGAGCCTTGTCAACTATTGTGCCAGAGCTAACCAAAACTTGTACAAGCCTGGAGAAACTCATATCAAAATTTTAAAAAGTTGTTAGAAAACTCCAGAATTTGTCAGAAATCCAATTTTTACAGCCAACCTCCAAATTCTGTCAGAAAATTCACTATTAGGGATAGAGAAAAAACCAAAAGAAATCCAATCTATTTGCCTAAAGTGGTATCTTGAGTTTGATCCAGCCTTCTGATCTATCGATTTGAATCCTACTTAATCTTGTGTCAAAACCTTGTCAACATTATCTTCATAATCAATCCTCAAAATAGCTAAGTGTCGTGAGCTCATGTCCGCTATCTTTTGGGCATCTACCCATACAACTAGGGTACATTATCCTTCATTTACATCCAAATCTATCTTTAACCAATCCAATCTTAATAGGGTTGCATCATTTGATCTTCTTGAATCAAGTCATTCTTCATCTATCTTAATCTTGCTCTTTTGCTTCACCCAGGGTTAATGGTGGAAACTAGAGCTTCTTCACAAAGAAAATAAGGAGAACAACCCAAATTATCTTTAGCAACATCTTCTATGATTGCTCAGACATTTCATCAACCCTACAACACTAATCTATTTGGAGAAGACGCTCTTGGCAATCTCTTCTTGAAAGGCGGTTATGTCACTCCTCCCGCATCAGCTCACGGAGGTGGTCAACAAACTCCGCATCAATCAATCCCTGGTAGTCCTCACACCAACGCTATGTCTCAAGGAGGAGCAAACCAAGGCTCCCAAGGACACCAATCTCAACATGGTGCAGATCAAGAACCCACACCTTCTGAAATTGCCCAATATCAAAATGATGATAACTTCAAGAGAATGATGAAGCACTTCTTACGTGAAGAGAAAGAGGCATATTTCCTAGACCTATCTTGACAAGGAGCCAAACTTCCTCCAAACTTACTCAAGAGGAAAAAACTCCCATTACAGCTATGATGAAACAAATGCATGGTATGCAAGTCAAGCTAAACAAGATGGAAAAAGAGAAAGAACCTAAAGAATTTTCTATGGAGGCTCTATGCCCCTTTCCATTTGATAAAAACTTGTACATGCCACCATTCCCAAAAAGAGTGGAGATATTGAAATATGATAAGTATGATGGAAACTCTGATCCCCAAGATCATGTTAGATAATTATGTACTCAATCTATGGATTTCATGCATGAACCAACCTACCTAATGCATCTCTTCCCTCGATCTCTAGGAGGATCAGCCATTCATTGGTTCTCCAAGATGCCTCCAACAATCAAAAATTTCAAGGAATTGATCAAATTGTTCTATCAACAATACTCCTACAACATTCAACATCTGATCACCATGATCGATATCTACAATCTGAAGCAAAACTTAGGAGAACCCTTCCTGACTTTCCTCAAACAATGGAGGAAGAAATTTTCACTCTATGCTCTACCCATCCCGAAAACTGAAAAACTCAAAATCTTCATCAACAATATGGTTCTGGAACTCAATTATCCATTGCAAATGCAAAATCATACATCCTTTGATAAAATGGTAGAAAATGCCATCAAGATTGAGAATGTGCTTATCAAAAAGGGAGACATATCACTTCATAAAGAAAACAAGTACTAATCTGGTTCTAGTTCCAACAACAAAGACAAAGGTAAATTATGGAACAAGAACAAAAATGTTGTAACAGATGGCATTGTTGATCACATCAGTGTCCCATCAAAGACACCTACATTCAATCTCACCATGGGCACTCAAGCCATCAAAGCTTCTGAACAAAAGGCATCTGAATCTTCTAAAAAGTTGAAAGACTATAAACCATGGGTTACAACACCAAAATGTGAGTTCACTCCATTGGGTGAGTCCTTGGAATCTTCCATGAAAACTCTATTGGCAAACAAAATCATCACATTGCTTGAGATAAAACCATTTGATCCTGAACCTAAACCAAAATGGTGGAAAGAGACCAATTTCTGTGACTTCCATCGAAACAAGGGTCATAAAACCAACAACTGCCAACACTTAAAGCATCTCATCCAAGACAAAATTGATGAAGGAGAAATTGTAATTGATAATCATAAGAGCAATAATGATCATACAGCATTCACGAAACCATTTTTGAAGCATACTAAAGGAGATTCATCTTCTCAACCTAATATGGGTGCTAAATTCAATTATGCCTACTCTGGAAACAATGTTGTCATAAATATGGTTGAACCATGTTTATCTGAACATTTCAATGTTATCACAATTGTGATAAAGGATAGAGATGATCAATCAGCAAATGCAGTAACTCAATCACAAGCTCAGGCACATCTACAAGGATAAAACTCAGATTCATCAAATACCCCTAAGGTGCCTTTCAATATTTCATCTACTTCAAAATAGAGGGCTGCCTCAAAATCATCAAATCCTAAAGAGACAAGGCCAACATCATACAGTATTGTCCAACAACTCCAGCACACCAATGCAAAAATATCCATGTTTGAGTTGCTTCATATATCTCCTGCTCATAGGGCTATTCTAGATAAAGCTCTGCTTGGTTCCAATGTTCCTGACAATCTTGATCTAGACAGATTCCAAAGTATGGTTGGTCATCTAACGTCACCCTAGTATATCTCCTTTTCAGAGGAAGATGACAATTCACTAAGTCATCCGCATAACCAGCCCTTGCACATTGAAGTCTTGATCCAAAACAATCATGTCAAACGCATGGTGATAGATGGAGGCACTGATCTAAATATTCATTCTTACAAATTGATCACACAACTGGGATTATCAGAAGATGTTATTGATCCTAAGAAGAAAACAACCATAAAAGCATATGATGATCAAGAAAGATCTTCTAAGGGAATAATTGTCCTATCTATCAGAATAGGACCAATTATCAAAGACATCACCTGTCAAGTTCTAGATCTTCCATTGGCTTATAACGTTCTTCTAGGGAGGCCTTGGATGCATGAAATGCAAGCTATTCCATCAACATACCATCAATGTGTGAAGTTTCCTTATGATGGAGTGAGGTCACAATTCCAGCTAACATATCCACATCTTGCAATGCCTTGAAAGAAAGTGTTGACAAACTTGTTCCACATAATAGAGAGTCTTTCACCAAACAAAAAAATATAGCATCTAGATCCAAGATGGAAGACATTGGAAAAGAAGTCAAAATCAAAGACACTGGCATGGGAGAATATACTATGGAGCCATTCCTATCTCTAACATCTCTCTCGATCTCACCTAAATCTTATGGGCAGCCTTTAAAATAGACAAAACAAGAATCTAAAGAACCTCAAGCTATCTACAATTGAAGTTTTGTCTCAGAGCAAGTGTCCAAACAAGAGTATGATGAGGATGAAGTTGCGCTTGCATGGCTATACAAAGATGAGTCTCAATGTAATACCTCTCCTATGGTGATACTTAGACTTTGCTGATTTGGACATTTTTATTATGATGGTCAGGACTATACATTTACATTTATGTTTTGTGAATGATGATATGATGGATATGCTCATTTATGGTTATCATTTATATGTTTATGAGATTAGAAAATCATCTATTTTTATATGTTTTATGGATCTAACCCAATGATTTGAATCTAACCATTATCATGATGTTTTATGTTTCATGGATATGTGTCGGATGTGTTTTCATGACTCAGGACAAAGTCGTAGTTACTCACTTAGTTGAGGTCCACACAATGTATCGATCCTAGTCATCTACTTGCATATATCTGATTTGTATATCCATATGTATATATATGTATCTCTTCTTGGTGATGCAGGATTGTAGGTACCAGGTATCATCTCCACCTGGCTTCACAGGTCTGAGCGATCCCTCAAAATCCTCGATCATTGTTGTTGTTACAGAGATATCACCAGGTTCCACAGGAAGAAACTTCACCTTTGATCCTTTTATCCTTAGGTGGGAAGTGCCGAGTCAGTCCCTTGTGTGGATATATTATGTGATCTCTCGGTTTACTAGTTTTGTGGGTCTTGTAGTTAGTTTCTTGTCTTTTGTATTCATTGTGAATGAAGTTTTGAGTATAGTGGTTCTAGTTGTCTTTATGGTACGTTCAATTCTATTAGTAGATTATTGATGTGAATTTGAGGGTATGATTTAGTAATTTATCTTTATTATTAGCTACTTATGTACTAGCAGATCTTGTTAGGAATAAGTTAGTATGTGATTGAAATATGTGATTTTAATATCAATAATAATAAATAATTTTATGGTATTATCTTTATAATATCCATAATAACAAAATGTCTATGGCAATAAAAATAATAATAATAATAATAAATATTTTTAATAATAGTGGTATGTTTCACCTTGTATATATATCACTATTGCATTTTGTAAAGAATATGGATTAAGTGTGTAAATAAATAATATGCTTCATAATAATAATATTATGTTTGCAATAATATTTATAATAATAATAATAATAATATATGTACACATAGGCATATGGGTGCACACATATGCATATGCATACATATATTTATATAATTATTGGTGAGTAAGTAATTATTACATTCTATTAATGAATAATTAGATTAGTTAATGATATGGTTGTAGATAATAATTATTATTATTAACTTCCCTAAAGTAAAGGAAACATAAATTTGATTACAGTAATAGATTATAGTTTTATTAAAAAAAATTATTTATCCCTTTATGGGAATGGTTTTACAAATTGTATTGTTAACGGATAACCGGTGGATAGTTGCATCGGTTGGAGTACCTGTGCAACTACTCCCCAATCTATATACAGGAAAGACTTCATGTGTGAGAGGGAGTTGGAGGAGAGTTGTTTCAAGAAGAAGATAGCAAGATTAGTATTATGCTGGTAGGAATATTGTATTTTTGAGGAGAGAAATTCATCATTCTCTGAGAGTGGCATTTGGTTATTTTCAGAAGAGGCTGGAGATTGCACCCAGGAGGATTTGAAGGAGTGCTGAAAGGGTTGAGAGGATTGGACTAGTCTTCATCAACCGAATCTCCACAGGACTTCAGGTTGGAATTCATCCTGAGAGTTATCTCTCCTTTGTGATATGAAAAGATGAAAATCTAGTTAAATGTTTCTCTATATATTCGTTGTTGATATAAATTATAGAATGTTGTGTTTTATATATATCATTGTCCCTGTATTAGTGATTTGAAGAGTAGGAACATGTTGATTGGATTTATTTCCTGTATTGAGTATAAACAAATATTTATGCATTTATAGGAGGTTGTAGGGTCCTTAGCATTCTCCTTATATTTCCTCTCTTATCCAGAATGTCCATGAGTTCTTTGAGGCTTTAGAACTTCTGTTTCAAACCTACAGTTTCATATTTTTTCTTTGCACCACTTTTCTTTGCCTAGATCTAGAATAGATATATTGGATAGATAGGATGGATTGATGGGCCATTTCTAAAGGGAAACTGGGAGATCTCAAATGGGTAATGCTCAGATTAGGCAACCCTAGCTCCCATAATGCCCAGTTTTACCCGCAAGCCAAAGTTGACAGTCGTATTTTATAGTTTCCGGCAATCAATTAGTGATGACCGAGTAAGTCAATGGTGACCGAGTAAGTCAGTGATGACCGAGTAAGTTAGTGATGACCGATTAAGTTAGTGATGATCAAGTAAGTCAATGGTGACCGAGTAAGTTAGTGATGATCAAGTAAGTTAGTGATGACCGAGTAAGTTAGTGGTGACCGAGTAAGTTAGTGGTGACCAAGCAACTAGTGTCAACCGAGCAGACTGTGTTAACCAACTAGACTGTATGAACCAAGCAGATTAGTGTTAACCGATGAAAATAGGATTCAGGCTTTATACAATTAAAATTACGTACTTTAATTTCATATACTTTAAGTTATACTTGTATAAAGGGTTTAGGTACCTTTTGGATTGATTGGGATAGGTTTCAACTTCCTAGGAGTTAAGTTGTAACTTTTAATTTTTAGATTTTTAATAAAATCAGACGTAGTCAAATTTCAGGCTTAGTTAAATATCAGGCTTAGAATGAAGTTCATGGAACATTATCTTTTGGTATATGGAACTTTGAGTAAATCGTAAATGTCTTCATTCCTTGTTTGGTAGAGGTTATGTTCAGTGCGTTTGGATGCCTTAATAGGGTTAGGATGTGTGTAGGAAGCAGTTTAGGGTTTAGGGTTGTCTAAGAAGATCAGGACCATTCTAAACATCCTTAAACGTTCCTAATTTCCCCTAAAACATCCATAAATTATCTTATTATTTTCTACTCTTTGATGCAGTCTTACAAAATTTTTTATGATATGTTTTTACTATGTGTATGATGTGGTTGTGATATGTGGGTTAAGGGTAGAAAACCTAATGACACCTAGTGAGTGGCTCTTAGTGCAGAGTCGGGGCCCTAAGTGGCTAGTACCAGGATAACCAACTGAAGAGTTATTTTAACAAGTGATAATTTAATTAAAACTTATGGGAATGGGTTCAAACATGTAAAAAGATTAAATGTGCCTCACCCATGCCATTAGTGCTAGTAAAGGCTATGGATGGGAGTGGGAGAAGGTGCCTATGCGTAGGTACGATTGAATGGCACTTTTTTATATGAAAGGCATTCGGTTTCGCATGTGCCTACTTGGGGGCCGGGGCCCGGAGTGGCTAGTACCAGGACAACCCAAGGGGTGAGGGCTATGCGATGACACTCACTTAGGTTGCTGCTTAGAGTTTCTACCAAGCCTTAGAACCTGTTTGGGGAAAGATTTATACTTGGGCTTTCTTTTCATTTGTTATTTGGGAAAGGTAACCCGACCCTAGGTTTGGCCTAGCTATTCCTTCTTTGTGGACCCTGGTGTTTATCTCCTAGCATGGGGGAGTGGGCCTTTGGGTGTCCACGTGGTTGGGTGGTAAACATTTTATCGAGCTATCTTTTGCAGATGTAGTGTTTGAAGATTCATGCTTGCTTATGTACCAGTTTTTGAAGAATAAAGGCTTTGTAATTATCTTTCATGATGTAAAGTTATTATTACCTCCCAAGCGGAGATGAATGTAATGTAATCATTGATGTAATTCAAAATGATGTATTTGAAATAGGTAGACTTAGGAAAAAGGGAAAAAGGGGATGTGAACTTTATGTATAAGATGTATGACGAAAAAGAAAATGATTTTTAGTTAAGTAGTATGATTTTAATTAGTGATGATTCAAGGAAAGGCTATTGAAGAACAAATGTATTATTTGCAATGTATCAAATGATTTAGATGGTTCTATTTGATTTAAAGGTTATATTTTTCATAAAGAATACTTAGGAATATAGATGATTTTAAATGGAAAATTGAAATGAAAGTACTATGTAGTTCTTAATAAAGAATCTTATAGTGATATGATGTAATTTGCTTTGAGAAGTATATCTTGTTGTTAGTTTACGTGATGGACTTAAATGAATCATGCATTAAATAGAAGGGAACCTTGGGAGGAAACTAAGTTTAAGTTTTGTTCATATAATTGTTTTAAAAATTCAAAATTTTTCATAAATCATTACTTAGGTTTTTCTTTTATAAAGAGAATATTTGTTCTCTTCCCCAGTTCCCTTGTGGGGCATGACACTCAATCCCAACCTATTCAAAGATGTGACTCTAAAACACCCAAAATTCCTTCAAAGTCATATGGACCAGGGGATAAACTGATATCTAAAATGGGATATCCTAGAAAAGGACCTCTAGGAGTGAGAGGTGAAGGTATCATGACACCTATTGCACATGTTGGTAAGCCAAACAAAGATACTACAGGTCTAGGATATAGAAAGAAACCCTTCTATCTCAAGGGAAACTCTTCTCATGTAATAGAATAGATAGAACCATAGGAGAATAACAACGAAGAAGAGGACAACAAAAAATCAGATGGTGATGATTCAGATAGCTTTGAGCTTATTCCTTATGAAGGCTTACCTTAAGAAATACTAGATCTTCTTAAAGATGAAGAAAAACCTAAGGAGAACATCAATGTAGTAGATACACAAGAAACTACTACTACACAAGAGGAAGGTAAACCTATCACAATAGCTAAAAATTTGGGATCCAATAGTGATTCGAAATAGATTCCCATGAGTATGAATTCAAATTAGAATCAGTGGGTAATCCTACTTGGGGGATTCGTCCTGACTTTATGCATGTTCTTAGATTTCCTAGAGGTCTAGATGAAGAATCAGAAGATGAATCAAATGACTATGAATGGGGAGTTATTCTAGAGGAAGATGAGCTTATCATTGAGAAACACATTGATGTCATTCACCAATATTCACCTACACCCAACGTAAGTCTAGAGCGTAATGATGAACTTAGCGAGTCTGATCCACCTACTACTGAAGCAGAATCCAATAATGACATTGAGACTATTCACAAATTAAACATTTTGAGGAGTAATATCACCTTTGAATTCTAGAGTCAAGTTAGGACCAATGATGACAACACCATATGTGTGAACACCATTTCCCAATCCTTCCCTATATTGACTATCCAACATCCCGAGCTTATTGACCAAATGTCCAATAATCCAAACCAAGACATATATACCTTTAAATCAGACTATGCCCTTGCTTCCTACCTCAATGCAGTGGAACCTATGATGACTTCCATCAGTAAACCAAGTGTTAGCATGATAGAGTCAGATATCAAATATCTTAGACAAAAGAACAAAAGAAAAAAGAAAAAGAGTTCTAAGGGTGAAAACCACTTTGTGGCAGTCTCAGAACCTAAAATAGTAAAAATAAAAGATGTATTCGAAGGTGAAAACCTCTATGAGGTGCCTAAGGATGAGATATTTGATGTCATTCCTAGTCATTTACAAGATAGATCTCCAGTACTAATAGAGCCCACTCAATCTATCAACATGGGTACAACAAAGGAACATCAACTGATTAATGTAGCACAATCCCTATCAAAGGAAGAAAAACAAGCATTCACTACTTTCTTAACAGAGAAGAAGATCAATTTTGCATGGAAGTATTATGATATGCTAGGGTTAGATCCTGATCTTATAATGCATCATCTCTCTATAGCTCTAGGAGTGACACCTATCAAATAGAAATTGTGAAAGATGCATCCACATGTTGCACTTCTAGTCAAAGTTGAGCTAGAAAAATTACTAAAAGTCAGATTTATCTGAGTGATAGATTATGCAGAGTGGATCTCTAACACTATTCTAGTATCAAAACCAAACAAATCTATAAGAGTGTGCATAGATTTTAGAGATGTGAACAAAGCATTCCCTAAGGATGATTTTCCATTACCAAACATCGATATGATAGTGGATATGACTGCGGGCTTTGAAATGTATTCTTTAATGGATGGTTTCTCTAGATACAACCAAATCAATATTGCTCCAGAAGATCAAGATAAAAGAGCTTTCACATGTGCATGGGGTACTTTTGTTGGAATGTCATGCCATTTTCTCTTAAGAACACTGGAGCTACATATCAACGAGCTATGACATCTATCTTTCATGACATGATGCACCAAACTATGGAAGACTATGTTGATGACACCTTAGCTAAATCAATGATAAGATCAGAACATCTGAATGACTTAAGCAAAATACTGGATAGAATGGAGAAGTTAGTCTCAGACTGAACCCTAAAAAGTGTGCTTTTGGTGTCACTTCTGGAAATCTCCTAGGCTATATTGTTTCAAAGAAAGGCATTAAAGTAGATCCAGTGAAAGTCAAAGCAATCACAAAGATGCAACCTCCTAAAAATATTAGTCAAATGAGAACCTTACAAGGAAGGGTGCAATCAATCAAATGTTTCATATCTTAGTTAGCAAACATCTCATAATCTTTCACAAAAACATTACATAAAGGTGTGACTTTTGCATGGAATGAGGAATGTGAGAAGAATTTCAACCACATCAAGCAATATCTATCAAATCCTCCTGTTTTGATGCCTCCCATTCATGGAAAGCCATTGATTTTGTATGTCTCCACCATAGATACATCACTGTGGGCATTACTAGCACAACATGATGATAAAAAGAAAGAAAGAGCTATTTACTATATCAGCAAAACCTTGGTAGCCTATGAGAAGAACTATTCCATGATAGAAAAAGTGTGTCTAGTTGTCATCTTTACATCACAAAAGCTGAGACATTACATGTTATCTCATACAACACAACTAGTAGCTAAGATTGATCCACTAAAGTACCTACTAGGCAAAGCTTCCCTCACAGGTAGATTAGCTGAATGGTGATGTTATTGAGTGAATTTGACATAGAATATGTTGAAAGGAAAGTTATTAAAGGACATGTCATTGCAGATTAGTTAGCTGACACACCAATGTTTGATGATACACCATTACAAATGGAATTTCCTGATTCATCCATCATGAATATATCTTCTAGGACTTGGCATCTTTTCCTTGATGGCTCCTACACAAAGAATGGATCTGGAGTAGGCATATTATTCATAACCCCACAAGGTTACTCAATACCTAAAGCATTCAGAATAAAGTTTCCTTGCAAAAATAATATTGTTGAATATGAAGCTCTACTTAATGGAATGAAGATAGCAATAGAGTGGAGAATAATAGATTTGCACATTCATGGAGACTCGCAGCTATTCATACACCAAGTCAATGATGTGTATCAAACCAAAGATGAGAAACTTGTTCCATACAAACACATGGTAGATGACTGAAAGAAATATTTTATACCTATCACGTTTGAGCATATTCCTAGAATGGAGAACAAGGTTGATGATGCTATGGCAATGCTATCATCTCTATGACAGTAACCCGAACATGAGCTACATTATGAGTTCCTGGTGGAAGCACTGTCATTTCTTGCATATGATTCCCCCAAAACCTGCATGATCTGCACTGTTGTTGGTCATCATTCATCCAGATACAAACTCCTTTTCTCCTACCTTCAAGATAAAATCATTCCCGATTCCTTCAACCACCATGAGAAATGATACCTTATCTGAAACGCATCCTGGTATGTCATCATTGGTAATGATTTGTACAAATGAGGTCTAGATGGTACACTCCCTAGGTGTTTAGAATGCGAAGAGTCTCAACGTGCATTAGTGGAAGTCCATGACGGTATATGTGGATCACATTCCAACAGTTTAACATTAGCTCAAAAACTTATTAGGGCTAGGTAATATTGGCTTGAAATGGAAAAGGAGGCTATCAAGTATGCTAAGAACTGTGAAAAGTTTCAAGTACATGGGAACTTAATTCATGCACCAGGGAGAGATCTTATTCCCTTTACTACACAATGGCCTTTTCAACAATGGGCATTTGATCTAATAGGTGCTATTTATCCACATTCTTCTAATATACATACCCATATCATCACAGCTACAAACTATTTCACAAAATGGGTAGAAGTAGTTCCTTTGACTCAAGCAACTGGAAAACAAATCTCTATGTTCATTCTGAACTACATCATATGTTGGTATGGAATCCCACATTCAATAGTCACAGATAATGGTGGTCAATTCAAGAACAAGGACCTAGATTCCCTATGTGCTAAATTCAAGATTACACAACATTGGTCATCAATTTACTATCCTCAAGGGAATGGACAAGCAGAGGCATCTAACAAGAATCTGTTGAAAATCTTGCATCGAACAGTTAATAAAATAGGAAGAGACTAGCATCTCATGATCAATCCAGCTCTCTAGGCCTATAGAACAAGTATTTGAACACCCACTGGGGCTACACCATTCACTTAGTTTATGGGTCTAAAGCGGTACTACCTATTGAGGTTGAAATCCCATCACTAAGAATTAGAATGCATGGTCTCGTAACTTATGATGACTATAGAGTGTCTAGGTTGCAAGAACTTGAACTACTAGATGAGTGCAGACAAGCAGTGTATGATCATCTCAGAGTATATCAGAAATGAATGTCTAAAGGCTACAACAAGAAAGTCAGACACAGAGAATTTTAGGTTGGCGATCTAGTCTTGAGAGAGAATCCTAAAAATCAATCACATCAAGAACGCAAGGGGAATTTTGAACCCAACTGGTTGTGTCCCTTTATAATCACTACTACTTTTGGCTCTAGTGCCTATCAACTCTTGATGACTAATGGAAAATAGCTCTGAGAGCCAATCAGCATTCTCCATCTAAAGAAATTCTACACCTAAGGCATTCAGTCTATGGTAAAATGTCCTGAAAAAATCATAAAAATCAGAAAAAGTCCTGAAAAAATGATCATCCTAGTGAAAACCTAGCAAATAAGTGCCTTGATGAATCACCAAAAGAATCAAAAAAGTACAAAAAGTACAAAAAAAATTGAAAAATGCAAAATACAAAAAAATGAGAAAAAGAAAAAGTGCCTTGGTGAAAACCTGGAAACATGGGCCTCAGTAGCAAAAATAGAATCTCTGCCAAGATGGTGAAATCTTGATAAACAGGTGCACTTGTTCAAAATGCTCCATCTATCAGTGCAATCTTGGTCTTTCCTAGCTTTCAGTCTTGCTTTAGTTTGTACATACCTCCTGATTTATTTTCGCATTCCTATTTTCAATAAAGTCGGTCTGTATATGAATCAGCAATAGTGTCACTATCCTATCAATGTTCAAACTTAGGGGCAATCAATGTCATATCCTATGGTCTCTAGTATACCACAGATGAGTCATATCCAATCAGAGTCCTTTGAAGCTACATCAGAGTCTGTCTGTTTGTCTCCTTACCAGAAAGGATTTTGCAATCAAACACAAACAAACATCAACAACAAACTGAAAACAAATCTTTGCTTCACTGCTTTTATCTCCTTATATGCTTACTGATTCACATTGAGATTTTTACTTATTGTGTCCTTTTGAGCTCTTCAATGATGTCCCTTACAAGATTTAGAGAGTGATGACTAGGGGCATAATCTTTTCTTTGTTTTCTACATTGAGTGAAAATCTAATAACTTTAGAAATTTTGGATTAAAATGGTGTCCATCTATAAGAGCCTACATCTCGTATTGGATGGCCATGAGTACCTCGACCATTGATACCTAGAAAATTCAAGGAAGTTTGATCTAACTTTATCTTTTGAGTGAATTATTACTCCTACTGTGAAACGTGATCTTATCCAAGGATGTGAACAATAAAGGGTCACTGTGGGTAATTCACATTGGATCCAGAATGATCTCTTGACTACTTGATGTGTTTTTACGCAAGGCATATTCAGGTCATCACAATGTTTATGTTTTGATGCTTATACAAATTAAAATATCAAAATGGACATGATATTCAGGTCATCCTGGCATTTGTGCCTTGGTGCTTATATCTAATCCGACATTCTAACAAAAAAATCAATATTCATATGTCCATGGTTGTCTAGCCAGTGGGCATTGTATTGACTTTAATGCAAAAATCAATATTCATATGTTCATATTTTTCTAACTAGTGGATGTTGTATTGATTTATCTAGTTACCTAAAAAAAAATTTAGTGATGAAAATGACCGACACATGATCAGTGACTAAGTCCTAGGTTCTAGGTTTGCATTTCATTCTGCATGTTACTTTTCACTTTGCATGATTGTATTTATCTCATGATCACAAATCAGCTTAACACTTAAAATGATTCTTCAAAATAGCACTTAACATGACATGAAGACTCAATCTCACATGAAGGTCTCTTCACAAATCCGCAAGTAGTCACCATCCTGGGTTAACCATCCTTTTTGACAAATGATCAAGTACTTATCTTCATCAATACCTACAAAATATATCATTTGTATCATTGTATTTACATCGCATTACATATCTCATTTATCCATTGCATTACATACATCTACATCCATAAAGCATAAATAAATCATACATTTTCATAATCCATAATCAACTGCATTGCATAATCCATACATTTTAAAGAAACCATTGCATTGCATATTTCATACATTCTACACTACTCAAAGCATTTACATCACATGATATCATCATAAATCAAAATAAAAAGTACACATGAAGTCATACCCATCAATAATCGATCTCATATATATCATAAAAAACCTTAGAATATTTAGGGGTGCACTAATGGCATAGAATACAAAAGAATGAGCTCATGTGAGCTATTAAAGTTAGATTAGTATATATAAACAAAAATAACAAAAATCAGAACAACATGATAGATCAACTATCTGCTTGCTCCTCCGCATCTGGTGGGGGTGGATCGAGTGGTGGATCAGCCCGCAATGCCCTAGCTCCCTCTGAAGCTATCATATACTGAGAGTATGTAGGTACTCTCTGTGTAGTAGGTACAACATCATAGTATGCAAAAACATAATACCACAGCTCATGCAGTCTGATGGAAAACCTCTGCCTATAGTCATATGTTATTTGCCTCTCACTCTAAATGCTACCTCTTAGACTCCTTGAGTTGTACCTCAAGTCTCGCACTCTACAATCTCAGGTCTCTGATCTATATCCTAAGCTATCTAATAATATCCTGAGGAGTCTGCATCAATCCAGGATCTACATCTGCAGCTGACATATCTGTGTCCTCACTCAGCTGATCAACAGCCTCTACCCTATGCACCTTAAAGCATCTAACCTCAACACCAAGATTAAAATTAGGCTCCACCTGTGTGGTATCAGTATCACCACCTATATCCTGTCGTGCCCCCAAAACCTCATCGACACTCCCAAAACTACCAAGTGTGCCACCCTCTCCTCTAGTGGATCTCCTCTGTAGAACCACAGGTCTTCTTGTTGTCAAACTCGAAGGATGAGGTGGTCTCATCTATCTAGGTGGCCTCTGTGGGGTAACAACTAATCTAGGTCTCGGTGGTGTAGGCTGCACTATCAGAATCTGTACCTCACAGCATCTCTGACCCCTACCCATCGATGCACCTGTAACATCTACCACCTCGTCCATGGATAGAATAAGCTTTGTAGGATCAAAGAATCTCCTCATAGGGTGCTCTGTTATCCAAGAAACAAAAGCATCAGTAACCCTAGCATCAGCTACCTATGGCATGTAGTCCCACTCTCTCAGAACATATCCTATATACTCTTGAATACATAGGGTGTAAGATAAGTGATCTGTCCATCCCAATCCTAGCTCTCGAACAAAACAAGCATATGTAGCATAGTCATGTGGAGCATCCTAAATGATGCCATACTATCTCCACGCTTGTGTAATGATGAATCTCTCAATCGTAGTAGTGGATCTACTTATCAGCACCCGACTCTGACAGAAGTAACTGAACTAAGACCGAGTAGTCGGCCATGCCTATACCTGTAGATACGGTCTCCAGATCACATAGGTCATGTCATCAAGAACACACCTCCAATACTTAGTGATACCCATCCAGACCTATGTGACATATCTAGAATATATATATATATATATATATATATATATATATATATATATATATATATATATATATATATATATATATATATATATATATATATATATATATATATATATATATATATATATATATATATATATATATATATATATATATATATATATATATATATATATATATATATATATATATAATGGGATCCTGTTGTTGTCTCTGACTCTGGCATACTGGCTGACATATGGGAATGTGCTCCCATGCCCAAATCTGTAGAACAAAAGCACTTGAAGAAAAAGACTTTCTCTCATGATACACAATCTCGTGCATCTTTGAGAACATGTGTGCAAGCATACACTGACCCCAACCCAACTCAGAAGGAGTAGCCATCAGGTGAGCTACCATTGGGGCTTAGCCCACTAGAAGACCATTCTGCTGATGGTCAGACATGATGATCCCACCAATCATCCTTGCAATAATGCACTCCAATCTATGGGTCTACCCATATCTCTATACCAAAGTCTCTCAGGATATAGACTAAGTGATCTGCTCATCAACCCCAAACAGAGTACTAAAAGAATGAAGACCGGCATTCCTTGCACTGACATAATCAGGACGAGGACCATAGAATGGTATATGCAATATCCTATAAACATCCTCAGGTGTGTCTATGATCTCTCCAGTGGGCAGGTGGAAAGTATGTGTCTCTGAATGGAACCTCTCAATCAAAGTAGTCAATAAACCATGGTTCTCCTGAATCTCAGGTAAATGTATCAAGTACTCAAATCCACACACAACTAGGTGCACTCTAAGAGGATCAGGCAGTGACACGCAGAGTCTCTAGGTAGCCGGATGTGAAATTCAGACATGTGCATCAGGATAAATGACCTACACAGCATAGAAACAGGATGCCCTATCAGTAAATTTGGTCAAAAATCAGGTTCTAAGTACAGAAATTGAAAAGTAGAACACTTCAGAAGGTACATAAAATGCTAAGGAATTAGCCTATGAAATCAAAAAAATAAAAAAATTGACCTAAGGATGAGAAAATTACTCATTGTTTTCCATACGAGTTTTTAGACTGGTGTCAAAACTCGTACGAGTTTCTACAGGCTCCCGTATGACAATTCATGAGTACACAACAATACAAAGGTTCTCATTGTTAGGAATAGTCCCAAGAGATATCTAAGAGGGGGGGTGAATCAGTTATCTACAAGTTTCAATTCTTTATCCAATTAAGTATACTTAAACATAAAGCATAAACACAATGAAAGAACACATGAACACAACACCAATATTTTGGTTACGGGGAAACCCAAATAGGTAAAAACCCCAGTGGGACTTGATGCCCACTAATATTTTGTACTAGTGTATAATGTTCCTTGCTAGAAGATCCTTTACCCTGTTAGGAGTAGCTTTACAATATATGAAGTACAATAGACCTAGTTAAGGTTCAGACCCTATTAGGAGTCTTTTACAATTGTCCATGTTAGGGGAGAGGATGCACTATCTGAGAGCTCACTGCTTAAAGGGGTGAAGGCTACAACCTTCTGAATAACATATACACACTATATCTAGATCTTGGTGAACTGCGCTTATACCTACTATCTCGATCAGTTCCAATGTATAGCACAAATACTCTACTTGATCACATTGACCTTCTTCTGATGGTTCAGCACCTCACACACTCTGCTCTACTCTTCTTAATCAACCATGAACCACACTCAAGCAATCACAAATGACTGCCTATAAATATATTTCCTCTAAATGATATAATCAATTCGGCATATTAGAACCATCTTGAAATCATACTAGAGAAACCATAATAAACTCCAACAAACATTCTATCAACTCTATTATGCACGCATCACATTTTGGGACCTGTCTTAATAAGATAAATATAGACGCACGCTACACACTATCGGCTCTACCAAAACAACTGAATCTTTCTCCACAAGCTGAATAAACTTATGCACTCTTAACCAAACATCAATAACTCATCTCTAATCTTAACTCCAAGGGTGCATACCCTAAAGATAGGCGCAACTCAATAACCAATAGAATCTCTGTCGGCTCTCCTAAACAAACACAGGAAACTGCTACTCGCGAATAGAGACTACATAACTTTACTTGCGTTCATCATTAGATCATGCATCCATGAACTTAAAATCACTAACATGTCTACAACACATATCCAAGGGTGCATGCCCATAGGACAACTGTATGGACAACTATACATAGAACACTGCCTGTAACTCTGTCAGGAACATTGCTGACACAAGCTGCTATATAATTGTTTGTACTAATAGTTAGCCTCTGTGCCCATGATATCATGCTAATATCATGTCCATGCTACATATACTGAAGGCTTACTTCATAAGACTTCCATGCATGCTACTTTCCATATGTTGTCATCAATGACAAACATACAGCCAGTACTGGCCTACTGGCAAATCTCCAACAATCTCCCCCTTTGGCATTGATGGAAACATGTGGAATGAAAAACCACCACCAACCCAAGTGAACATTTCTTTTATAACATTCTCCATTTCCTCTTCAAAAATCCCCCAAAGATTAATCCTTCTTTTGCTACAATATTTTCTAACATTCTCCATTTCCTCAACTAAACTGCTATCACAACTTAATAGTGCTCCCCCTAAGTATATTAATCCTTATTGTAGACATGGAAAATTGGACAAAGGCTTAAATCAATCAAAAGGTGCATCAAATCATCAAAATAGCATGAAAAATCAATAAATGAAACAAAGGAAAATTCAATTAAATGATTAAATAAAGCTTGAAAAGGGGAAAAACACTACAAAATTGATTAAATTCAATTAATGACATAGTTGTTGAAAGCAAATATCAAAATGAACCTCTTACCCTTCATGGCTAAATTTAATTACTTTAATTAATTAATAAATCATAATTTCCCTCAACAAAGCAAATTGGAGACAAAATGGACACAAATCACTCACTTTTGTTGAAATGGTCCAGCCTTTTGAAACCATTTAAATGATTGTCCCCTCCTTGTCCCCCCATTTATGGACAAAGCAAAGCCAATTGACCTTACCCAAGCATAACCATGATCAACTCACTCTACCCCCTAACCTTGGGAAATTACTATAAGTATGAGGCATTTTGGAGAGCATTTGCATCTTAGAATTTCAATTGAAAAGAATTGTTACTATATTCAATTGGGATCATTTTCTAAGAGCAATTGAAGCATTTGAGCATTTAGAGTTATCATTTTAGCACTTTATCATTGCATTGTTATCAATGGAGCTAGATTAAGCATAAATTCATCATAGAATAAGCATTTGGAAGCATCATAGCAGAATTATTCTCATTTTAGAGGTGTCACTAGTGAGGATTTGCAGCTGAGAGCTCACTTACCACTTCTTTCTAGAGATCCATGAGATGTTATAGATTGTAGTTGCATTTTAGAGTAAATTTCCTTTGTATTTAGCTTAAATTGTTGCTACTTGATCTTAATTTCATGAAGGTGAATAATATCATCACACAAATGGCACCCACCATGGGGCCTTTGAGCCTCAAATACTAACAAATTTTTGATTTAAATCATCTTTGCATATGTTTTTGTCTAGTTTCCGTGTGTTTTCTGCAGGAATTTTCTAAAGTCACGCCTACGGGAGATCTATTCATGCTTAGAATCCTTAAAGTGTCACTTCGGAAGTCTGATCTTATGCCTGTTAGCTGGAAACTCACACTCGGTACGGCAAAGCATTCAGCCTTTATGGCTTCAAATCACACCTAAACATAGGGAAGTATCACGTATCACTTATTTTCTATTGCTTTAGTTTCCTCTTTGCATTGCACTTTCCACTTAATATCACGCTTAAGGAGAAATTTTCTATCGCGTAGTAATTGAGATTATCATGCCTTTGATCATTAATGTTACGCTTGGGATAGTGTCTTTATCTCTTTAGAAGCTTTGGATGTCACTCTACATGGACTATTTGCCACAGATTTAGAGTTATGTTTATGCTTTGCATAATAGATTTACCGCTTGTGCTATTATTAATGTCACTTGTACACTAAGAAGTGTTGCGTTTAATCAATAAAGTCATGCCTCTAAGTGATTTATTCATGCCTACTAGCTGGAGGATGTCACCTGTGTTTAATTTTCTATTTTCACGTTCAATTTGATAAAATTTGAAAATCTGACTCTCTGTGTTTGTTGTTAACCAGTAAATGAGTAGACATCCGAGAGTGAAAAAGCCAGAAAGCAGGTTCAACAAGGAGGGAAAAGAATTGGCAAAGAAAATAAAGGAGAATCAAGTGCATACAAAGGTTGTCCTTGAATCCACATTGGATGAGGATGTCCAGGTATATGAGAAATATTTAGCTGTGATTGAAGCTTATAAGAAGAAATTTGTGTCTCTAAATTGGATTTATGAACCTTGAGATTAAAGCTTCTTTCATTAAAATATTTTGATTGATTACATGCTAGTTTGGTTTCCCCTCATTGTGAATTGGTTGTGTTGGACTAACTTGTTGGAGGAGGGAGTTGGAGAAAATTGCCAAGGTGAGTAAGTGAAAAATGAAAATCAATAACTCAAAAATGCCCCTAGCCTTTTGCTAGCTACAAGGAAAGGTATTCTACTCAAACAAGCTTGAATTCCCTTAACTTGTGGCATTGTCATTTAAACCTAGCTTTAATAGGGAAGAAATTGAACCACACATTTCAATTCTAAGAACCTCCATGTCAAGAGGTTGAAAAAGAACTAAGTGTTTGAGAATCCAAAGGAAATTTAGGGATATGCTCTTCACCTTCTTGGTGAAACAAACTCCCAAAAAATTTACTTAAAATTCAAAATCTTCCTTACTTGCAAAATGAACATGCTAGAGATTTAGTGGGCTCGCCTCCTGAATTTGCCTTAGCGAGGCTAGTGAGAGGGACAACCCAAAGTGGGATACACTTGCTTTTTCCGCGAGAATCCGATCCACTATAAAATGAAACGCATGCATGCTTAATGGGGTGCATGACAAAGGGATTTTAATCTTCTCGAACTTCCTCTAGTAGTCCTTATGGATTGCACAAAATCATGCCTTGGTGCGTGTGGGAAGCCCCTTAACATACTTGGGGGATGAGAGATTTTAATTCATTTGAATGGAACATTTATTAAATCCTAGCTAAATTAGAAAGGCCACCTTGTAGAGCCATGTTTACAAACCAATTTGACTCTAGGTAGGCTGTTTGGAATTCATTCTTGTGCTATACTTGTGAAAACATTCAAGAATATACACATTAGTTGTTGTTTAGAGACATTTATGTGTGTGTTGTGTTTGTTTTCAATTTCCAAAACAAGAAATTTTCAAAAATATCTGATCAAAAGTTTTAAAAAATCTAAAATATTATACCCTGGTCAAAGAAGTGTCGCCTATACACAAAACACACTCGCCTGTCAGACTTTTAGTCACTCCTGTGACTTTCTTAAACACATGTATACACACTAAAGTCACGCTCAAAGACATTTGAGACACGCCTGAATAAACTAAAAATCCACCTGGAAATAGTAAAGTATTGCCTAAGAACCTACAGAGTACCGCCTTCACAAAATTAGTATACACTTAGATAGGTTTCAGACATGCCTGAGCTTGTTTTAGTCACGCCTAGAAAACAAAAAGGTCAAACAGAGAGTACTTCCAGAAAGAATCAAAAAAATTTGAATATCAATTTGAATACCCTTTTTTGAGTTTTCACTGATCCAACTTACAGTCTAGTTAAAAATCATGTTTCACATATCTATCAAAATTTTGCAAAGGATTAGATCCAAGTAGTCTTAACTTGCATCCAAGGTTCATGCCTGCATTCACTAGATCATATTACATCAAGCAAACCTTGGAAGCTGATGGGACTTATTTGAGACAAGAGCTCCCTTATCCCGGAGATGAAACTACTCCTAGAGTACCACAAAAGTCACCCGAACAAGAAAAAGAAGACAACATGATGTATCAAGGTAATTTGGGTGGTAAGGATAATAGTGGCATTGATTTCACCAATCAAGGTAATGCCAATAGTGGAGGCAATGGCATGAATAACCAGAGCAATATTAATAACCAAGGAAATACCAACAATGAAGGAGTAGATCCAAGTGCTCATGGAGTTAACCAAACTCATACTCAAAATAACACCAAACTAACGACAGAAGATGCCACGGATGAAAAAGTTAGTGAGGCTGTCCAATGTCCTTATTTTAGAAAGCTCATGGAAAAGGCAATGGACCTAGATAGAGAAAAACATTTCATACACTTAGCACAAAAAGGTCTCAAGCTTCCCCGTGACTTTGATGTCAACCAACTTAAAACACCGGAAGTTGAGGAAAGTACCTTAGACATCATGACAAACAATTCAAGGCATTTCAAATGCAACTAGACAACATCAAGCAAAGTGGTTCTCCCAAGCCTTTCTCTATAGAAGCATTGTGCCCATTCCCATTTGATAAAAGTTTGGTTATGGTGTCATTCCCGATCAATGTTGTGTTTCCTAAATACGACAAGTACGAAGGAACAATGGATCCTCAAGATCACTTACAGGAGTTTTGTGCATTGAGCTTAGAGTTCATGCATGATACCACATATTTAATGAGATTATTTATGTGAAGCTTAGGAGGCATGGCTATGGAGTGGTTTTCTAAGTTACCCTCCGGCATTAAAACCTTTGAAGAGTTAGCATCGAAATTCATGGCTCATTACTCATATAACATTAAACATGATGTCACGATGATAACGTTATGCAACACAAAACAAAAAGATGGAGAGGCCTTCCTCACTTTTCTACAAAGGTGGAGGACAGTTTTTGCAAGATATCCTAGAAGTGTGTCTGAAAAAGAGAAGATGGATATCTTCATAAACAGTTTGAGTAGTGAGTTAAACTACCTCTTACGAATGCAATGTCCAAAGACCTTCCAAGATCTAATTGAAAATGGAGTAACCGTGGAGGAAGTGTTGGTCAAAAGTGGAGAACTCAAACTGTACAAAGATAATAAGAACAACCCCAATAGTGGCAACAATGGCAACAATGGCAACAATGGCAATAATCAGAAGAATCATTGGTTTAATAGTAATAGTCATTATAAGAATAACAATAAAGGAATTGTGAATGATGGAGTAGTTGAATCTAGCAACTTGAAGGTGGTCCCCTTTGCTCTTACAAGGACACCTAATCAAGTGAATAATACCAATCAAAGCTCTAATGCACCATCCAACAACAATCACACCAACAATGGAAATCAAGGAGATAATTCAAGGAATACTAAATTTGATAAATACTTGAGGCCAACCCCCTCAAAGAACTTCACACCCTTGGGTGAACCCCTTGAAAAGGCATTAAAGGTTCTCATGGCTAATAATGCCATTACTCTACCCAAAATTCAGCCTTACAAGCCAAATAATAAGCCTGGTTGGTGGAGTGCCGATAACCATTGTGAGTATCACAGAATTTGAGGACACACAACAAATGAATGTCTGCAATTAAAAAATGTAGTGCAAGATTTAATTGATAACGACATGATCACTGTTGACAGACCTCCCAATAATGAAGATCATATGGCATTCAAACAACCTTTTTACAAACATGATAAGGGAGAGTCATCAAATAACAAGAAGCAAAGCACCAATAATCTCAACTTTGCGCCACCTTATGCTCATATTGTTAATGCTATAATAGTTAATGAACAACCTCGAAAGGAAGCATCAAATGTCATTACAAGAGGGAAAAATTCTAGAATAACCCTACAAGGGATAGCTCCTCAAAGCACTAACATCCCACCATCCAACATTGTAGTCAAACAATCTTCTACAGTAGCAAGGCCTTATAGTTTGGTTGATCAATTGCAACGTACTCCGGCACAAATCTCTATCTTAGAATTATTGAAGTTGTCACCAAACCATAAGGAGATTTTGGAAAAAGCTCTAGTAGAGACACATGTTCCTACTAACTTAGAGACAGAAAGGTTTCAACATATGGTAGGTCATCTTGTAGCACCTCATTGTCTTTCATTTTCCGATCAAGATGACATGTCTATAACCCATCTCAAAATCTACCATTGCATATAGAGGTCTTAATCGAAAGGCATAGAGTCAAAAGAGCTCTCATTGATGGAGGGGCTGGTCTCAACATTTGCACATTAAGTCTTGTCAAATCCTTAGGTCTATGTGAGTCTAGCATTGACCCTACAAAGAAAATCACCATTAAAGCTTATGATGAAGCTGAAAGAGCTTCTAAGGGCATGATTGTATTGCCCATCCAAGTGGGACCTATCAAGAAGGACACCAATTGCCAAGTGCTGGACATGAAATTAACTTATAATAGTTTGTTGGGTAGACCATGGATTCACGAGATGCAAGCAGTCCCATCCACATACCACCAATGCATAAAATTTTCGTACATGGGTGAAGAAATCACAGTTGGAGGAGACTCTAACCCATTCCAATATTGCAATGCACTCAAACCTCCTCATGAGTTATACATTCCACATAACCGAGAAGGAATTATTCAAGAAACCACAATTAAAGATGTTAAAATGAAGGAACTAACAATAAATGTATTCCACACCCTCCTCAAGCTAGCTCAGCGACATCAACTAAGGGAAAGGAAAAAGTGAGCTATGAGGGCCCAAATGCAATGGAAAGTTCATACATAGCACCTAAATTGGAAACAGTAATCTATAAACCTACCAAAGAAGAAAAGGAAAAAGCCAAGAAAGATCGTTACCAACACATGAGTGAAATGATGAACAACTTTGAAAAACAATGCAAGATTAGTTCAAAAGGGATAGGGGAATATTCTGTTTCTCTATTTGACATGCCCACATCTCCAAAATCACATGGTAAACCATCAAAAGAACATCTTCCACATAAGTATAATTCCTATTTTGTAAGGGAAGATAACAAAGTAGCATGGGATAAGGAAGAAGATGACATCCTTCAATGGCTTTACCATGATGAGGAAGATACTTCCAACACTCCCATGGAAAGAATTCAGCATGTAAAGATACAAACTGAGCAATATGGAAAAGGCTTTGATATAATGCAAAAGATGGGATACAAGGGAAGAGGACCCTTAGGCCAAAGAAATAGGGGATTATTGGAACCTATTGAACCTATTTGGAGGGCAAGTCATGAAAAATCTGGAGTAGGTTTTCAATGCAAAGGAGAAAGTTCAAGCCCAATGCAAGATTTTTATCCTCACATAAATGCCTTAGAATCCGAAGGAGATAGTGATGACTCTCAGGATTATGAATGGGATACTTTATCAGATGAATCATGTCATGACAAGGAAGTGATTTCTATACATACTTATGCAAAAATTCCAAGGCAAGAACCTCAAATTAGTGAAGAACCTCCTATTCAAAGGCCTAATATCGAACAAGTACCTACTAATGGAGCATGGATAGAAACATTTTGGATTCCTTGAAAGGAGAGAGATTCAAATGTTAGTTTTAACCCGGTTGTGGCTTTTCCCATGTTGTTTCCCATAGAGGTTGATGAGGACTCGAGTGAAGGGGACTTTGACCCTTCTTCCATGGATCATCTTGAGGAAGCGCACGTCATAGATCTAAACGATACAATGTACGAACCCTCAAATGAAGTCATGTCCATAACACCTATTGATGACATTTTACCTAATGAACCCTTACTTTTGATAAATTTGAACCTCATTGATTGGGACCAAACCGAACCAAATGACCTACTTTACTTTCCCAATGACCAAGCAATGAATCACTACCTTAATGTGGTTGAACCCTCTTTCACCAATGAATTCAATACAGACATAATGACAGTAGAAGGGGTTCAATCTCTTAGTCAAAAGAAAAAAATCAAAAAAAATAGTAAAAAAATGAAAAGTTCTATTGGTGAAAACCCAACTGTGGCACCATTAGAACCAAAAAAAAATAAAATTAGAAGATGTTTCTTTTGGTGAAAACCCAATTGTGGCACCAAAGGAAGAGAGATTGGACACTTTGCCTAAACATGAAGAGGAAAGGTCACCTATACTCATAGAGCCAATGGAAAAGGTCAATATTGGGACAGAATTAGATCCAAAGTTCATACACTTGGCAGCATCACTCACACCTCTAGAAAGAGAAGACTTCATAAAATTCTTCCAAGAACAACAAGTAAACTTTGCATGGTCATATGCTGACATGCCCAGATTAGATCCTGACTTTATAATGCATCATCTAAATGTTCGACCAGGGGTTAAGCCCGTTAAGCAAAAGTTGAGAAAAATGCACCCCCACATAGCTCTTTTGGTCAAGGCAGAATTGGAAAAATTGTTGAAAGTAGGGTTCATAAGAGCAATAGCATATGCTAAATGGATCTCCAACATTGTACCAGTCACAAAGCATGATAAATCAATTTGTGTGTGTACGGATTTTAGAGATCTAAATCTTGCTTGCCCCAAAGATGATTTCCCACTTCCGAGCATAGATGCCATAGTGGATTTGACGGCAGGACACTCAATGTACTCATTAATGGATGGTTTTAGGGGGTATAATCAGATCAAAATTGCACCCGAAGACCAAGAAAAGATAGCATTTACTTGCCCTTGGGGTACTTTTTGTTGGAATGTCATGCCCTTCGGTCTTAAAAATGTTGGAGCCACATATCAAAGGGCCATGACAACTATCTTCCATGACATGATGCACACATTTTTAGAAGACTATGTGGATGATATATTGGCAAAATCCCACAAAAGAGAAGAACACCTCCACATTTTGAAAAAGGTATTTGTTAGGTTGGAGCAATTCAAGGTCAGATTAAACCCAAAGAAATGTGCCTTCAGAGTCCAATCCGGTAAGGTACTAGGTTATATAGTTTCTGCCAAAGGGATTGAAGTGGATCCCGAGAAAGTGCAAGCTATAATGGACATGGAGATACCTAAGAATATCAGCCAAATGAGACCCTTGTAGGGAAAAATCCAATCCATATGAAGGTTTATCTCCCAATTGGCTGAAAAATGTCATTCTTTCACCAGGTTGCTACATAAGGATACTATATTTATATGGGATGTCGAATGTGATCAAGCTTTCACATTACTGAAGACTTATTTGATAAATCCGCCCATTCTCATGTCACCAATCAAGGGCAAAGCATTACTTCTCTACATATATGCTACGAAAAGATCCTTAGGGGTACTTTTGGTGCAAGAGGATGACCAAGGAAAGGAAAGAGCTATCTACTATTTGAGTAGAACATTGATAAAATATGAGCTTAATTACACATTTATGGAAAGAGCTTGTCTAGCAGTGGTGTTTGCATCTCAAAAGTTGAGACATTATATGTTGATGCATAAGGTCAAGTTGATTGCCAAGATAGACCCTCTCAAATATTTGTTAAGTAAAATAGCCTTAATAGGTAGAATAGCTAAATGGGTGATGATATTGAGTGAATTTGACATCGAATATGTCGATAGAAAGGCAATCAAAGGACAAGTGATAGCAGATCATTTAGCTAAAAATCCCATGACTTCTACACAGACTATTCAAGTGGAAATTCTGGATTCCGCCATTATCAACATAGAGGCAAAAACATGGAAGTTATACTTTGATGGATCCTATACTCAAGGAGGTTCTGGGGCTGGCATATTATTGGTAACTCCTCAAGGTTACACCATTCCCAAATCCTACAAGATTATGTTTCCATGTACAAATAATATAGCAGAATATGAAGCACTAGTCATAGGCATCAAAATGGCCTTAGAATGGAATATAAAAGAGCTACAAATTTATGGAGATTCTCAACTCATCATTAATCAAGTCAATAATGAATATAACACTAAGGATGAAAAGTTGATGCCTTATAAGACTATGATTGATGGATGGAAGAAATACTTTGCATTGATCACCTTTAAACAGATTCCTAGAGAGAAAAACAAAGCAGCTGATGCCATGGCTACCTTGGCTTCTTTGTTACAAAAACCAGATCAAAATGAGAAGTATGAGTTCTTGGTGGAAGAGTTGGTAAAATTGGCATTTGACCTCCCCGAAACCCAAATTTTTGCCCTCTTACATGGACATGACTCCCCTTGGTATGGACCTATATATACCTACCTTAAAGACCAAGTGCTACCCTTAGACCAAACCTGTGCTCAAAAATGCAATTTCATACGCCAAGCCTCATGTTACTTAATCCTTTCCAAAACATTATATCATAAGGGTCTAGATGGGACGTTATTTAGGTTTTTAGAGGAAGAAGAGTCTAAGTTATCTTTACGAGAGGTTCACGAAGGCATTTGCGGGTCGCACTCAAGCAGGTTAAATCTAGCTAAGAAAATCCTTCGCTTAGGGTATTTTTGGAAGACATTGGAAAAGGATGCTTGCCACTTTGTGAAGATATGTAGCAAATGCCAATATCATGGTGATATGATACATGCACTGGCACAAGCATTACATCCATTTGTCACACCATGGCCTTTCTATCAATGGGGGTTTGATTTAATTGGTGTCATAAATCCACCTTCTTCAAATGGGCACAAACATATCATAACCGCAACAGAATATTTCACCAAGTGGATTGAAGTGGTTCCATTGATAACGGCAATAGGAAAGCAAATTTCCATGTTTATCTTGAATCATATCATTTGCCGATATGGTATTCCTCATGCCATAATAATAGATAATGGAAAACAGTTCAAGAATAAGGATGTTGATGAACTATGTGCTACATTTATTCATCATCAATTTATTACCCTCAAGGAAATGGGTAAGCCGAAGCCACAAATAAGAATATATTAAAGATCTTGAAAAGGTCAGTCAACAAATCAGGAAGGGATTGGCATATGCAAATTAATCCAGCATTATGGGCCTATAGAACCAACATAAGAACACCCACCGGAGCCACGCCATTCTCACTAGTCTATGGGACTGAAGCAGTTCTACCATTAGAGTGTCGTTACAAGGATTGATCATAGATGAAGACTATAGGGTTGCTAGACTTCAACAATTGGAGTTACTTGAAGAACATCAAACACAAGCTTATGAGCACCTGAAAGTGTACCAAAATAGAATCTCAAGGAACTATAATAAACATATCAAACTGAGAGTTTTTCAAGTAGGAGACTTGGTGTTGAGAGAGAATCCAAAGAATCAGGTTGAGAGGGAAAAGAAAGGCAAATGGGAGGCTAATTGGCTAGGCCCATTTATCATAATATCTTCATTTGGCACAGGAACCTATAAATTATCAAATTGTGATGGGGAGGAACTTCAAGAACCTATTAATAGTATTCATCTTAAAAGGTTATATACATGAGGTAGATGAAAGAGTATAAAGAGTATCAAATGAGAGAGCATCCTATTTTATTGTACATAGTTCAAAAGAGATCTTGAAAATACCAAAAACATTTGAAAAGCACAAAAGGATAAAAACATTGAGAAAATTGAGCATGAAGAAAGGAAAAACATCCAAAATGATGTTATCTTGGTGAAAACCTAGTAAATAGGCACCTTGATGATAAAAAAAAAAGAAAAATACAAAAAAAATTGAAAAAGAAGAAAGTGCCCTAGTGAAGACCTAGTAAATAGGCACCTTGGTAGCAAAAAAAGAGAGAAAAAGCTTGCAAAATTTTTTTTTAAAAATAAAAGACAAAGCTTGATTCATCCTAAAGGTGGAAACTTGGTAAACAAGCGCCTTTGGTTCCCTTCAGTTGGTCTTTCCTAGGTTGCATTTGTACATAATGCATCTCATCATCCCATTTGTCCAAACCTTCATTGCATCTGTCATTTGTACATAGTCCTAATAAAGCTTTGTAGCTTCATCATTTGCATTGCCCAAAGTTGTCAAAACGGGTATATTCAAACACTTGGGGGCAACAAAGAACATATCAGAAAGTTGGTACATAAAAAGGATTCAAACGAACAACATTCAGTCAGAGTCAAATAGAGAGAGAGTGACATCTGAATTTCAGAAGAAAGAAGCATATTTTCGTGAACCTTTGATAGATATGATTGTTCATAAACCAAGAAATTGATTACCACAAAAAAATCCTTGAGCCTTAATTGACTTTATTATTCGGGATTAAATAAAAATCAAACATCATTAATGATCAAGGTACTTGGAAATACTATTTGAAAATCAAGAAACAATGCAAAACTCTTGAAAGATTCTTTTGAAAGTTGGTTAAAAATCTCTTTACTTATATCGATTGATTTATATCAAGTCTCTTTAGCTAATTGATGGTATTGGCAATGATAGAGATATGATATTTTATTGCCTTTGAGTGACTGTTTGGAGGAAGATTCGTCACCTTATGAGAAGTTGTCTAACGACATGGTCATCAAAGAACCATCGAGGACTATCTCATAAGTGGATGGATTGACCTTTGTTTGTTTACGCAAATGGATCCCTTGGCTATTTAGATTTTCTATATCTTAATACCAAAAATCCACTTGCAACATTGAATCCGTTGACACCAGTATTCAGACTCCCATAGTTTGGTCATCCAACTAGTGAGGGTTGTACTTGGTCCAACAATGAGGTTACCAAAATGAGATTTAAAAAAAAGCAGTATTCATATCATCATGCCAATGGGCAGTGGTGATTGTATCGACTTTTTGGTCCCAAAATGCTCGATGATGAAAATTTATCCTCAAGGCATTTATTTGCTAAAAGCTGGTGACACTTAGGTTGCATTGCAAGGCATATTAGATTCATTGCATTATCTTGTTAGATTAATTGCATTGTCCTGTTTGATCAAATGCATGTGTTTATGGTTACTTTTCCAAGGGAACGAGGGGGTACATCAATAATCTTGGGTAGTTAAAACATTTACGCAAAAGGGGTTCAATAATAATGTTTGTTCTTGATAAAACACAATAAAGAAAATGAGATTATCTTTTGCATACACACATTGAGCATTATTCATTATCCACATTTACAACGAAAAACCATCCATACATCATGTGCACTCATATAGTTAAGGATAAACTGGCATACATTGAAAAATCAAAAAAACATAGGAACATACATGTGCATTTCCATTAAACATCTTACATCCATACATGAACAACAAAAGAGCATCACCAAATTCATACATCTTTGCATACATCTATATATATCATAAAATAAGATACTGCATTCATAGCATGAATCCAAGTAAATGCATAAATCAAACATCATATAGCTGCATAAAATATAATCTTATAATCAAACTCATCAAAGAGAATCAAGAAGTATATCATCATATATCATCATCAAAAAGGAGGATCCCATACATCAAATATGTCAAGGTATCATCAAAGTGATCTATCAAATGTTCCGATAAATGAGAATAACATAAAAGATGGACCAACAACACTAAGTAAATTTGTCATCATATCGCTCAAGAGCCTGTAGCACCAGATCCATCTGGCCCTCTACTATCCTATGGGGGAGGAGCCTGTGATGTACCCACTCCATCCTGCCTCTGAACAACCATGACAGATACAAGCTGTTGTAATAAAGAGGCAACCTGGTCCAATCAACCCACAACAGTGGATATCTCTATCCTCATAGACTGTAAACCTCACTCTAATCCATCCATGTGATCACCCTATGCACCCTGTGGCTGTGGAGCTAGCGGAGGCATCTGTGGAGCCCCATCATCTTGTTGTGCATCATCCTACTATGCCTAATCCTGATGAGCCGCATCACCATCAGGCTGCGCTAAGGCCACTCTCTGTAACTATACCAAGGGATCTAATCTCCCAGGAATCTGCCTAGCTACATCAATCTATGCATGTCTCTGAGTTCTCTGATGTCTATGCACTCTATCCTGTCTATCTACTCTAGGCTGTCTAATAGCTGCATCATCCTATGCTCTATCCTATCTATCATGACCTGGATCTCATCTCACTTGATCTCCCCCTACAGCAACCCAAGGATGTCTATGTCCTTGACCTCTCCGATGTCTACCACCCCTCTCACCATCATGACGTCCAGGAATAGGCTCAGCCAGATCAGTAAATTGAGGAAACCTATGGCGAGACCACCAATCCACATACTCATGGGACATCCCAGCATCAGCCATACCAAGAAGTATCTCCCATCTGCAAATAGTCATACCTGCAATCTGACCTAATGCAAACTGATAATCAATACATGGACCCCATAGAGAGATCTCTTCCTGTACTCGAGCATATAATGCATTTCCCTGAGGCATATCCTGAATCTACCCATACTGTCTCAAAACTCTGCTGAAGCAGAAGTGCTCAATAGTGGTAGGAGTGTGCCCAATCATCCAGTGAGGGGAAAACATATATGGTAACTCATCACCATCCTCTCTCCAAAGATCACAACTGAGATAAGGATGCCATATAACCTGATCTAGATCATCAATCTGACATCACTAGTAATCCAAATGACCCATATGATGTTGTATGACCATGCCTATATATCAGAAAGTGTAGGGATATCCCTGAGGTCGAACCCTATCAGAAATAGGCCTAGTAATGGAAAGATGTTCACATATCCACAACTGCAAAATAATAACACCCGCTGACAATGATGCACTACCCCAATAGACTACCTCATGTAAATCATGATACAACTGTGCCAAGATGTAGGAACCCCAATCAAACTGTCAAGGATGAGCAAGTAAATCCTCTATAATCCAACCCCAACCGACTGAAAAACCATGACCTCACCGGTCGGGAAGAAGTAGACCGCCAATCAATGCACCCAAAACTACTGGTAATGTGGGAAAAGAGGCAAACTAAGGCCATGTAATAGTATCCCCATCTCCAATAGTGTTGTCCCTGAATACTCATCGGCAGACAGAGGAATCATATGCAGAGTCATAGTAGACCAACTCACCCCTGCAAGGAATCCACAATAATCGATACACGTCCTCTAGCGTGATTGTCATCTCTCTGTATGGCAAGTGGAATGTGTTGTGGTCGGAGTGCAATCGCTCTGCCACTATAGTCAATAATCCATGGTTTAGCTGGAACCATGGGAGATCAAGGAGGAAACTCAAACCACATCTCTCAATGACTCGAAACTCAACTACTGTGAGTCTTTGACCTAAGTCAATAACCCATGATGCAATTGAGCGGACATATAAAGTAGGATAATGATCCTGTTGGCAAGGTAAAGGAATAATATCAATACATTGTATCAAGGAATTATCTCAAGTCAATCAAAAGTATCAAGTAATCACACTAAAGTATCATCGTTCATTTCTCTGTATCCTGAGAACAAAGTGACAGTCTCAAATCATATTAGTTTTCACACTAATTGATTTATCCTATTAGTTAATATTCAAATCAGATTGACAAATCATATTTTAAAGTACTACTATCCTGATATCTAAACCATTGTTTTGTTGACAATCATAGACTTACACTAATTATCTGACTTTCTCATTAGGGGGTTATCAAATTGTTCATCAGATACGATCAACACGTGTAAAAAGTATGGAAATTTTGCAAAAAATACATCAGGCGTGATTTTTATGCTGTCAAGCGACATTTTAACCTAGGCGTGACTTTTTTTTCCCTAGGTGACTTTATTATTCTGGCAAGCGATGGATTTTCTATATGCGACAGTGAATTTGACACCGCGACAGAGAGTTTTCCTTAGGTGAGAGTTAAATGGTTAGGTTTTGTGCAGGTGATAACCTATTCAAAAATGGGTATTTTTCCTTGGGGCAAGGTGACAGTTTTATCCTTCTAGGCGAGACTCAACTATCTTTTAGGCAAGAAAATATTACACGAAGGCGATAATAAAAACCGCGGAAGCGACAGTAAAAGACCCTAGGCAATAATCAATTCTATCCTAGGCATGATTTCTCGAATGCAAAGCAATGATGAACCATAAAATTGCAATAAATGCTTAATAAATGATCAATAAATGCAAAATCAAAGTTCGTAATGACTTACTGGAGGTGCATAATCAGGCAGTCTCACATATCTCCGGCATCAATTGAATCTATGCTCCCGAATCGGCACAACCATCTCAAAATCGCTAGAGAATCAGAGCAAAATCACCAAGGGTAAAAAGTAAAAATGAATGGTAAAAGAAGGTTCTTAACCTATTTAAGGTATTTTTGACCTAATTTTGAAATTGAAATTAGCCATTGACTTCTCTTAGCATATCAAATCAAACCAAGGCATAATCATACATCCTGGGATATCATCAATAGTCAGAAACTAAAACATATTTGCTATATCAAACGTCAATAATCATTTCAAATCACACAATTCATATGTTTTGATTTCTGAGGGGGCAATAAGGGTATCAAATCAAAGTCACAATCATACATCATGAAATCAGTGGGGCATCGTAAAAAAATTTGTATCAAGAGGCAGCAATCAATCACATAAGGAATCACAGAACCATAACAGAATCAGATCATCATACCAAGGCAATCTTTGAATCAGTGTTCTTCGCACATTGACTCAAAGAGGGGCATTTGTAGACATGGAAAATTGTACAAAGGCTTAAATCAATCAAAAGGTGCATCAAATCATCAAAATAGCATGAAAAATCAATAAATGAAACAAAGGAAAATTCAATTAAATGATTAAATGATTAAATAAAGCTTGAAAAGGGGAAAAACACTACAAAATTGATTAAATTCAATTAATGACATAGTTGTTGAAAGAAAAAATTAAAATGAACCTCTTACCCTTCATGGCTAAATTTAATTACTTTAATTAATTAATAAATCATAATTTCCCTCAACAAAGCAAATTGGAGACAAAATGGACACAAATCACTCACTTTTGTTGAAATGGTCCAGCCTTTTGAAACCATTTAAATGATTGTCCCCTCCTTGTCCCCCCATTTATGGACAAAGCAAAGCCAATTGACCTTACCCAAGCATAACCATGATCAACTCACTCTACCCACTACCCTTGGGAAATTACTATAAGTATGAGGCATTTTGGAGAGCATTTGCATCTTATAATTTCAATTGAAAAGCATTGTTACTATAGTCAATTGAGATCATTTTCTAAGAGCAATTGAAGCATTTGAGCATTTAGAGTTATCATTTTAGCATTTTATCATTGCATTGTTATCAATGGAGCTAGATTAAGCATAAATTCATCATTGAATAAGCATTTAGAAGTATCATAGCAGCATTATTCTCATTTTAGAGGTGTCACTAGTGAGGATTTGTAGCTGAGAGCTCACTTACCACTTCTTTCTAGAGATCCATGATATGTTATAGATTGTAGTTGCATTTTAGAGTAAATTTCCTTTGTATTTAGCTTAAATTGTTGCTACTTGATCTTAATTTCATGAAGGTGAATAATATCATCACACACTTATGTTTTTCATGACTCTATATACTACTCCCACTTTGACATCAATGGAAAAGGGTGCCATTCATTTTAAGCACCGGTACTACTCCTGAGGTAGTGTAGTCAACCTTCCATCAGTCCCTGAGGATTGATGTCTTTCCTTCATCTTTTAAGCTGAATCAGGGAAAGGAATTACTCCCAACTTCTCCCCAAGATACTCAAAAGTATACTTAGGCAAGGGCTTTGTGAATATGTCTGCCAATTGATCTTTAGTACTCACATAGTCTAGCTTGACTTCTTTCTCTGCCACTTTCTCTCTTAAGAAGTGATACTTGATCTCAATGTGCTTTGTCTTTGCATGCATCACAAGGTTTTTCGACATATTGATAGTGCTAGTGTTATCACAGTGAATAACAATAGGATAATCAATCTGAATTCCTTCATCTTTTATCATCTGCTTGATCCACACAATTGTAGAACAATTCAAGGCTGCTGCAACATACTCTTCTTCTGCTATTGATTGAGAAATACAATTTTGTTTCTTGCTTGTCCAAGTGACAAGTCTATCACCAAGAAACACTGCTCCTCCTAATGTACTCTTCCTATCATCAACACATCCTGCCCAATCTGCATCAATGTACACATGAAGCTCAACATTTTCTGAATTAGGATACCATAGACCATAGTCTATAGGACCTTGTAAGTATCTAAATATCCTTTTTACTACCATGAGGTGACTTTGCTTAGGTTCTACTACAAATCTTCCAACTATGCCAACTGCATTTGAAATATCAGGTCTAGTTTGAGTAAGATAAAGCAGTTTGCCAATCATAGACTTATACAATGTTATGTCAACTATTGGTGAGTCATCTTCCTTTGTAAGTTTGCATCCAGTAATCATAGGTGTCCCTACTAGTTTGAAATCATCCATATTGAATTTTTTTAGTATTTCCTTCACATATTTAGACTGATTAATGAATATACCTTTCTCTATCTACTGCACATTCAATCCTAAAAAGTACTTGATAGGACCAATCATGCTCATCTCAAATTCATTTTGCATCTCCTTAGCAAACTTAGCACTAAGTTTGTCATTACCTCCAAATATAATGTCATCAACAAATATAGCTACAAGTAACAAACCTTTAGATGTCTCTCTAATGAATAAATTACAATATACTGCTCCTTTCTTGAATCCAATCTTTGTTAAGTATCTATCTAGTCTCTCATACCATGCTCTAGGGGCTTGCTTAAGTCCATAGAGGGCCTTCTTTAGTTTGTATACCATATCAGGTTTGTCTAATAAGGTGAATCCTTCTGGCTACTCAATGTATACTTCTTCTTTCAAATCACCATTTAGGAATGTTGACTTGACATCCATCTGATAAACTTTGAAGTTTTTAACTATAGCATAACCTAGAAATAACTTAATAGCTTCTAATCTACTCACAGGTGCAAATGTGTATGAATAGTTAATGCCTTCTCTTTGCACATATCCTTTACATACTAATCTTGCTTTGTTTCTTACTACTATACCATCTTCATTCATCTTGTTTCTAAATATCCACTTAGTTCCAATCACTAGGTCTTGGGACCAATTCCCAAGTGTCATTCTTAATAATCTGATCAAGTTCTTCTTTCATAGCATCATGCCAATCTGAGTCATTGCAAGCATATTCAACACTTAAAGGTTCAATCTGAGATAGTAAACATACCACATCATTGCTAGCTGAGTTCTTTGCTTGTGATCTTGTTAAGACTGTCTCTCTGATCTCCAATGATGTCTTTCTTAGAATGATTTCTAGATGTAAACTTTGGAGCTTTAGTTGATGCAAACTCATCAACCTTAGGATTTTCTTCTTCACTTGTCTCAGGGTCATTGAATAACACATCAATGCTATCAGACATTTCTTCAATAAATATCTCACTAGTAGAGGGTTTAGGTTCTTCTTCAATCATGGGTGAGTAATCATGATATCTTTCTTGAATCATAAACTTTTCATCAATCTTTACATGAGCACTTTCAATGATCTTTTTCAATCTTAAATTAAAACATCTATAAGCTTTACTTTTAGTAGAGTAACCAAGGAAAATACCTTCATCACTTCTTGCATCAAACTTATCTATTGCTTCATCCCTTTTGATGTAGCACTTGCTTTCAAAGATTCGAACGTATTTTACTATGGAAACATTACCAAACCATAGCTCATATGGTGTTTTTTCAGCATCGGGCCTTAATTGAATTCTATTTATGGTGTAGACTATTGTATTGACCGCATCTCTCCAATAGGTGTGTGCAACTTTTCCTTCTATCATGATGGTGCACCCTGTATCCAGAATGATCCTATTCCTTCTCTCTACAATTTCATTTTGCTGAGGGGTTCTAGGTGCACTTAACTATCTCTTTATTCCATGTTCTTCTTAGTATTCATAAAATCTGTCGGAGGTGAATTCTCCTCCTCTATCTGATCTCAAACATTTTATTTTTAATCCAGATTCATTCTCAACCTTAGCTTTAAATATTTTAAACTTATAAAATACTTCTGACTTATCTTTCAAGAATGCAACCCACATCATCCTAGTATAATCATCAACAAACAAAATGAAATACCTTTCACCATAGTATGATCTTGTTTGAGTTAGACCACATAGGTCTGTATGAATCAGATCCAACTTATTTTCTGCTGAATTGTGCTTGCTTCTGAATGAGTTCCTCACATGCTTTCCCATCACACATTCCCTACATATAGTATCAACTGGCTTTGCTATGCTAGGTAGATCTCTTACTGCCTTAACATTGCTTATCTTTACTATGTTATCAAAAATGATATGACATAGCCTTTTATGCCACAACCAACTATCATCAACTTTAGCAACAAAACAACTTGCTTCTGAATTGAGTTGGAAAATATTACCTCCTGTCTTTGAGCCTGATGCAATCATAACACCATCCTTGTTGTTAATGATGCATTTATCATCTTTGAACTGATATCCTTTTCCAAGTAATTGTCCAACACTGAGAAGGTTATGTTTCAATCCATCAACATAGAGAACATCATCAGTACTGTTCTTACCATCCAAGGTGATGGCTCCTCTACCAACTATTGGTTTAGGAGTGTTGTCTCCAAATCTGACCATACCTCCATTGTATTTGTCCAGATGAACAAATCTGTCTTTATCACCTGCCATGTGATGTGAACAACCACTATCTATAATCCAGTCTGTCCTTATATCTTCTTGGGAAATCAATGCTAGCTCTTGATTGACTTTCTCATCTTTAGGGACTGACTTACTATTCATTTTGTCTATAATAGAAATGAATCCAATTTCTTCTTCACCTGATTCTTCATCAAAGACTCCATCTCCAGCAAAGTAACATTCTTTAGAGTACTTAGGCTTGTAATCCTTTTTGAATTTTCTAGCTCTAGTAGGACACTTGGATGCAAAGTGACCTATCTTATTTACATGAAAAGCACTTAAATGGCAATTGACCTTCATATTTTCCTTTTCCTTTCTTTTCTCTTTTAGCAACCATAGCAATAAATTCATCTAGAGTTTTCTCTTCATCATCATCATCAAAATTACCAGAAGTGTTTGTAGATTTCTTACCATGAACTGTTTCTTTGAAGGTTGTTTCACTTTTTGGTTCTGTCTTCAATCTTGAAATCTCAAAAGCTGAGATTTTGTTGATCAAGGTCTCTCTCTTGAAAATAGATGTAAGTTGCATGGTCTAATCAAGGATGTTGATCTTGTTTTCATATTCTGGAGTGAGAGTAGTCATCAACTTGTCCATAATATCTTCCTCTGAGATTTCTCCACCATTGTTCCTGATTCCAACAACTGCTTCTATATGTGTGAATTTTGTACCTAGCTGTAGGACACAACACTTCAATAAAACATTAGAGGTTAGCAAAATTAAAATCGTGCAGTGAAATTGAAACTAAACTAACCACATGATTTACTTCCTTCTAGTAGGTGCGAGTATGTATTCTCAGATTGGACCGAGATCAGTGACCTTGATGACACCTAAACGAAGGATTTGAATGCAAAATCTAGATATGAATTGGATGCAAATTAAACTATATTTTTGGTTTTTCTATGCAATTATGATGAAAACTAATATGAATCTAATCTATATGAATTTGATATGCAAATTAAGCTAACAAATGATATGAAAACAAGATTGATCTCACAAACATGGTTGATTCGCAAGAAGCTTGATCCTTCAGATACCAATTCACCAGCGTGATTATGCAAATTCGTGGATTGATTTTGGTAGAACAAGCATGCAAAATTCTGAGATAAATTATGAAGAGCTGAGCCTTGATTTTATAGAAATCTAGGGCTTTGGAGGTGCATGGGAAAAGCCATAAATCACTCTTGATAAACTCAGGTTGATTTTTGACTTATCAGAAATTAACTCACAAAAATCATGCAAAAGCAAGGCTTTAACTCAAAATAGAGTTTAGATCAAATTCCAACTCATCATCAGATGTTGAGTTTAAATTTAGAATTGATTGTTAATTTCTAGTTGCCTGCTTTTCTGATTGTGCATGATTTAATTATAAATTAATTTAAAAATAAAGTGATTTATTCTCAACTTAACTGATTTTGAAAATTAAAACAATTGATTTATGGGTTAATCAATTATTTTGTCAAACTTTTATTCAAAACTAATATCATTAAATATGATAACTTACTTTAATTAATTAAATAAGAATTTAATCAATTAATGATAGGAATTTTGATTTATTGCCAAATTTAAATAATACAATTTAGGAATAAATTCAATTAAATAATTAAGTGGCATAATTAAATCTAATTAATCAAATATTCAAAATATTCAATTAATCAAAATTTAGGATAAATATGATTTATCACCAAATAATCATTAAATTAAAGATAATTAAAATAATTAAGAATATTGCTAGGAATATTCCCCGATGCAGAATTTAGGATAATCAATTAGGATTGGATGATGTTTAGATGTGCCTTAGGTTAGGACTTTGATGTTGATTTCATTCGATTTGAAGATGTAGAAGGTTAATAAACCTATAGCCCATTTTTGGGGTATTATATTTTGCCCCTCTTTGAATTACTGTGCGAAGCGCAGTGGTTCAAAGACAATCTATGTTTGATATGAAACTGATATGGAAAGATAAACCGATTCTGAGACAGAAACTGATTGAAAGATTTGAAGATATTAGGTCCTGAATGACCAAAGATAATGTTCACTATAGCAACGATGAACCGATGATTACGAAAAAGTGTCACAACACCTGATTCTGAACCTTGTGATTGCGAAGAAGTAAGTGACCAATTCCAGACCCGATTGTTAATAAGAATCACATTGGTATCACATTTGAACCCTTCAGTTATGAAGAACCAAGGTAATAACACTAACAAACTGATGGTTGTGATAAGTTGATACAGTTTACAAGATTAGGAGAATACCAGATTGATATGGATCTCGATGAATCTGATATGCCCCAAGCGATGATAGATTTGCCCCAAGCGACGAGGACTTTTGATGAATCAGCAACTAGACGTGGTTGTTGTCTTGGTTACTGATGAAAGATTGATTGACAGAATTGAGTTACAGACTTTGAATGATATGCAATACCATGCCCCCTTCGGGATTAAAATGGAAATCTGACAAGAAAAGTCAATGTTATAGTCTAGAAGCATGTTAATTGATTTGAGAAGGGGTTATACACGTCTAAGAACGCATTCTGCATTGTTTGGAGGTCCTGAAGATCAAGTTTGACTAGGTTAAATTATGAGTTGACCATAGTTGACCAAGTTGAAATTTTGATAGTTTGATGTAAAATAATCAGTTAAGTTGAATATTGGATCTCTTTGATGATTGAAGGTCGAATGTGCAAGCAGTAGACCATCTCGGGTCCAAAAATTTTAAATTGCAATTTTGACATAGTAAACGATCTTAGATTTTAATTTTGATCTTGAAAACAGATTCAGAGCGTCAAAATTAGCCAGGGGTACAAATTTCATGAAAAACAAAGCACTTTTGAAAATTAGGTCAAAAGTTATATAAAGGTCGAAAGGGTCATTTTCAATTCATTTCAACCTTTTAACTTTAGAAGCCTTGTGGAGCCCTCTGAGTGAGAAAATGGTAAAACTGAAGGTACCTATGAGTTCACATCAATTTGAGCGCAGCCGGCGACACCAGAGACCTCGTCAGTATGGACATCTGGTAGGTGGACCTCTGTGCTTTGCTAAAATGTCAATTTTTCCATGTTTTATAGGATTTTAGCAATTTTTCGTATGTTTTTCAATTTTTAAATTTTGCATGCATGGAAACTCATATGACTCCCCAGCGGGACTCGTACGACTTTTCAACTATAGGCAGATTGTCATCCCATTAACCCCGAGGATTCGTACCGAAGGGACCCATGAGTCATACGACGTTTCGTTGGCTCCCTCATAACTCATGTGATGATGTGTCCAGTGTTGTACTACTATGCTTTATCATATGGTATGATGCAAAAACTCGTACAACTTTCCATGCCAGTCTGGATTGTCGTATGGAAAATAGTGAGCTAAAAAATCATAGCTAGGTCAACTTTTTGATTTTTTTGATCTCTTAGCCTGATTGCTGACCTTTTAACCTACCTTCTGACATAGTATTATGTTCAATTCTTGTCCCTGTAACTTGTTCTTTGACCAATTTACTGATAGGATTCCCTGTTTCTGTGTTGTGTAGGTCATATATCTAGATGTCCATGTTCGTATCTCACATCCAGCTACACAGAGACTATGTGTGTCGCTGCCAAACCCTATGAGGGTACACCTTGCTTCCTGTGGTTTTGAGTCCCTGATACATTTACCCAAGATTAGGGTAAATCACGGCCTTTGACTGCTCTGATTGAGAGATTTCACTAAGAGACACAGACATTTCACTTGCCAACTGGGGAGATTACTGTTACCCCTGAGGATGTGTATCATATATTACACATCCCATTCCATGCAGGTCGGCGACTAGAGTATGTGAGTTCAGGGAACTCAGGCCTTTTAGCTTTTCATCGTGTATTCAGAGATGACACCCAGATGACTGGTTCTATTTCCTGGGAGACCTTGGTGTAGAGATATGGACAGATGCACCGACTGGAGTGCATCATTGCTAGTATGATTGGAGGCATTATCATGTCTAACCGTCAGCAGAACGGTCTTTTGATGGGATGGGCACCGATGGTGGCACAGTTGATGGTGACTCCCTCTGAGTTAGCCTAGGGCCAGTGTCTGTTGGCACACATGTTCTCTAAGATGCACGAGGTTGTGTATCAGGAGAGAAAGTCTTTTGCTGCAGGAGCTCTAGTTCTACAAATATGGGCGTGGGAGCATATCCCCGTGTTGAGACTAGTTTGTCAGGCCTAGCGACAGCCGCAAGAGCCTGTTATTTATATTTATGCTGGATATGTCACACAGGTTTGGATGGGACACACTAAGTACTAGAGGTGATGCCTCGATGATATGACATTTGTTCATTGGAGACCATATGTAGCCATTGAGCCTTGGCCTACTGCTCGAGAGCAATTCAGTTTCTTCTTTCAGAGCCGAGTACTAATCGGGAGGTTTTCCACCACATTAGAGAGATTCATCATTACCAAGGTCTGGCAGCAGTATGGACGTGTACAGGATGCCCCTGAGGATTATGCCACCTATGCTCAGAAAGCTCATGATCTTGGGCTTGGATGGACCACGAGGCTCTCTTACGCTTTGTGTTCACAGGAGTACAATGCTATTGCAGGCAGAGACTGGGAGTACAAACCAGAGGTACTCGATGTTGGAGTTATAGATGGATACATTGCATGGCTCATTGATCATCTGATTCATAGATTTTTTGATCCTGCTGAGTTGATACCCTCCATGGAGGAGGCCATGGATGTCACAGGTGCACCTATGAGACTGGGTCCTAGACCCGCACAGATCCCTATTGTTCACCCCACACCTCCGAGACCCAGAGCAATGGCTCCTCTACAGAGACCATCTGGATAGATTAGGCCCTCTCCTCCCTCTTCTTCTACAGTAGGTAGGCCCATAGGTTCACAGAGACAGACTAGGTGTGAGGGTGGTACATTAGGTGGGGTTGGTACAGCTGAGGATGTATTAGCAGTAGAGTAGGTTGTAGGTGGTACTAATACAAGTATGGATACAGGTGGTGATGCCCCATTTGACTTAGGTGCTGAGATTAGACACCATAAGGTGCAAAGAGCAAGTACCACAGAGTAGCCAAAGCAGCCAGATACAGAGATGTCGGTAGCTAATGTCGATCCTAGTGTTCCACTATCCTCACAAGAGATTATCAGACACCTCAAGGTACAAGTTAGGGACCTGAAGGTATGCAGTGCTTGATGGGAGGAGAGATTCCTTGAGGTAGATAGGGTGTGAGCAGAGTAGCATGAGGATATCCATAGATTACACGTAGAGGTGATCCATCAAACCTCACGATCTTCATATTATGTGTCTACTTATTATGCTATTGTCCCTACTGTACAGAGAGTTCCTACGTACTCTCAGTACATGATGGCATCAGAGGGAGCTAGGGCACCTAGAGCAGAGGCCATACTAGATGCACCACCTCCTCCTCCACCAGATGCAGAGGATCAGGCTGATAGCTGATCTATCTTTGTTATGTTCTGATACACTTTCTATTTTCTTTGATCATTGATACACTGTTCGGACCTTGATAGCTCATTTGAGCTCATTCTTTTGTATATTGTGCCAGTAGTGCACCCCTTACTAGTTTCAAGATTTTTGATATATATATATGAGATCGAGATGTTGGTTATGACTTCATGTGTACTTGTCATGTTTTGATTTATGATGATATCATGTGATGTTTATGCTATGAGTAGTGTAGAATATATGTATGAATCAATGCAATGCAATGTTTTCTGTTATATGTATGGATGTTATGCACATGTATTTGATTATGGAAAGATGTATGTATGACTTATGTTTATGCACATGGATGAATTATAATGAAACAAATGGTAATGATATGAGATGTAAATGCAATGATACACATGATATGTTTTGCAGGTAATTGATGAAGACAAGTACTTAGTCTTATGTCAAAATGATGTTTTAACCCAGGAGGGTAACTGCTTGTGATTCGGTGAAGAGACCTTCTAGTTAGATTTCAGCTCTTGTTAGATTGGAAGAGGTGATTGAAGAATCGTTTAATCATTGAAGTTCATTCGACCATTTGTGAGATCATGCAAACATGCAACACGCAAAGAACCATGCAATATGAAATGCAACCTAAGACCTAGGACCTAGTCACTGATCATGTGTCAGTCATTTTCATCATTGAATTTTTAGGTAACCAGATAAATCAATACAACGCCCACTAGTTATGAAACCATAGACATATAAATATTGATTTGTATGCGCAAGAACCAATACAACGCCCACTAGCTAGACAACCATGGACATATGAATATTGATTTTATTTTGAGAATGTCAGATTAGATATAAGCATCAAGGCATAAACACCAGGATGACCTAAATATCATGTCCATTTTGATATAGCAATTTGTATAAGAATCAAAACATAAACATCGTGATGACCCGAATACACCTTGCTTTACAAACACATCAAATAGTCAAGATATCATTCTAAATCCAATGTGAATTACCCATAGTGACCCTTTATCGTTCACCTCCTTAGGCAAGATCATGTTTCACAGTAGGAGAAATAATTCACTCAAAAAGACAATAGTTAGATCAAACTTCCTTGAGTTTTCTAGGTATCAATGGTTGAGGTACTCATGGCCATCCAATTTGAGATGGAGGCTCTTACAGATGGACACCATTTCAATTTAGAATTTCCAAAGTTGTTAGATTTTCACATACAAGAAGAAGACAAAGAAAATATTATGCCCCCAGTCATCACTCTCTAAATCCTATAAAGGACATCATCGAAGAGCTCGAGGGAACATAATATGCAAAAATCTCAATGTGAATTAATAAGCATACAAGGAGATAAAAGCATGTGAAGCATAGATTGTTTTCATTTTGTGTTGATGTTTGTGTTTGATTGCATTGTTGTAGATGCAAAATCCTCTCTGGAGAGGAGATAGATTGACTGACTCAGATAAAGATTCAAATGACCTTGACTGGATATGTCTCTTTTGAGGTATACTGGAGACCATAGGATATGACATTGATAGCCCCCAAGTGTTAAGCATTGATAGGAGACACTTTTGTTGATTGGTGCATAGACTGACTTATTGAAAATAGGAACGTAGAAACACACTGGGAAATATGTACATACTAAAGCAAGACTGAAAGCTGGGAAAGACCAAGATTGTGTTGATAGATGGAGCATTTTGAACAAGTGGCACCCGTTTGCTGGGTTTTCACCATTTTGGCAAAGATTCTATTTTTGTTACCAAGGCACCTATTTCCAGGTTTTCACCAAGGCACTTTTTCTTTTTCTCATTTTTTTAAATTTATTTATTTAATTTTATTTTCATTTTTCCAAATTTTTTTGTACTTTTGATAGTTTTCAATTTTTTTGTGAATCATCAAGGCGCCTATTGCTAGGTTTTTACCAAGATGTTCATTTTTTCAAGACTTTTTCTTATTTTTAAGTTTTTTTTAGGACATTTTACCATAGACTGAATGCCTTAGGCATAGAATTTCTTCAAATGGAGAATGTTGATTGGTTCTCAAAGCTATTCTCCTTCAGTCATTGAGAGTTGATAGGCTCCAAAACCAAAAGTAGCAGTGATTACAAAGGGACCCAACCAGTTGGGTTCAAACTTCCCCTTGTGCTCTCTATGTGATTGATTTTTTAGATTCTCTCTCAAGACTATATCGCCAACCTGAAATTCTCTGTGTCTGACTTTCTTGTTGTAGCCTCTTGACATTATTTTATGATATACTCTGAGATGATCATACATTGCTTGTCTGCGCTCATCTAGTAGTTCAAGTTCTTGCAACCTAGACACTCTGTAGTCATCGTCGGTGACAAGTCCATGTATTCTAATTCTTAGTGATGGGATTTCAACCTCAATAGGTAGTACCACTTCAGACCCATAAACTAAAGAAAATGGAGTAGCCCAGTGGGTGTTCTGATACTGGTTCTGTAGGCCCAAAGAGCTAGATTGATCATGAGATGCCAGTATCTTCCTATTTTATTAACTATTCAGTGCAAGATTTTCAAGAGGTTTTTGTTTGAAGCCTCACCTTGTCCATTCCCTTAAGGATAGTAAATAGATGACCAATTTTGAGTAATCTTGAATTTGGCACATAAATCATCTAGGTCCTTGTTTTTGAATTGTCCCCCATTATCTGTGATTATAGAATGTGGGATCCCATATCTGCATATGATATAGTTAAAGATGAACATAGATATCTATTTCCCCATTGCTTGCGTTAAGGGAACTGCCTCTACCCATTTAGTGAAATAATCTGTAGCTATGATTATATGGGTATGTCCATTAGAAGAGTGTGGATAGAAAGCACCTATAAGATCAAAAGCCCATTGTTGGAAAGGCCATTGTGTAGTAAAGGGAATTAGATCTCTCCCTGGAGCATGAATCAAGTTGCCATGAACTTGACACTTTTGACAGTTTTTAGCAAATTTGATAGCCTCTTTTTCCATTTTAGGCCAATAGTACCCATCCCTAATAAGTTTTTGAGCTAGTGTTAAACCGTTAGAATGTGATCCACAAATACCTTCATGGACTTCTTCCAATGCATGTTGAGACTCTTCCCATTCTAAACATCTAAGTAGCATACCATCTAGACCTCATTTGTACAGATCATTACCAATGATGACATACTGAGATGCGGTGCGGATAAGGTTTCATTTCTCAAACTGGTTAAAGGAATCGGGAATGATTTGGTCTTTGAGATAGGAAAAGAGGTTTTTATATCTAGACGAATCATAACCTACAATAGTGCAGATCATGTGGGTTTTAGGGGAGTCATATGTAGGATAAGATAGTGCTTTCACCAGAAACTCATAGCATAGCTCATGTTTAAGCTACTGTAATAGAGTAGATAGTGTTGCCATTGTATCGATAGCCTTGTTCTTTGTTCTAGGAATTTGCTCAAATGTGACAGATATAAAATATTTCTTGAGATCATCTACCATGCGCTTGTAAGGAACTAGCTTTTCATCCTTCATCTGATGTACATCATTTACTTGATGGATGACTAGTTGGGAATCACCATGAACATGTAGTTTTGTTACCCTCCACTCAATTGCTAATTTCATACCATTTAGAAGGGCTTCATACTCAGCAATGTTATTTGTACAAGGGAACTTTAGCCTAAAAGCTTTTGGTATAGAATATCCTTGAGGTTTGATGAAAAAGATGCCTACTCCAGATTCATTCTATGTATAGGAGCCATCAAAGAACAATTGCCATTCTCTAGAAGAAAGAGTCATGATAGAGGCATCTGGAAATTCCATGTGCATTGGTGTGTTATCAAACAATGGTGCTTCAGCCAATTGATCAGCAATTACCTATCCTTTTATAGCTTTCCTTTCAACATATTCAATGTCAAATTCACTTAAGAGCATCACCCATTTAGCTATTCTACTGGTGAGGGCAGCTTTGCTTAGTAGGTACTTTAGTGGATCAATTTTAGCTATCAAATGTGTTGTATGAGCTAACATGTAATGTCTAAGTTTTTGTGATACAAAGATCACAGCTAGACAAGATTTCTCAATCATTGAATAATTCTTCTCATATGCAACCAATGTTCTACTTATGTAATAGATTGCTCTTTCTTTCTTATCATCATCGTGTTGAGCTAGCAATGCCCCTAGTGAGGTATTTGTTGTGGATACATATAGGATCAAAGGCTTCCCATGAATAGGAGGCATCATAATAGGAGGATTCGATAGATAATTCTTGATATGGTCAAAGTTCTTTTCACACTCTTCATTCCATGTAAAGGTCACACCTTTATGTAATGTCTTTGTAAAAGGTTGTGATATGTCAGCAAGTTGTGATATGAATCTTTTGATAGATTGTACTCTCCCTTGCAATGTTCTCATCTGACTAATATTTTTGGGAGGTTGCATTTCTATGATAGCTTTAACTTTATCTGGATCAACTTCGATACCTTTCTTTGAAACTATGTATCCCAAGAGCTTTCCAGAAGTGACACCAAAAGCACACTTCTTAGGATTTAGTCGGAGACTAAACTTTTCCATTATGTCTAGGATCATGCTCAAGTCATTTAGATGTTCAGTTATGATCATAAATTTTGCTAAAGTGTCATCAACATAGTCCTCCATAGTTATGTGCGTCATGTCATCAAAAATAGATGTCATAGCTCTCTAATAAGTAGCACCAGCATTCTTAAGCCCAAATGGCATGACATTCCAACATAAGGTACCCCATGCACATGTGAAAACAATTTTCTCTTGATCCTTTGGAGCAATTTTTATCTGATTATATCCAGAAAAACCATCCATTAAGGAATACATCTCGAAACCCGCAGTCATGTCCACTGTCATATTGATGTTAGGTAGTGGAAAATCATCCTTAGGGCATGCTTTGTTCACATCTCTAAAGTCTGTGCATACTTTGATTGAATTATCTAGTTTAGAAATAGGTACAATATTAGAGATCCATTCAGCATAGTCTATAACACAGATGAATCCAGCTCTTAGTAGTTTCTCTAATTCAGCTTTTACCAAGAGTGCAACATGAGGATGCATCTTTCACAATTTTTGCTTGACAGGTTTTACTCCAGGAGCAATAGATAGATGGTGCATGATAAGATGAGGATCCAATCCTAGCATATCTGAATATTTCCATGCAAAGTTGATCTTTTTCTCTATTAGGAATGTAGTAAATTTTTGCTTCTCTTCTTCTAATAAGGATTGTGCTACATGCACCAATTGTGGTTCCTCTGTTGTACCCAAATTGATAGATTGAGTGGGCTCAATTAGAACTAGAGATCTGTCCTGTAAATGACTCAGAAGGTGTAATGCCCACCCTAGCGTCTTCTTATGTTAGACTGACAGGACTATTGCTTTGACACTTTGGATTTTATGATGGACTATGGTTATTATTTAATTAACATTTTATGAGACATTTGAGCATATATATTTGGTTACTGCAGTTTATTAGAAATATTAAATGAGTTATAATTTTAATGATGAATGGCTAGAAATGAACTATCAGTAAAATGTTTTACATTTATTTGTGTTATGATGATGTTTATATTATGATCTAACCCTACTGACCCTATTATGGTTTGATGTTCATCAGTTGATGTGAGTGTAGGATGAGGAGGGGTAGTCGTAGTTACTCCTACGAGAGGTCCACACGATGCCGCACTCTCCCTCCTTGTTTGCTACTGTCTATTTATATTTATATATTTGTATATGCATATCAATTGGTGATGTAGGATGCAGGTACCAAGGATCATCTTCACCCGGCTACATAGGTCTGAGCGTGCCTTCAAAATCCTCAAACTATTGATGTGTGGAGATTTAACCAAGTTACTCTCGAGGTTACCCATGGGCCTAGAATTATATTTAGGAAGTGATCCTAGTTGGGAAGTAGAATGCAGTTTATGTTATGGACTTGATTTGATGTTGGTTTGAGTGTATCTTATGAGTTAGAATTAATCTATTTTATATGTTTGATAATTATAAATATATTATAATTGTTTGTATTTTATATAGGTATGTGTGTATGTGGGTGCACACGCATATATCCATGCTTATATAAATAATAATAATTGTATATTTTTCATTAATTGTGTTAATGGTATGTTGTTTATAATAAATAAATAAAGTGAGTTAAATAAAGTATATTTAATGAATGTATTAAATAAAAAGTAAAAATAATAATAATAAAAGGAAAATGGCCTTTGTACTAAAATTAGCTATCTAGGAGGAATTTGAACTCAAGATCTCCTAGAAGTTAGGCTACTTGTTTTCCTATTGTGCTACGTGTTTTTCTTGAAAGGTATTTGTCTATTATTCTTGTTATATTTTCGTTTAAAAGATATTTTAATTAAATTTATTAAAAACCTTGATTAAGTCTTTACGGGAAATTATTTGGTTGTTCCTCCAACCAACTATGGAAGTTGGAGAAGTTGCTTCCCGAAAAGCAACTCCTCCAACCACATAGTTGGAAGATAAATACAAGAAGATTTTTGTGTGCGGGAGCATGTTAATATTTGGAAGATTTGTTTCCTTTTGAGTTGTCTATAATTGTTTTCTCCAGAAAGTTTTGGTGAGATTTTACGTGAGTTTGAGAGTCTCTGGTTGGTGAAGTCATCTGTGTGAGGATCACTTGGAGTTGATTGCCTGAGGAAGATTTTCAGAAGGATATCTACTCAAGGATTGAAGTTTTGCAGAGATTCTCCAGCCAAGGGAATAGGATTCTCTGTAGGACCCAAGGTAGGGTCTAAACCGGGAAGAATCTCCATTCTTCCTCTTTGTGTATGAATGTGTGCTCTGTGTGTTGTATTGTCTCTATAAATTATAGAATGATTATGTTCTGCATATCTATATATGTTGTGCCTGGATTAGTGATTTGGAGATTAGGATTATGTTTGCATATTTCACCATGATTGTATGTATATGATTATTTCTGCACTTGTTAGAGGTTTTAGGGTCCTTAGCATTCTCCTTGTATTTCCTCTCTTATCTATAATGTCCATGAGTTCTTTGAGGCTTTAGAACTTTTGTTTCAACCCTACAATTTCATGTCTATTTTTGCACCACTTTTATTTGCCCAGATCTAGAACATATTTATTAGATAGATAGGATGGATTGATGAGCCATTTTTTAAGGGAAACTAGGAGATCTCAAATGGGTCATGCTCAGATTAGGCAACCATAGTTCCCATAATGCCTAGTTTTACTCGCAAGCCAAAGTTGACAGTTGTATTTTGTAGTTTCTGGCAATCGGTTTAGTAATGACCGAGTAAGTTAGTGATGACCGAGTAAGTTAGTAATGATCGAGTAAGTTAGTGATGACCAAGTAAGTTAGTGATGATTGAGTAAGTTATTAATGACCGAGTAAGTCAGTGGTGACCGAGCAAACTAGTGTCAGCCGAGCAGACTATATTAACCGAGCAAATTAGTGTAAACTAAGGAAAAATAGGTTGTACTTTAATTTCTTATACTTTAAGTTATACTTGTATAAATGGTTTTGGTACCTTTTGAGATGATTGGGATAGGTTTCAGATTCATGGGAGTTAAGATGCAATTTCTAATTTTGAGATTTCTTAAAAATTCAGACTTAACCAAATTTCAGGTTCATGAGATTTCCATAGATGGATGTTGTTTTGTGAATGTGGAAGTTTGTATCACCTATATATGTTCGTTACTTATTTTGTTGAGGTTATATGGTTTATTTATGATGTGTTTGCAGTTGTCTTGTATTTGAGTTTAGTTTATGAGGCTAGGACTTGTCTCGGTGGCCTATGTGCACGGGATGGTGCCTTGACCTATAAATGAGCCTTGGGAAAGTTTTACTTGGGCATGTGGAAATTTTGTATGATTTCTTTTGAGATGTCTTGTGTTAGACCTTCTTCCAATAGTTTCCTATTATGTATATGGATATAGTTAGGACTCGTTCTGAGGGCCTGAGTGCACAAGGGAGTCTCTTAAACCTATGAATCAGAACTTGGAAGTGTCATTTTGTATTTGTGGCTTGTGATGGGGTAAGGGAATAGGAACCTTAAGTGAGTGGCTCACCATAGGTGTTGGAACCCTAAAGTGGTTTCCAAATGATCCTATGGGTGGCTTTGTAAAAAGTGATAACCTTAAAAAGTAACCTGGGAAGGGGGGATTCAAAAGATAATGAAAGAGAATATAATAATGGCCACAGAGACCTAATTGGACTACCGGGACCAAGGATAACTGCCAGGATGGATCCCTATTCATAAAGGGGGGACCAGGGTTACATGGTTTCCAAGAAGGATCCCAATATATAGGTTGTGTGATGACACTTACTTAGGTGGTATCTTAGTACCTTGACCTCTATGTTATAGTATGGTGATATTTTATGTTCTTTTTTAGTCTTGGATTTCTTTATCTTTTGAGCCTTAGACTGCTTAGGGCCTTGTGAGTATCTTGGTTCTATCTCCTAGCACGGGGGGTGGAACCTTATCAATTCCACATGGTTGGGTGGCAAAAATCTTTCAAGGTCCTGTTCATGGTTTGTGACTTGGATATGTTCAATTCTATGAAGACCTTTATATTGTATCATTGTTACTAAAAATAAAGATGTAAGGATATGTTGTAATGCCTTTGGGCCATTCATGTACTTGTTATTATTATGAGATCTATTATCAGAAAGATGTAATTGAAAAGAAAAGCAATGTAATTGGGAGGGATAGTTCTAGGCTTGATTTCAAGGGTTATTATTTAAAAGAACAAAGTTGAAAATATGCAATGCAATGTTGAATGATCTTTTCTATCTCTTCTTTGTTGCAATGAAAGAAAAATGTTTATTATGCTATGGTTGAAATGTAATTTGTAATGAATAGTTATTCAATGTGTAGGAAGGAGAAATTAAATTAGTATATGAAGTAAGAAACATAATTGTAAATGAAATGTTATTTTCTTACCCTATCTCTTAAGTTCTAAATGTGAAAGTCAAGAAAGGATATGAAATTCAATTTGGATAAGTAATGTAAATATGTTAGTAAATGATTTCATTAAGGGAACCTTAAGGAATGTAAATGTGAAGTAGTAATGATCTAAAGTTAGGAAAAAAAAAATTTAGTTGCAATTTTTGGTTTTAAGGTCTGATTCCTTATGGGTTCCCTGGTGGGGACATTACAGAAGGACATCAAATATCTCATCCTTAGGCACCTCAGAGAGGTTTTCACCTTCAGATACATCTTTTATTTTTACTTTTGTAGATTTTGAGACTGTCACAGAGTGGTTTTCACCCTCAGAACTCTTTTTCTTTTTCTTTTTATTCTTATTCTTCTGACTAAGATACTTGATGTTCGAATTGGTCATGCTGACACTCGGTTCACTAATGGAAGTCCTCATAGGCTCAACTGCATTAAGGTAGCAAGCAAGGGTGTAGCCATTGGGAAAGGTGTAAATACCATAGCTCAGATTCATGGAAGTTTGGTCAATTAGGTCAGGATGTTGGATAGTCAAAGTGGGAACAGATTGGGAAATTGTGTTTATGGATATGGATCTGTCATCATTGGCACTGACCCAATGCTCAAGTTTGAAGGTGATATTACAACTCAAGACATTCAATTCATGAATAGGCTTATGTCATTGTGGGAGTTTGATTTAGTCATAGGTGGATCAGACTTGTTAAGTTCATTATTTCACTCTAGACTTACGTTGGGTGTAGGCGTATATTGGTGAACGACATCAACATGTTTTTCTGTGATAAGCTCATCTTCTTCTGGACTGGCTCCCCATTCATAGTCATTTGACTCATCTTCTGATTCATGACCTCTAGGAAATCTTAGAACATGTGTAAAGTCAAGATGAATACCCCAAAAAGGGTTACCCTCAGTTTTTGATTTGAATTCATATTCATGGGAATCGGTTTTAGAATAGCTACCACCTTCTTCTTGGTCTACTTGATTAATTTCAAGATTAGTTGGTTCTTGTGTTGCAATTATCGCTTTCTCTATAGTAGGCTCTTGTGTTTCTACTACATTGATTCTTTTTATTGGATCATCTTCTATATCAAGGTCTTTGATTTCTTTAGGAAAAAGTTCATAGGGGATGAGCTCTGAACTGTCTAAATCACTATCTGAGGGTTTTGTTTCTTCTTTCTTAAGAAGGGGTTCTCCTGGTGAAATTTGTTATATGACATGAGAACAATTACCTTTGAGGTGGAAGGGTTTCTTCTTGAAGCCTAAGCCAACAGTATCCTTTTTTTCTCTACCAGTATGTGAAATAGGTTTCACAAGACCTTTTCCTCTGACTCCTAGAGGTCCTTGACCTGGATATCCCATCATAGCTATCAATTTATCTCCTGGACCATACAATTTGGAAGGGATTTTTGGTACTGTAGAGTCACTAATTTGAACAATTTGGGATTCAAATTCATCTTTTTCTAGCCATGCAAGCATAGCTTCATCCTCTTCAAACTCTTGCTTGGATACTTGTTCTGCCATAAAATTTCTTTTATATGCTTCAAGAGGTTCTTTAGATTCTACTTTGGACTGCTTCAAAGACTATCCATAAGACTTAGGAGAGATAGGGAGAGATGTCAAAGATAAGACTAGCTCTATAGTATATTCTCCCATACCATTTTCTTTGATATTGACCTCTTTAGCAATGTCTTCCATCTTGGATGTCAAAGCAACGTTTAATTGCTTAGTAGAAGATTCACGGTTATTGGGAACAAGTTTATCAGCACTTTCCTTCAATGTATTGCAAGTAGTAGATATGTCTTCTAGGATAGTAACCTCTACTCCTTCATAGGGAAACTTTAAGCATTGATGGTATGTAGAAGGAATAGCTTACATTTCATGTATCCATGGTCTTCCTAGAAGAATGTTGTAAGCCAAAGGTAGATCTAGCACCTGGCCTGTAGTATCTTTGATTATTGGACCTACTTTGATAGGTAAGACAATGGTGCCTTTAGAAGATCTTTCTTGCTCATCATAGGCTTTAATAGTTATCTTCTTTCTAAGATCAATAGCCAATTCTAAGAATCCCAATTGTGTGATCAAGCTGTAAGAACAAATATTTAGGCCAGCGCCCCCATCTATCAACATGCATTTGACTCTATGGTGCTAAGGTTATGTGGGTGACTCAAGGAGTTGTCATCTTCTTCTGAAAAAGGAGATATATTGCGGAGATGTAAGATGTCCAACCATACTCTGGAACATGTCTAAATCAAGGTCATCAGGAACATTAGATCCAAGCAAAGCTTTGTCCAGAATGGCTCTGTGAGCCGAAGATATTCGAAGAAACTCAAACATGGAGATTTTTGCATTAGTGTGTTGGAGTTGTTAAACAATGCTATAAGATGTTGGCCTCGTATCTTTAGGATTGGAAGATTTAGAAGCAGCCTTCTATTTGGAAGCAGATGAAAGATTGAAGGGTATCTTATGGACATTGGATGAATCTGGGATTTGTCCTTTCAGATGTGCCTGAGCTTGTGATTGAGTAACTGCATTAGCTAAAGGATGATCTCTATCCCTTCACATAATGGTGATGACATTGCAATGCTCCGAGAGACAAGGTTCACCCATATTGATAACAACATTATTTCCAGGGTAAGCATAATTGACCTTTGCCCCCATATTAGGTTGTGAAGTTGAAACTTCTTGGCCATGTTTTGGAAATGGATCTATGAAAGCTGTATGATCGTTATTGCTCTTATGATTGTCAATCGTGATGTCTCCATTATCAATCTTGTCTTGTATGAGATGCTTCAAGCATAAGCAATTATTAGTTTTATGACCCTTGCCATGATGGAAGTCACAGAATTCATTCTCTCTCCACCACTTTGGTTTAGGTTCAGGATCATATTGTCGGATCTCAGGTAGAGATATGATATTGTTAGCCAAAAGAGTTTTCATAGCTAATTCTAAAGATTCTCCAAGAGGAGTGAACTTTTGTTTATTATCAGCAAACCAAGGTTTGTACTCTGTCTTCTTTTGAGATGATTCTGGTATCTTTTGTTTTGAAGCTTTGATGGCTTGTGTACCAATAGTTAGATTGAAATCTAGTGCCTTTGATGGGGCATAGATAGTATCAACAACACCATCTATGATGATGCCCTTATTCTTGTTCCAATTTTTGTTAGTCTTTAGAACTAGATCCAGATTCGTACTTGTCTTTTTGAAGTGTGATGTCTCCTTTTTTCACAAGTACTTTTTCAATTTTGATCTCATTATCTACCATCTTATCAAAAGATGTATGATCTTGCATTTGTAAAGGGTAGTTGATTTCTAGAACAAGGTTATTGATGAAGATCTCCAATTTTTCAGTCTCTGGAATAGGTCTAGCATATAGAGAGAATTTCTTCCTCCATCTTTTGAGAAATGTCAGGAATGGTTCTCCTGGATATTGTTTGAGATTGCAGATGTTGATCATGGTGACCGGATGTTGGATGTTATAGGAGTATTACTGATAGAACAATTTGATCAACTCCTCAAAATTTTTGATAGTAGGAGGCAATCTAGAGAACCAATGAATGGTGGCTCCTCCCAAAGATCGAGGAAAGAGACGCATAAGATAGGTTGGTTCATGCATGAATTCCATGGATTGTGTATAGAATTCTCTAACATGATCTTGAGGATCAAAGTGTCCATCGTACTTATCATATTTAGGCATCTCCACTCTTTTTGGGAATGGTGGCATGTACAAGTCTTTGTCAAATGGAAAAGGGCATAGGGCCTCCATGGAGAACTCCTTGGGTTCCTTTTCTTTCTCAAGTTTATTAAGTTTGACTTGCATGGCATGCATCTGTTTCATCATAGCCATGAGTGGAGTTTATTCCTCATGTGTAATGATATCTTCGACATTAAAGTTAGGAGGAAGTTTAGCTCCTTGATAAGCTAGTTCTAAAAACTATGTTTCTCTATCTTCTTTCAAGAAATGCCTCATCATTTTCTTGAATTCATCGTTATTTTGGTACCAAGCAATTTCTTCAGGTGTGGGATCTTGATCTGCACCATGTTGATATTGAGCTCCTTGAGAGCCATGGTTTGTCCCTACTTGAGACATGGTAGGAGTTCTAGGACTCCCTGGGATAGATCAAGGAGGAGTTTGTTGATTACCTTTGTGAGTTGATGGGGGAGGTATGTAACCAGTTTTTAATTGAAAGTTGCCAAGACTGTCATCTTCGTAAAGACCAGAATTGTAGAGTTGCTCAAGAGTTGGACCCTTAATGGTAGTCAAAGGTAAGGTATGAGATGTTTCTCCTGATTTCTTGTGTGAGGAAGCTCTAGTTTCCACCATTAACCTTGGGTGAAGCAAAAGAATAGGATGAAGACAACTGAAGAATGATTTGATTCAAGAAAATCAGATGACGCAACCTTGTCAAGATTATGATTGATTTGAAGATTAGCTTAGACATAGATGAAGGATACTGTGCCCTAGATGTATGGGTAGATGCCCAAAAGATAGCGGACACGAGCTCACAACACTTAGTCTATTTGTGAAGATTGATTGAAGATTGATAAATCTAACAAGGTTTTGACACAAGATGAAAAAGGCTCAATTTGATTAAATAGAAGGCTGAATCAGATTCAAAAGGCCACTTTAGGAAAATGATTGGATTCTCAATAGCTGCTGCTCTATTCCTGACACAATGATTTGTTTGACAGATTCTGGAAATAGGCTGTAAAAGTTGAATATCTGGCAATTTTGACAACTTTCTGACACTTTTTCAAAATTTCTCAAATGACTTTCTGCAAGCTCGTACGACAATGGGTATGTTATGAAATGATAGTTGAAAAACTCGTATGACCTTTGCAAAACTCGCACAATAGTTGATAGCAGGGTTTGACTTTTTTTGAATTGACTGGTAGAAAGACTCGTACGATAAAGTACTTGAGACCGTATGACACTTGGGTAGTTCTGAAATGACAATTGTCAAAACTCGTATGACTTTCTAGTTCTGCAGGAACAACTTTTGACTCTAGAAAGGAATTTCACTTCAAATTTTGCAAATTTAGGGTTTTCAATTTTGGATTATTTGCAAATTGTATTGTCCAAATTTGAAGATTATACCAGATTCATTCCTTTTTAGTGACCAAGCAGATAAACAAGCATGCAAAATAGCAAGAAAGTGATTTCAAGCACATCTAAAAACAATGAACAGGGGACAAAGTAACCCTATGCATGAACAATCAAGTGACTAAATTATGCTAATCTCTAGGAGAGTTGATTGTATATGTTCCAAAAGTTTTTGCAATAACGCACATATTCCTAAAAATGAAAATTTGGCCTCACTAGGGTTTTTAGTAATGGTGTGACTCTGCAACTTTTATGATCCAAGAGGGTGAAATCCAATCCTGACACACCAGGGTTTTGACACAATCTGAGAAATTAATCAATCAAGAGCTGCTAGGGAGATCTGATAGCCCAACAAGAGACCACACCTGTGAAGATTTCTTCCACAAGGACATTTATATAGCGGTTGTCACTACCATGGCAAAAATGGCTATTACCACTTGAGGTTCCTTTAACGTGGTTGACCCAATTAAGGGAATGTCCACTACAGTTAACCCTCTTTAAAGGTGACTCACAAAAGATACCACATGGAGACTGGTTCCAGATTCAAGGATCTGAGTTTCTGGTACTACCCAAAAAGGGAGTAGAGCATAGTCCTCTAGCCTTTTCACTTTTAACCAAAACAAAGCAGATAGATAAATCCAGCACGCTAAGACTAAGATTATCTCACAAAGATCTATGATGTCAACCGCTCGTGATCTATCAACCTCTCTGGAGAGAGAATGTATCAATCAAAAGTTGAAGACATGCAAATCTAGTAGAACGTGAGACTCTCTCAGTATCCTCCCTACCTACAAGGGTTCCTTCGTTGAGAAGAGTTTTGTTGGAAACCCACTCTCTCAAGAGCCACAAATAGTGTTCATAGGGCCTATTTACTATGTGTAACAAAGATGCTGAAAAGTAAATCTATGTTCATTTTTAGAGCCCAAAATGAAATATGTGATATGAAAGCAATAAGAGGTCACACAAGCCAAACACATAAGATGTTTGTTTTAGTCCAAATCAAAATGTTATCAACTGAGAAGATTACCTGAATTCCTTGTAATGTGCATAGTAGATTTTTACCTATTTTTAGCAACTCTCACACTTTTTCCCATCAAAATCAACAGGAATCAATCAAAAACAACAAATTTTAATTGTTAATGTTAGCTGTTAGTCCAAATTTGGAAATCAAATATGGAAAACAGTCTAAAAAATTGAAATGATAATTAAAACCTAGTACGAAAACTCGTATGACAGTGGGTTACCTTCCAGACGACAGTCCAGAAACTCGTACAACACTAGGTATCAGACCATACGACAATGGAGCTTCCAAATGATAGTGGGTTTTTGCTAGTACAATCCTTAATCAAATCAACTATCATACGACAGTGGGTACAGTCTAGTATGAGTTTCTAACAAAACTCATATGAAAATTGTACGAACAAAAATTAAAAATCGTAGCTTTGGAACAGAAAATGACAAGAAGATGATAGAAATTGATAGAAATTGAAATGAAACCCTTTTCAGGGCCCCACAGCAGGTACCAGAAATGTGTGTGTGAATTTTGTACCTAGCTGCAAGACACAACACTTCAGTAAAACATTAGAGGTTAGCAAAATCAAAATCGTGCAATGAAATTGAAACTAAACTAACCACGTAATTTATTGCCTTCTAGTAGGTGTGAGTATGTATTCTTAGATTGGACCGAGATCAGTGACCTTGACGACACCTAAATGAAGGATTTGAATGCAAAATCTAGATATGAATTGGATGCAAATTAAACTATATTTTTGGTTTTTCTGTGCAATTATGATGAAAATTGATATGAATCTAATCTATATGAATTTGATATGCAAATTAAGCTAACAAATGATATGAAAACAAGATTGATCTCACAAACATGGTTGATTCGCAAGAAGCTTGATCCTTCAGATACCAATTCGCCAGCGTGATTGTGCAAATTCATGGATTGATTTTGGTAGAGCAAGCATGCAAAATTCTAAGATAAATTATGAAGAGCTGAGCCTTGATTTTATAGAAATCTAGGGCTTTGGAGGTGCATGGGAAAAGCCATAAATCACTCTTGATAAACTCAGGTTGATTTTTGACTTATCAAAAATTAACTCACAAAAATCATGCAAAAGCAAGGCTTTAACTCAAAATAGAGTTTAGATCAAATTCCAACTCATCATCAGATGTTGAGTTTAAATTTAGAATTGATTGTTAATTTCTAGTTGCCTGCTTTTCTGATTGTGCATGATTTAATTATAAATTAATTTAAAAATAAAGTGATTTATTCTCAACTTAACTGATTTTGAAAATTAAAACAATTGATTTATGGGTTAATCAATTATTTTGTCAAACTTTTATTCAAAAATAATATCATTAAATATGACAACTTGCTTTAATTAATTAAATAAGAATTTAATCAATTAATGATAGGAATTTTGATTTATTGCCAAATTTAAATAATACAATTTAGGAATAAATTCAATTAAATAATTAAGTGGCATAATTAAATCTAATTAATCAAATATTCAGAATATTCAATTAATCAAAATTTAGGATAAATATGATTTATCGCCAAATAATCATTAAATTAAAGATAATTAAAATAATTAGGAATATTGCTAGAAATATTCCCTGATGCAGAATTTAGGATAATCAATTAGGATTCGATGATGTTCAGATGTGCCTTAGGTTAGGACTTTGATGTCAATTTCATTTGATTTGAAGATGTAGAAGGTTAATGAACCTATAGCCCATTTTTGGGGTATTACAGTGTCATTGATCCTTTGATTATAAGCTCTGATGTTTTCTTCAGGTAGCATCTCTAATGCATTGAATCTTTTCTTCCATGTCTTTCTACGTGCATCCTTTGCTTGTTTGTCTCCTTCAAATATATCTTCTAGATACTTCCATATCTTGTGGGCGGTGTCTACCTTCTTTATTTTTGAAAATTCACTATCAGATAGGGCATTGATAAGAGCTTCTTTAGCTATGTCATTTTGATGAATTAATTCCTTTTGTGTGTCGGTAGCATCATCCTTTGCAAGGTCTTCTAAGGTAGGAATCTTGGCTTCTTTGATAGTTACATTAAAAACTTCAAAAGCAATGCACTGCAAATGTGTCACCATCTTGTTCTTCCAATCAAGATAATTCTCTTGATCAAACTTAGGACTCTCTTTCCTGAAGTATGCCATCTGATCAACCTCAAGTTGTTAAACTTTCTCTCTGAGGCACTTGGCTCTGATACCAATTGTTAGGAATAGTCCCAAGAAATAACTAAGAGGGGGGGGGGGGGGTGAATCAGTTATCTACAAGTTTCAATTATTTATCCAATTAAGTATACTTAAACATAAGGCATAAACACAATGAAAGAACACATGAACACAACACCAATATTTTAGTTACGGGGAAACCCAAATAGGTAAAAACCCTAGTGGGACTTGATACCCACTAATATTCTATACTAGTGTATAATTATCCTTGCTAGAAGATCCTTTACCCTGTTAGGAGTAGCTTTACATTATATGAAGTGCAGTAGACCTAGTTAAAGGTCAGACCCTGTTAGGAGTCTTTTACAATTGTCCATGTTAGGGGAGAGGACGCACTGTCCGAGAGCTCACTGCTCAAAGGGGCGAAGGCTACAACCTTCTGAATAACAGATACACACTATATCTAGATCTTGGTGAACTGCACTTAGACCTATTGTATGGATCAGTTCCAATGTATAGCACAAATACTCTACTTGGTCACATTGACCTTTTTCTGATGGTTCAACACCTCACACACTCTGCTCTGCTCTTCTTAATCAACCATGAACCACACTCAAGCAATCACAAATGACTGCCTATAAATATCTTTCCTCTAAATGATATAATCAAGTTAGCCTACTAGAACCATCTTGAAATCATACTAGAGAAACCATAATAAACTCCAACAAACATTCTGTTAGCTCTATTATGCACGCAGCACATTTTGGGACCTATCTTAATAAGATAAATGTAGACGCACGCTACACATTGTCGGCTCTACCAAAATAACTGAATCTTTCTCCACAAGCTAAATAAACTTATGCACTCTTAACCGAACATCAATAACTCATCTCTAAGCTTAAATCCAAGGGTGCATACCCTAAAGATAGGCGTAACTCAATAACCAATAAAATCTTTGTCGGCTCTCCTGAACAAACATAGGAAACTGCTACTAGTGAATAGCGACTGCATAACTTTATTTGCGTTCATCATCATATCATGTGTCCATGAACTTAACATCACCAACATGTCTGTAACACATATCCAAGGGTGCATGCCCATAGGACAACTGTATGGACAACTATACACAGAACACTACCTGTAACTCTGTAAGGAACACTGCTGACACAAGCTACTATATAACTGTCTATACTAATAGTTAACCTATAAACCCATTATATCATGTCCATGGTACATATATTGAAGGCTTACTTCATAAGACTTCCACGTATGCTACTTTCCATATGTTGTCATCAATGACAAACATACAGTCAGTATTGGCCTACTGGCAAATCTCCAACACTCGTACGACACTTGAGGGACCCGATAAAATGTCGTACGACACATGGGACCCTCTCATATGAGTTTCAGACAAATCGGGGATGACACTCTATAGAAAATTGAAAAGTCATTTGAGTCCATACAGACTGTCGTATGATTTTCCATGGTGCAAAAATTGGAAAAGCTAAAAATGTAAGAAAAAGATCCAAAAATGCTAAAAACATAGAAAAATTTGAATGCTAGAGAGGCACAGAGGTCCACTTATCGGGTTCCTGTACTAGGGAGGTCACTGGTACCCGCTGACTACGCTTGAAATAATGTGAGAAGACTGGACCTGCCATGTTTGCCATTTTTCTCTCAGAGGGCTCCACAAAAATCACAAAAGACAAAAGTAAATAATGATTTAAAAATGACCCTTTTGGGCCTTATATAGGTTTTGACCTAATTTTTCAAAGTGCTTTGTTTTCCACAAAAATTGCACCCCTGGCTAATTTTGACATTTTGAACCCATTTTCGAGATCAAAATCAAAATTTGAGATCATTTACATTGTCAAAATCATGATTTAAATTTTTCAGACCCAGGACGACCAACAACTTGCATAATTGACCTTCCATCATCAATGAAATCCAAAATTCAACTAACTGATTATCTTACATCAAACTATTTAAATTTCAACTTGGTTAACCATGGTCAACTCATGGTCAAACCTAGTCAAACTTGGTCTCCAGGGCCTCGAAACGGTGCAGAATGCATTCCTGGATGTGCACAACCAATTCTCAAATCAATTAACATGCTTCTAAACCATTTAACACTGACTTTTCTTGTCAGATTTTGATTTTCATCCTAAAGGGGGCATGGTATTTCACATCAATCAAATCTGTAAGTCAATCTTTCTTTCAGTGATCAAGACAACAACCACGTCTAATTGTTGATTCATCAAAAGACCTCATCGCTTGGGGCATATCAGATTCATCGAGATCCATATCAATCTCGTATCCTAATCTATTTTGTGAACTGTATCACCTCTTCATAACCATCGGTTCATTTGTGTTATTTCCTTGGTTCTTCGTAACTAAAGGGTTCACATTTGGCATCCATTCGATTCCTTTGGACAATCAAGTCTGGAGTCAGGACAGTCACTTCTTCGTAATCATAGGTTCAGAATCAAGCATTTTGACACTTCTTTGTAATCACCAGTTCATTGTTGCTATAGTTGACATCATCTCGATTCTTGGTCAATCAGGACCTGAATCAGCATCTTCCAATCTTCAATCGGTTTCTATCTCGAAATCGGTTAATCTTTCATCTTTATCAAAAATAGATTAATCTTTGAACCACTACGCTTCGCACAGTAATTCAAAGAGGGGCAAAATGTAATACCTCAAAAATGGGCTATAGGTTCATTAACCTCCAACATCATCAAATCGAATGAAATTGACATCAAAGTCCTAACCTAAGACACATCTGCACATCAGTTCATTGAAACCCTAATTGATTATCTTAATTCTGCATTAGGGAATATTCCTTAAGTATTCCTAATTATCCTAATTATCTTTAATTAAATATTATTTGGCGATAAATGTCATTATTTATCCTAAAATTGATTAATTGAATATGCTAAATATTTAATTAATTAATTTAATTCTACCACTTAATTATTTAATTAGATTTAATTATATTTATTCCTAATGTATATTATTTAATTTTGACAATAAAATAAAAAATCCTATGACTAATTGATTAAATTCTTATTTAATTGATTAAATCCAATTGTCAATACTAATGATATAATTTTTGAATAAAAGTTTGATTTAATAATTGATTAACCCATAAATCAATTGTTTTAATTCAAAATCAGTTAAGTTGAGAATAAATCACTTTAATTATTAAATTAATTCATATTAAATCATGCACAATCAGAATAACAGTCAACTTTAAATCAATTATCAATTTTAATTTGTTAACTTTCTAAACACGACATTTGATGGTGTGTTGAAAAAGTGAACTAAACTCTATTTTGAGATAAAAAGTGCTTTTGCATGATTTTATGAGTTGATCTCTTCCTAATTTCTTGTTAACTCAAAAATCAACCTGAGTTTATCAAGAGTGATTTATGGTTTTTCTCAATGCATCCTCAAGCCCTGGATTTCTGTATAATCAAGGCTCAACTCTTCACAAAAGGATCCTCGAATTTGCATATTTACTCTAGCGAATTTGCATTTGAAGAATCAAGCTTTTGCGAACAAGGTGATTGTGAGATTCTTGTTATTGTTTTTGAGTATTCATATTATATCATTGTTAGATCAATTTGCATATCATTTTAATTCATTCTAGATTAGTTTCATATCTATTTTTTCATCTTATTGCATATAAAATCCAAAAAGATAGATTAATTTGCATTCATATTTCATTGCTTTCATCATTTTAAATCCTTTGTTTAGGTGTTGCATTGTCACTGATCTCGGTCTAATCTAAGAATACCATACTCGCACCTACTAGAAGGTAGTAAATCACCTGGTTAGCTATATTGTTCTTATTTATAGATTTCTTGATTTGCTAACCTTTAATGTTTTACTGAAGTGTTGTGTCCATAGCTAGGTACAAAATTCACATGCACATCAACTATGTGCACATTACCAACATTCTAATCAACTTCAGCAAAGATATTCAACACCACACCCTCCATCCTAGCCTCACCTTATGCTCACCCATTTCGAACACTACATCACCATCCAACAACCAACTACACAACCACGTGGTAGGAACATGATGCTTATGTCCCTTGCTTTAATATTATCTTCATTTTTGCAATTAGTGCATCGTAGCTTCTTATTTTCTTTAGTGGCTTATTTCTCGATCCTTAATTATTTCATCAAAATTTTAATGTATCATTCCTCAAGACGTATATAATTATAGATTCATTATCAATACTATCACATATGCTCTCATGTTCCTTTATCTTCCTTTCTTTTCAGAAGATGTTTTATCCTCATTCTCTATGTCTATTGTTTGATTATAATCATTAACATATGATAAGGGTGCCACTAGTTTCATCTTTTTACTTATTAAATGAAGTATCCCTTTAATGATCCACCTCATATTTAGACCATTGACCAATTGGTTTTCTAATTTTAGTAGAATTTTGTTGATCCTATGATTGTAAGCTCTTGTATTTTTAATCTTCCATTACTTCATATTGTAGATTTTGTATACAATCTCATTGTCATCCCTTAAATATTTGAATTTTTTTTGAAATATTTTTTCAACGAGTACCATGTAGCTTTAAACATTGTGTCAAGGTCTGTGTACTATTAACATACCACTTAAAGTTGATGGAAATGCTCTTGACCAGTAGGATTTTTTTGGTCATTGATTATCTATATATATTTTAGACATTTTATAATGTTATATAAGATCCTTTGATCTACTACTTGTGAGATTTAGGAACTTCTACCTCTTCATATTCAAACTTGTCGTGAAAGTCGTCATCTTATTCTTTGATGCAATATTTATGAATAGAGCTTGGTTGGGTAGATTTTATTTATACTTTTTGGTACTTCCCTTACACTCTGAACCACATATGAATCATCTAATATTTTTTCCTTGATATTCCACATGTTTAGGTTACCCTCAAAATCCTTCCTATGCTCTCTTTGCCTTGTATTTTGAGGCTCATATCCATTGAGTGTTGGATTTTTTGTAAGTAGTAGTTTCTAAAAACATCAAATGTTGTTCTCCTATATTTCTAAGAGCTATTTTGTGGACTCTTCTTCTTGGATAGTAATTTTACTTATCTTTTTTCAACATTGGTAATGTCTGCATACACTTCATAGAAGAGTGGTAAGTGCCTTGCTATTTCTTCCCACTCCATCAGTTGTGTGTTCTCTTGTCATGAAAGTATTTTTATCTTCCTATTTACTGTGAATTCAAGTTGTGCTTCAACATTTACTCTATCCTCGAGATGGACTTGGGGATTTTTTTGAAGAACCCTTCAATTTCTTCAATTAATCCCTTTAGTCTTCTTCTGTTTCCCTTTGTTCCCTTATTCTTAAGCATCATTTAACTTTTTCTCTTTAATGGTTTGTGATTGCTTTCTAATATTTTCTCATCCTTATTTGAATATAAGGACTTAATTTTTGGAGGTGTGTTGTTGAATGTTGTTATGTCTTCTTATTCTCATTGGTTCCTTTCCTCATAGCATTGAAGTATTTATTGATGACATTGTTCTCATTCTTTCTTTCTTTTATGTGTGCAAATCTTTAAAAATTATGAAATTTCATGCAAAGAGTCTTGGAAATTAGTCCAAGAGATCATCTAGACTTCTTTTACATGTAAATTAAATCCCAAATTATATTATGTGGTATTCATCTCCTCACAAATTCCCTCTGTATGTTCTCCTTGATGGATATATCCTACAAATCTATGAGATATTCTATAAGTTCATCTTCTCTTTCTTTAATTGCTTGTATTGGTTCTTTTACTGGCTTCCCTATTTATATAGTCATTTTCATTGGCCTCACTGTGTACTCAACACGCCTTATTGTAGGCAATGACATTGTGCCTTGAATATAGCTGAGAAAATAGATCATATTAATCTATTAGCTATAAAACATTCACACTGACAATTTGTTGCAGATTATAATCAATATATTTATTCATATGCACTTATATAAGTTCTATTCAAGGAATGTGTGTAATATGTGGTCCCCTTTCTCATGTATACTGTAGTTATTTAAAGTAGTTGATGGATTTTTTTGGCCATTGACTATCCATATTATTTCACACATTTTATAATGTCATATAAGATTCCTTGATCTATTACTTGTGAATTTTAGGAGTGTCTACCTCTCCACATTCAAACTTGTTGTAGGAGTCACCATTTTTCTTCCTTGATGCAACCTTTGTGACAATAATTTAGTTGGGTAGTTGCGAACACTTTTTGATGCTGCTATTATAATCTTATCCAAATAAAAATTATCAACTCATTTTTCCTCAACATTCCACATGGTCAAGTTACCCTCAAAATCCTTCTTCACCTCCCTTTCCCTTGGATTTTGAGGTTTATATCCTCTAACTATTGAATCTTTTACAAGTAGTAGTTCCTTAATACTTCAAACATTGTTCTACTATATTTCTAAGAGATATGTGGCCTCTTCTTCCTTGGATGGTAATTTTATTGACTATTTCTCAACATGATCACTAATGTCCATGTACACTTCATCCGAGAGTGGTAAGTTCCTTGCTATTTCCACCATCTCCATGTTTATATTCTATCTTATTATGCAAGTATTTTACCCTTCCTAACTATGAATTCAACTTATGCCTTGAGTTTTACTCTATTCTTGGGACGAACTTAGGAATTTTTGTAAAAACCCTTTAGTTTCTTCAACTAACCCCTTCGCTCTTCTTCTTTTTCCATTTGTTCCCTTATTCTCAGGGAACATCTATTTTTTTATAATGGTTTGTGATTACTTTGTGATTTTTATCATCCTTATTGAAATATAATGACATTACTTTTTGGATTTGTGTCATTCAATTTATGTTATGTTCTTCTTCTTCTCAATGGTTCCTTTCCATGTAATGTAACACCTCTCTAACCCTAACAAGCTTTTGTTTCTATTTTTTGGAGTCAATTAAATGTTTCAAGATCTCCTATGTTTCTCTTACTTCTTGTGTGAGTATGATACTACATTGGATGTTTGCATTGAGGTACTTATCTAATCTATTCCATTAGCTTATTTCATAATGACTTCATAATCTAGTACTTGATGATGATCCTAATGATATACATGTTTATGCTATTAGGTATATTTGTTATAGTTTAAGGGTACCCCTTCATGTGTATTTATCTTTACTTATGCATCAAATATATTTCAAGACCTTGGTATATGTGGTTAGGATGTTGATATTATGCACTAGGATAAATAGATGAGACATCTATGTGATTATTAATTGTGTTCTCTTCTCTATGACTATGATTACGCTTGATCAATTATCTACATTGATTGATGATCTTAGGTGATGAATATGATGCTTTTTTTATTTATGCTCTAATTGATACATGAACATTATTCATGCTCTTGTTACATGAACAAGAGTATGTCTTCGGGATCTCTTTAATGATTAATGATTAATAATTATGAGACTAACCCTAATTACATGATGGTTATGTTAGTACATTCTTTTGCTTCATGATTATAACCTGTATCATCAGAAAATGGAACCACTTCCATTTAAGATAGGTTTAGTCCTCTGAGTAGGTAGTATGGGGTCATGTAAAATGCCTCGGGTAGGTCCCTGGCTTGAATTTGGCTTTTCTCCTCACTCTGCCCCTATCTACGCCTAATTTCTACACTTTTATGGCATTTTGGACTAAGATCTTGGACCTCAAGGTCAAGGTCAACTTTCTAGGTCAAAGTCAACCTCTACTCTGACCTAGGTCAAATTCAACCTCGACCTTGACCCCAGGTTCAAATTTCAAGGTTCCATGATTTTTGGATGTTAGGTTTTGGAAAGATTTATTAAATCCCGCTTCCAGGTCAGCTATTTTGGATGTCATAATGGTAAATCCTTAAATTATATTTAATTTAGGTCCATTTCTAGTGGTTAAGGCTTAATTGGAATTTAATTCCCCAATGTTGGCCCCTCTAGAAGTTTGTGCCCTGGATCACTATAAAATGAAGCCTTCCTCTCTCATTTTCACATCCATTATTCACCAAGCATTCTCAAGGGGACCTCCAAGATCAAGCAAGCATTTCAACCAAGGAAGCATTCAATCCATCCTCATTCATTCAAGCATTGGAGATCAAGGATTCAAGCATTCAAGCCTTTGAAGGGATTTGGTTCAAGCATTCAAGATTCATCATTCAAACCCTAGATCTATCCATCATGATGGTGTGATCTTCCTTTAAGATCCTTTGTTCATCTTCAAGATCTATTCATTCTTCAAGGTGGATTCCGAGCATACATTCATAGAGGTTTTGATTTATAGTTTTGATTTACACTGTTGATTCCAAGCTTTCATATCAACATACTTGTTTACATTTCAAATACAATTGCATTTCTATTGAATATCATAGCTCCATTGTTAGATCTACTTCTACTACTTGCTAGCATTCTCTACTTCAATTCCATTATTAAGGTTGATTCCAAACCAGGGTTTGACCAAGGCAAACCCCTCATCCTAAAAACAAAACCATTTTTCTTGCAGATGCAAGTGTGGGATGATGAATATCAGAACAGATCTGGATACCCTTTTCGATGAACTTCTAGGATCTGTGAACATAATTTTTGTCGGAGTTGTTTCGGGTCAAGGTCAACTTTCAGTGGGGGTCAAGATTGTACCCCGGGGTAAGATCTTACCTCGATCCAGAGGTCAAGGTTGACCTTGCTCCAAAAGACATAAGTTTTCTGGGTTTTCTCTATCTCTTATTTCCATGCCGGTTTCCAAGCCAGATCAGGTTGCAGAACATCCTGAAACTAAGCACAGACATCAAAAAATAGTGATTTCCAAATCTGCCTCTCTTCATGATAAGTATTCCTATTTTATTAAGCTTGTATGTCCATAACATTTTCCATACCCTCATTTCCATATCTTTACATCAATACCTAAATCATCAACACTCCATTTTTTTATATTACATAACCCTTTTATTATGTTTCCTTATTCATGATGACCTAGATATGTTTATGCATGTGAGTGTGTTTGTTCATATCTATGACTTGCTTGTATGACTAGGGATGAAGTCGTAGTTACTCACCTAGTGAGATTCACACGATGTCTCAGTCCTCGTCATTCTCTTCTTATATGTGTGTGTGTGTGTACACACACATATATACACATATATACATATATATACACACACACACATATATATACACATATATACATACATATATATACATATGCATATATGCATATATATATATATATGTGTGTGTGTGTGTAGATATATGTATATATATAAATATATGAATATATATGCATGTATATATATATAT